>JARLTB010000042.1:25345000-25867500 GCA_030141615.1 Unio pictorum
TGTGTATGGGGAATAGATCAATCTTACTGGAAACGTCTTGCTAAATCCCTATTGAAAATCATACTCCCTGATTTGCCTATCCTGACAACACATGCGGAGACGTAATATTAATTGAACTTTTAATGATTTATCTTAAAATGGTGTTTTTTTTATAAATTTGTCTTCTCATTCTATCGAATTAGTAATTAGTAATTAGTAATTAGTAATTCTATCGAATTAGTTACCAAAGTAAATGAGTCAATCAGCAAAACAATATATGATTCTATCCAAACTAAGTTAGTAATTTTTTGCTCTTGTACCATAGGAAAGGCGGTTCGTAAAGAAGAAGTCGCTTCTGAGGGATACCAGATTACTCAGCTGAATGAATATTATTTCTTGACAAATCCAGATGAATTTGTCCATATGGCATATCCTGATGACGAGAAGTGGCAACTTATTTCACAACCCTGGACATTTGAAAAATTTGCAGAGGTACCGTATTGTGAAGAAGAATACCACAGGCAAGAAATCGAAATTAAGAGTGGTTTTTACGGAATTTTGACTAGTAAAGGCGGCGAGTGTGATGTCATACTTCAAGGAAAGAAAGACACATATTTTACTTACAAGCTCTATTTCAAACATACTGAATCTGGGAAGAAAATATCCGACGACCTACAGTTAACGCAATATGTCGTGGTAATGAGAGAATCGGAATGTTGGCATTTTCAAATTCGATTCGCAGAGACCGGAATATACAAACTTCAGATACTTGGAGGCGGAAAAGGATCAGCATATCAACATCAATCGCTTTGTGAGTTCAAGATGACATGTACGGAGGTCAAAGAAAATTGTAGGCCTGTGCCACTTAATCCGGAAATAGGTTTTGGGCCATGCATAGATACAGAAAGAGCTGGATTGAAGGCAGTATCTCACATCTGTGCAAAAGTGGATGTTAGACGTCAAAAAGAAACCGTTGTTTCCTTCCACTTCATCAGACAGGTGACGGTTGAGGCAAGACTTCACAATATTGATTACTCCTGCGCCGAACTTCAAACATATATTGACCAGACAATATCTAAGAATGGGGTCAAATTTAAGGTATCTGTGCCAAAAGGTGGCGAATACGCATTGCAGATTAATGCAAAAGATGACGAAGATGAGTTCGCTTCTGATGACTTTGAAAACGCCTGTAACTATCTTCTGTCGAATGACAAGGAAGAACATGCAGTGAAGGTACCACATACGATTGCAATTAATATTTCCCTCAAGACTGACTGTCGCAGAGCATGCTTTCTCGTGCACCCTCTTGATATTAGGAGATGACATAAAGTGAAAATTATGTTTCTAGAGAACAAAAAGAGTCGTGGATGATCTGACAATATTGGGATATACAAAGAAATAATAATGTAAAAGCGTTTCTTTCTGTAATAAGATTTTTCCGTATCTATCCTCAAACATTTCATTGATATTTATTAAAATGCGCGGTAATGTTTCTAAAAATAGTTATTAAAGTCAAGCTTATATAGTCTGAAAATAAAACATGTCTTAATTAAGGTATTAAAATAGAATAGGAGTGAGATGTGTGGGTAAATGGATGGCTGGATGGATGGATAGATGGATAGGTAGGTAGGTAGCTAGGTAGATGGGTGGAAATTCAGTACACTTAAGTAATTTAGAATAATTACACGTGTTTGGGTATTTATACAGGAGAAAAAGGCTGCAATAGAAGTTGATGAAGGTACATTATTTTAATCTAAAGACCGTGTATTATTTCGATTTGCGTTTTACGAACTGCTAGTTAAGAAACATATAATCATCTTGAAGACTTCGACAAGACATTCATATGGATATATAGAGAGATATGTAGATAAATATATCGATAAACAATACGCTATATAAAATTATAACAAGTTTCAATATGATGCGGATTATATGGGCGAACCTTCACTGCAATATAACTTATTTTTAAGTCTTGGTATTTAATTTCGATTTACGTTTTATGAACAGGAAGTAAAGAAACATGTGAGCGCCTGGAAGACTTCGACTCAGGAAGTTTTGCGGATGGATCAGAAACAAATAGTGCAGCTTAGAAGCATACGGAATCCAGAAAATGTTCTAAATGATATCATGATGGCCACTTTCCTGCTTCTTGGAGAGTGGGAAGCGAGAGTAAAGGTTAGCAACGAAGAAAATAGTATCGAGATCATCGGTCACCTAAAATATAATGAAACAGTAAGATGTAGTACTGATTGAAAAAAATGCAATAAACCAGAAAGATAAAATACCTATTTGAATAAATATAATGCAATATAAAGATAAAGCACCGATTTAAATAAATATAATGCAACAGAAAGATAAAGCACCGATTTAAATAACACTAATGCAACAGTAAGCGGATATTAGCGGATATTCTCAGGTATGCATAATAGTGGCATCATCCATATATAGTCAAGGAATGGTAGGTAAAGATTGTGTTCATTCATACGTAGACATTTGGTCAATGTTACATACATTTCAGCTAAGAAAGAGTTATTTAACTATTAAAAACGCACAATATTTGCTAAATTTATTAGGATATTTGATCCCATAGGGTAATTGGTTAAATACGAGATACATTTCAAAACCTTGCCGAATAAGTTAAATGAAAGTTAGAAATCAAAAAGGAAATATGCGGTCCATGGATAAATACAATTAATAATAATAATAATAATAATAAGGACGCGAAAAAGTTGGAAACGACTCTATTCCAAACTATTTAAAATTGACGAACGAAAAGTTGTTAACTCTGACAAAATGAAGTTTTTTAAGAAAAAGAAAAAAATTAAAACTAAACACACACACACACACACACACACACACACACACACACACACACACACACACACACACACACACATACATACATACATACATACATACATACATATATATATATATATATATATATATATATATATATATATATATATATATATATATATATATATATTTGAAGCAAAAGAAAATACAACGAACTTAGCAATTACAGTCACAGAGTTCATACCACCAATGATGAATACAATATCACACGCCTCAAATGAAAGTTTTTGTAAGCTAGAAATAAGCGCATCACCTTGTATGAAACAGTTTTCAACTACGACATGTATTGCCTTTGAATAAATAGATACTCGTAAGGAATAAGATAAACCCATTATTAGGACGGACATGCTAAAGTTAATAGCTCCAAAAGTAAACAGAGACAAAATAAAATTTTCAATGAAAAATGAAAATTTGTTAGCAGTGAATTACATTTATAAGGAATAAAAATGTACTAAGACAACAAATAAATAAAGTCAAAACATCACACCCCAAAAGCAAAACCCTCAGAAGGTAAAATCCACCCAAACCATATAATCCCCCAAAAATATCACATGTACTAACGAACAATTAACAGTGCACTTTCACTGAAATACATGTATGGGGGCGACCTTTGCCATGCTCGTTACAGCTTTTTGATTATATATTGAACTATGAAAACTGTTTTATCACCATTGTTTGTACATTATATTTTTAAGGATTGGGACTATGTCAGAAAGCTACTTGAGAAGTCTGGAAATGAATCTGTAAAAAGTCGCATTTCATGCTTCACAATCAAGACGCTGAGAAAAAATATTTGCAAGGCTGTAACGGCCCTAACAAAACATCACACGGTAGAGAACGCTCGAATGATTCGCCATGGCGCGGGGACATTCTGTGACTGGGTATATATATATATATATATATATATATATATATATATATATATATATATATATATATATATTCTTTTCTTTCTCTTTTCGGCTCTGAGCAATTGCTTACATATACGTTATGCCGGTGTCTGTTTATACATTCTGCGTTTGAAGAATTCGTTACCTTTTATAAAGAAAGACGCCTCAAGACCCAAAAGGGGATTATAACCACATTTGAATTCATTGATATGTTGCAACTGAACATGTGGATCACATATATTGTTATTGGTCGATTTAAGTACTGCTTTTATTTTTATAACTGAGCAACTTTGTTGCTTTAATTATGTTTTATCCATTTATTTTATTAAATGCATACAGTACTAAATATAACTATCATATATATATATATATATATATATATATATATATATATATATATATATATATATATATATATATATATATATACAATTCACATGTAGAGACACATAGAGAGGATACGCTTGCATTGATGGTTAAAGCATAGATAACAACGAAGTAAATGCTAAACGTTTCCTATCGCTGCAGGTGCAGAAAGCCGTGGCCGCAAAAGAAACGGTGGATACATACCAAAGCTATTTGCAGGAAGGCACGGACTACGAATCTGATGTCTTTCTCAGTTCCGATGAAGTTTTGTAAAATACGTTACTCGTTTAGTGTTTCTGCGGGTGGTTTGAGCAATGACAAATACCTTGTTTGCTTGAATATATGTGAAAATATTATATTCTAGATGATTCAATTCACTCATAAAGACAGTTTAATGTGCTTTGCTATCCATAACGTAGCTGATAACAAATGCAATTGCGACCGTCACATTCAGCCCATGATTTGGAACATATTTATTTATAAATAGGTATAATGGACTACAAGAAATAGGCTCAGTATGATTCATCCAAATGTGTTGCGGTTAGAAGGTTCGATCGTATGCAAATCATGTATGTGAACCTTTGTTTAATTGTATTATTTAATGATGCATCATGATATAAGTATGGCAACAAGAATGTTCCGTTGACGTGTTTGGTAATGACCAAATGCCAAAATATCTATTTCGTTTTCGCAATAACGTTTGTCATCACAATTTGATAAATCACGTTTTACAATAACATCAGTATTTTCGAGTTTATGGGGATTTATTTGGAATTGCCATCGTCTGAATATGACTAAATGTGTCATCAAATGCATGTTCGTAATTGTCGAAAGCAATCTGCCCTTCAAGATATCCTTGATGTATATGCTTTACTTGTTTGTTTATTTCTCTTTTACTAAGTTTAAATAATACATATTGTTTCGTAATCCAATTAAATAAGTTTTCGTAGTAAAGTTTGTTTCATCTTTGAATTTGCCAATTACTTTCTTGTTATTTTTATCCTGAAACTCACTGGATAATTTTATAAATCAAATAGTTCTTTATTTTCATATATTTCCAGATATATATCTTCAGAAGTTACCTCGTACATTGACGAAGCAGTGTCCTGGGGAGGGGTGGGTGGGGGTTGAATTAGCGCTGGTTCATTGACGTTTAACACAATTGTAATGAAAATCGTACACCAGCATTTTCCAGAAATTAGGTACAGCAGTGCCAAAGTAAACTGCATTTTTTAAAATTTTACATTCGTTATTTTTTGGTTGTACTGTATTAAGATGGAAAGATGTCCGCTATCCCTTAATCGGCTTGATACAGCTTTTCCGTTTTTGTGCTTTCCATGATATATGCGCTTGTTGTCTATCTTCATCTACATTATTCTGTTTCATCATGCATTTTCTGTTCAGTTTGTAAGTGTTTCTTTATCTCCTTGTTTTGGAAACTAGAACAATTTAAACTTTTATCAACTGCCTTGTTCCACTGTTAAGACGTCCTTTGTGTTTGAATAAACCGCCATCACGTGATCGCCAGTCAACCCGTATATACTGTGATAGACCCATATTTAATTGATGCAAATGACCACTCCTTGGCTCTTGATACTACATTGTGCTCAAGACTAAAAGAACTCGGACTACATTCATCATTAATTAAATGTAAACGGAAGTAAGCAAAAAAGATACGCTGTCTCAAAGCTGGCCGGCGTAGAACAGGAAGAATAATTCCAGTTTTCTCCCTTTTGCCCATTCCAGCTAAACAATTTAAAATTTCGGCGTTAATTTTGATAACCTGGTGCAAATCCATCTTAAATCGTCAACCGTTGTGTCATCTGCTTAAGAGATACCACTGCGTATTGCATTAATCAACGCCCAATTTCGACGTCTTCTTTCTGACAGAAACATGGCTAACAATATTAGGCGATGAGCCCAAATGGGCGGATTTAACACCCACCTCTTACTCCATCAAGTCGTTCCCCCGGCACTCTCGATAAAATTTCTTAAGTACAGCACAACCTTCAATTCCTGCCACACATCGTTTGAACTAGTCCAAACAACACTCACATTGGAACAAAGGTCAGTTCATATTTTCGTCACTACCGCCTTCCTCCTAGTAGAAAAAAAGCTGACTGAATCTCTTTTTTGGAGCAGCTTCCGAATATTCTGGAGTATGGAAATTCGATAGGCGGAAACCTTTAGATTCGTGGCGATTTATATCTCCTTTTGTCCTGGACACCCATACACATAAAAACTCCTAGATTCTATTCATGTTTTCAACCTTAAACAGTCAGTTAACCAACCCACACATACACTTGGTCACATTTTAGACTGGTTTCTTTATAGAACTAATGATAGTATTATGCGATCAAGCCTTGTATCTCACGACATTGCATCAGATCATCTCTGCATTATGTGCTATCTGGACGCGTCAGTACCCATCCCTCTACCTTTATTTGCTACAAAGAGAAACCTCCGTATAATAAATAGAACCTATCTAATGCATGGCGTCCAAGAAAACCTAACAACTTTCTTACCTCATACAGCATAACAACTTAATAACAGCCTGCGTTCATTGCTTGAAAAACATACCACAGCCACCAAGTAGAGAGTATCAATTCAAAAGTGTTCTCCATGGTATAACAGTGTTAGCGACTAGCTTCGCACTGCTAAAAGACACCGACGTAAAGCAGAGGTTTTGGCTTTCCACTAGACTCACTATTCACAAACAAATCTATGAAGCCGCTAAGAAGAACGTCACAAACATAGTCTATTTCGCTAAATTATCCCACTACAGTACTAAGATCATGGATAGTTCCAGCTGCAAGGAGCACTTCGAGATAACTAACAAACTAATGTCAACATATGTACACCATATCCAAATACCTTCTCTCCAGTAGACCTTCTGTACCTATTTGTAAATTTCTTCCGTGACAAAGTACAAACCTTTATAGATACGCTTGACAACACAATTTTAAGTGACTCGTCATCACCACAACGTTACGATACAGAATTTCAGCGACATCCATTAAGCGACAGCCATTAAGAGCATTTAAACCTGTATAACTTGATTAGTACGAAAAGTCGTGATGAAGAGAGCACCAAAGTCTTGTGAACTTGATCCAATTCCAACATCACTCCTACTTGAGTGCTTCAACCAAATATTGCCTTCACTAACTAATGTTATTAATATTTCTCACTCAACCGGGGAATTTCTCATCATTTTATAAAACATGCCATTGTAAAGCTTCTGCTGAAGAAACCAATACTTGAACATAACAATTTAAAGAACGACTCCCCAGTTTCTAATATCTCGTTAATATAAACAATCTTAGACAAAGTTGTTCTAACCCAACTTGTATCTCATTAGAATTCAAACCGTCTTTCTAGTAATTTAAAGTCTGCATATCACCCTTGCCACAGTACTGAAACTACTCATGTGAAAGTATTTAATGACATTACGTCTGCTTTGGATAGCGGAAAGAGTACAGTCCTCACCCTCCTTGATATGTTTGCGGCATTTAACATAATATATTTGGAATTCACAATACAGCCTTACAGTGGTTTAAATCCTACTTAGTCAACAGGACTAAAATTGTATATGCAAATGGAATAAAGTACAGCGCAATTGATCTATGTTGTGGTGTTCCACATGGGTCTGTTGTTGGACCTGTTCCTTTTATTATGTACACTCAGCGTCTCATAGATCACCACCTGCGTCACACCAATTGTACGCTCATGACACCCAAATATACAAGTCTAGCCAACCAACTAAAGTTCACGGTGCCATCCAAGGATTAGAGATGTGCATGTCTGACGTGAAATCATGGATGACATGTAACAAGCTGCAGATGAATGATGATAAAACTGAGACCATTCTTATCACAACACAAAGTCCTTGTCATTCACACCCATTACCTCAAACAATAAAGATCAGTAACACCAACATTAAATTCACACAGTCATTACAAAAACTAGGTTTTACTCCAGGCAGTACTCTCACATTGTACCAACATGTCATGAACATACGCAAGGCTGCATATCTTGAGCTGAGACGCATCAGCTCCATTCTCAAATTTCTTTCAGTTGATGCCACTCAAACACTTGTGTGTTCATTCCTAGTGTCAAGACTGGATTATTGTAACTGAATGATGTCTGGTTCGTCTCAATATCTACGCCATAAACATCAAAATGTTCAAAACACAACTGCTCGGATCATCTTTAGAGTACCACGATCAGAGCACATCTCTCCACTGCTATGTGCCATACACTGGCTATCCATTCGATCCAGAATCAAACACAAAATATGTTCAGTGCTACATTTCACTGACGGACTCCAGTCCAACATACCTATCTTGCCACACCCATGTGGTCAAATCAAAGAGATGCTTGCACTCAATCGTATACTCATTGTTCCCACTATAAAAACGAAGTCATATGGAAAATATTCATTTGCATATAGGGCCCAGCAATGTGGAAAACGTTGCCTATTTAACTTAGACACAAAGACACAGTGATCCCTTTTAAGGGTGCACTTAAAACTTACCTTTTTCGACTGCAAGAACAAACTTAAAGACCTAATAATGTTTCGTACCTTAAATATATTTAGCATTTGTTTTTCTTTTACAATTTCATGGTTTTTGTTTCTTGTTTTTTCTGTAGTCAAATAGTTATAGATGTTGTAAAGCACTTGGAGCTTCTAAAGATGACGCGCTATATGAAGTCCTCATTATTATTATTAGTATGTATGTATGTATGTATGTATGTATGTATGTATGTATGTATGTATGTATGTATGTATGTATGTATGTATGTAAGTCCTGTTTTATTCGACCCTTGTCATATGGGACAAAGGTCGTCACATGTTCTTGAAGAAGAATCTAATCAGAAGCACATTTAATTAAATCCCATGACAAGCACCGTTCAGAAACTCCAATGGAATGGCCACCACAAATATTCTTCCCAAGCTATGCTACTAGTACAGACAAGTAGCAAACTAACCAATCAGAAAGTTACTTCACACTTGTCATGCAATTAATACTCTTAGGTGAATTTTGAGTCTTGGGTATCACATACTTGAAAGCTTGTTTCTCTTGCTTATGATTATGATGCTCCGAATGAATTGGCAAGGCGCCAATAGGAAGCAGCAAATTTATATGAAGAGTACGTTTGGGTCCTTCTCCACCTTCCGGTCGTACAGCGTATACTGGGATATCACGAAAACCCTATCCCCATGCTGAAGAATGGCAGCTCTTGCTTTCATGTCATACTCCCTTTTTTGTTTTTCTTGAGATTTTCCCGCAAGACATGTGGCTAGTTTGTACGATTCTTCCAATCGGTTTCGAAGAGATTTAATATAAATGGGCAAATTGCTCAATCCACTACCCTTGTCTAATCCAAATGCGAGGTCAATAGGTAGACGTGGCTCTCTTCCAAACATCAGAAAAAATGTCGTCTGGCTTGTAGACTCATGGACCGTGCAATTATATGCATGAACCAATAGTCCTAAATAGCTTTTCCAATCCCGTCTTTGATCGGGGTTGAGAGTTCCTAACATATCTTTTAATGTCCTATTAAATCGCTCACATAAACCATCCCCCACTGGAAGATAGTGTGTCGTGCGAGACCTTTTTATTCCGGTAGTTTGACATAATTCCTTGATGACCATGCTTTCAAAATTTGCACCCTGATCTGAATGTAAACGCTGGGGCATACCATAACGAACTATAAACCTAGTAAAAAGAGCATCAGATGTAGTTCCGGCTGTCTGGTTTCTTGTCAAAATGGCCTGTGCATACCTGGTCAAATGAGCTGTAATAACCAGTATATTTTGGTAGCCTCCTTTGGACATCTCCAGAGTCAGAAAATCTAGGCAAAGAGTTCCAATGGCTGTGTGGTCACTATTTTGACGAGTGGTGCTCGACATTTGTTAATCCATATTTCCACATATTTTTCCATGCGTGGCCAACAGAATCTATCCCTCAGAAGAGAACATGTCCTGTCTCTGCCTAAGTGACAGCAATCATCATGTAAATAGTGCATCTCCTCCTCGCGGTGAGATTTGGGAAGTACCAACTGTAGTTGTTCATGATCATCAGCTCTTGTCCTCCTGTACAGCACACCTCTTTGCAGGCATAACTTGTCAAAGATCCGAAATATTGCTAAATGATCTCTTCTAGTAGGTAGAGACCGTCGATTGGGCTTTCATTTGTCTTGTAAAATCTTTACCGATTCCATTATAACAGTATCCTTGGACTGAGCCACTCTCCAATCTCTATCTGTCATTGCGGAAATACCAGAACCAGAGTCAATATCATCAAGTACATCAGCAGACAGACATAGATATATGTGTGTGTCTTACTGTGACTCTAGCACACAAGTCATAATAGTCATATGCTGTGTTCAAGCTTCATCTGAGCTAATGAAAACATCGTCGTCATAATCTGTTCCCGGTGGCAGGTAGTCCTGAAGTTCTGAAACGGTCTCCTTTGCGACCACAGCTTTATGAACCTGTTTCAAATTTAAAAAATCTTGTGACAACCTTAAAAGTTTTTGAGTTTTGCAAAGATGACATTTTTCATCATCATGGATCAAACGAATGTTTTTAACAATCATTTTGAAAGTGGTTCACTAAATCTGATGTATGTATGTATGTATGTATGTATGTATGTATGTATGTATGTATGTATGTATGTATGTATGTATGTACGTACGTACGTACGTACGAATGAATGCATGCATGCATGTATGTATGTATGTATACCTCCATTATTTTATTCGGTCACCAAAGTTAAATAAAGTTCATTATAAATCTCCAAGAGAAGTTTTTACTCCGAAATCGACGGTAAAATAATAACTTCTATATTATTCGCTTTGGTAAAGCATATACAGTAGTGTTTTATCACATTATAGGTATATTATTCCTAAAGTATGTGCAGTTTCATATTTTTCATATCACCACACATTAAATATCACATTATGTGATTCTGATTGGTCCAAATAAGCCCATGATATTATTGTGCAATATTCCATTTTCTGAATGTCTGCGATTATAGGAAAACGTTTTTAACCCAGCCTTCTGAAACATTTGTTTACAATGAAAATATTTGGCTTAAATGTTAGAATCGACTCGCAAAAAGGAATTTGGGAAAATGCTCCCGTCCGTTTTGATATGGCATGGCTAATTTACCCCAACAGGTTTTTGTTATGTTATGTATAAAATATAACATGACAGGGGGCTAAAACCACAAGATAAAAGCATTAAAAACAAGTAAATCTGCCCTTTATACAAGCGGGTTTTAAATGTTAACTTACGGAAGTAAACAAACTCACATTTGTTCACAGAATGATGTGGACATAAACCGGTCTAAAAACTGCCAGACGTTTGTCCAACCACTGCATACGCGGTAATTGTGTGATGCAATTCCGAGTCAAAATGTATTTTGTAGTCTACAGTTCAAAATTAAACACTGCAAATATCCTGTCACAAAAACATTACAGCAAATATGGGAATTACTGCCTCATTCTCACTTGAATATTGAAATATCAATGTAACGTTTAGTTGTGAAAGTGACAGTTTTAGATTATGTAAACACGGATTGTCAACTGTACGGGTAGTGAATCAAATAATAAGATATTACAAACATTGCACATTCTGTCTTAAAAAATGATTTTGTCTGTATAAATTATTCTGTAAATTCGGACGGACGCGTGTTCTTTGGTTCATAGCTTGTAAGAAAATTATCAGCTTCTCTTAAACGTCAATACTAGTTCAACTTTGGTTGGGACTATTTTGACGCATAACAAATAAAAGGTGCTACGTCTGTCAGAATGAACGAAATTAATTCTTCGTCTTGTCGTCTAAAATATATACTGAAATGGGCAATGATTTAATATTAAATTTATGAAACTCGTTAAATAATGTCCATCCAAAGCTCGCAAAAGCTGGACATTTTTTTACAGTCTCCCCACATACACCTAACTTTCATAAGGCCTTCTCGACTTTCATGTATTAGCTTTGGCAAATATTGAATTTCCTTTGGTAATATTGTAATAATACCCTTCCTTTATGTTACTATTTAAAACCTTTTTTGAATACACGATTTAATGTGTTTATAAAAAATGCCCTAAGTCCTTCCTAACGAATTTATAAAATTCAATAGTAAATCCATCTAGACTTTTACAATTATGCATGTTCTCAAGGATTTTTTAGTTTCTGAAGAGTTATTATACACTCAAATCCTTGTTATTTATCGTTTGTCAATTTAACAACCTCGTATCTTCACAGTTTACCATCTAGTTTTTTTTATTTATCTCTCTTGTTTAATAAATGCAGTATCATATTACTTTTTACCTTATTGTAAACTTTGAACTTTGCGTTAACAAAAAGTCTTCATTGCCGTATTCATCAATAATTAACATTAATCTTTTCTGTCCCGACTTAGGGCATTGTAAATACTGTTTTGATTGCATTTCTAAGTACCGGCTTGATGTGTATAAAAACCTTCACGTGTCGATGCATTATATTTTTTTAATGAATTGGCTAGGATTTTACGTAGAGATTTATATTCAGTCTCACTCCATAAATCAAGCAAGTGGTCAGTCTGGTCAGTTAGTTTGAAATGTATTCTTGAGAGTAACCAGCATTAGAGAGAGTGTGAGCCCATCTAAAATAGAGGCATCCATTTGCTAAACTAAGGCTTCTTACATAAACGAAAAAGATAACGTCAAAAAACGGAAATCGAAGATTCTAACCAACCGAGAGTTTCTCTAAATGGGTTAGTTAATTCTAATACTTTGTCAGTCGTTATTTTGTTTATTTTAATCATTATGCGAGAGATGTTTACCACTCAGACACATATTTGAGGTCAATCGCTCTCTGCTGCTGTAAATTAGATCATTCTTATATCAATATGGTTGGTGAAGCGTTAGCCACTTGGTGGGCACGAGAGCGACTAGAAGCAATTAGGAAATGTCTACCAGTCCGTGATTTTGTCAGGCAAAAATTACAAGAGCGACAGGAATCTCAGGTTGATTTTGTTGTTACACATTATGAAAACAGAAACAGAATGTTGAGACCAACATATGGCAAATACATTTCTGGTCTACATCACTGGGCTGATGTGTTTTATAACTTAAAACTAATACAAATCGAATCGACAATAAAAGTGCATACTATATATAATGCATCAATGAGGTAGAAAAAGGTGTATGCACAATAGAAGAACAAAAACAGCGAAAGAAAGAACAAAACCTGCAGAAACCACAATAGCAGGAAATTCTCCCATCCGTTCAAAAGTTAATTGATAAATTTGAACCAGGAACGTATGAAAAAATTAAAGGTATGGATGATAATCAATTAGCTAAATATACTGCAGATGATTCAAAGCGTCTGATATGTTACAAAAATATCTTGGACTTAAGGAAGATGATTATCGTAAGATGATCTATACAATTCGTCATAAATAAGGGTGGTATTAACAGGGGTGATCCAGATTTGTTAAACTTTTCTTCAAAAGTAGCTAAACTAAACAGAAAAGAAGAATGTTATGATGCACCTGGTGCTACTGTTAGTGGTTTTTATACAGGAAGTGGCCTTCTTACCTGTCCTAATAATATTCGTACCAACATTGCACGATTAGAAGTTCTCAGAGGAGAAAAACGAGCTGGAAATAACTCACCAGAAATAGTTAATGAATTTATAGACGATTAATTCAAGATGGTATCATGGATATCGGCGTATATCGGGACTTTATCGACGAACTAGTTTATAGTTATCATAGTGACTAATTGTCACCATAATTAGATATATAGATAACAAATAAGATGATCATACATCAACGACAAAGTGGACCTGTAATGGTCCGAGTAATAAATTAACGATTACCAGTCTATAAAGCAACTTATGGTGTTGGTCTTGGTAAAATTATTCAAGGGTTATTTACAAGAATGGCTGCCAAAATAGTTCTAATCGCAAAACAATTATCGATGAAAGCTATTAATGTTATTGGTGTAAAAGATCCTGGTGTTATTGGCAACATTGCCAGTAAGGTTTTTTTCTGACGCCAAGGATAGACTAGCAAAACCACCGTCAGTAAAATTAATATCGACTAAAAGTATGTCCGAGTATCACAGTAAAAAAACAAATCAAGCCGCAGATAATTAAAAAAAAATAGCAATTTTGATGAATCAAGAAGCAGAACAGAGTATACATATTAGCGTTACAGGAGGTAGACTTCGTAGGTGATTTTGATTTAGATCGAGAAATATATAATAAAATGTTCCAGCGTGCATCCCACCTAGCATTTAACATAGACGCACCGGTAATCGAGGATGAATCCGTAAGCGATTATACATTTTATTCTTATGATACAAGACAGCCAAATCAACGAGGCAGAATTGAACTACAATTTCAGAATACAAGTAGATATTATCTACCCTATGACGCATTTATCGAAGTAGAAGGTGAGATTATAAAAAGCGATGATACAGAATGTAGGGTGCTATCAATGTCGGTTTTGTTAACAAAGGGATTGTGACGCTGTTTGATAGCGCTACATATCTAATTGATGAAAGAAATATTGAATCGATTCAAACAGATGTTGTTGTTGCTACAACGATATTTAGCATAGCAAGATATTCTGATGATTATAAAACATCAGCTGGTCCGACAATGATGTTTCACAAGGATGGTTCTAATAATCCTGATGACAGTTAAGATGTTGTGAGACGACCAAAATACCGTGTTAATCCTGTTGCTGATGTTAATATCGAGGATACGATTATTAATCTAATTCAGAGTTCAATTTAGGATTTAAAACACGCCGATCAATGCTGACAGGTAATCGTAGAAAGTTTTCATGTGCGATTCCACTATCTTACATGGTCGGTTTTTGTAGAAATGTTAGAAGGTTTATTTTCGGAGCCAATCATGCAGTTGTACTCGTACTGTTATTGCTGAAACTGTTTTATTGCTATGAACAAAAACTCCACTTTTGATTGCCCAAGTATTTGTCACAATTTGTGTTTCAGAGGCAACAACAATTGCTGTTCTTTATATAATTGCAACAAAAATCCACGTTCAGTCAAAATAAACTACACGAGTATATAATTAAGTTACATACCGCGGCTGCGGCATATTCCCAATTAACCTCGTTGATATCATTAAGCCATAACGACTGAATAGTATCAGAAAACGAGTTATCAGCGATGATTAGGATTTACGACGAGACAACAACGCCTGATTTAGAAAGGAATAATACCAATAATGTTGCATGAACTACTGCAACAGATCGTAACTAATACAACCCCACCAAAGAGAATACCGATGTCAAAAACTGTAACCAATTCTGAATTCTGCGTATACGTTGCAACTGAAATTTCCGCAAAATAAATTGCACTTGCTCAATCACGAGAATACTACAGCTGGCCAAATATCCGGTCAAAATCATTCGGGGGACAACAGTCAAATAATTCACTAGTATTTGCAATAAAACATAAACAAGATGGAACCCCCGATTTGATCTTTATTGGATTACCAAAAGGATTGGATGATATCGAAGATAACAATTATGTATTCCTGCGTAGAATTAAATCCATTACAGACCTCTGCCTGTGTCGAACTTTCACTTTGTATGCGGAAACGGTTACTAATTTCACCTTCTACCCGCTGTTAATACTTTTACTTTATATGCTTCGGAACGGTTACTATTTTCACTTTCTATAATCCTTTTTAATTGTCTTATTCATGTATTGCTAGTTTTTCTCTTTACGTATTCGTTTGATAGTGCTAATCTAACTTTTTCTACTGCCTTAAAGAGAGGCACGTATTTTACTTCAATTTTAGATCATCCGCTAATGATGCAAAGACAGCTTGTTGTATTACCTTAATACATGTTTATTCTGATAACAGAGTATATATATATATATCACCCGATTTAAGCTGCAGTAAATATTCGAAATCAGAACGAATTTTATCAGGATTTTGTTTACCAGATAATTGTATTCCTAATAGCTGTGGCCATCGAAGCCCACTTTGTTGATAAATTCTTTCAAAAGTTGATGTCTTTACGGATAATCAATCTGCATCCTTGTATCTACTTGCAACATCAACTACAGTCAATACCTATTTGTATGTTATTTGACGTTTTCGTATAGTGACCGTATCATGAGATAAAAATAAATATCCGACTGTTGAACTTCATTATCAACACCGACAACAAAATGTGCATATTCGATTCTTGTAGCCGGTGGTAGATACATTTGCCTTATTGCTTGTCGTGATAACCGGTTTCATTAGCAGCACGGGCTATCATTTGCAGCTTCGGCAAGTTTACTAATGGACACTATGCCTCTCCAGTATCCTCTTGGTCTATAAAAATACATTCCATAATACTATTCACAAGCCCCTAATAGTAGTTTACCTTTCATTGCAGATCTTACTAACCAGTTTGCTAATAATGCCTTGAAATGTGATTTCTTGGAAATCACGCGTGAATCAACTTTACATCTGTGCTATGTCTATGCTGCGGATTCTTACTTTTGTAAGACACATCATGCGCGTGACATGCTTGATCAATTTCATTTATCGGATATTCACCTGGTCCTGGTTGATCTTGATTATCAAGTTGGATATCAAGCCTGGTCCCAGAACGGCAGTTCTTATATCCTGGAAGATGTTTTTCTCCTGGGTATTTAACCCATTGAGTCCCCGGTAATTAATTTTGTTAATTTTGCTTCAATATCACCTACTCGTTTTATTTATACATTTGGTTTGTCCCATAACTGTGTCATGGGGATAAATTTAAATTGTTTTGTATCACATTGTTCACACCTACCAGTAAGTGCTGGTCTATTATTTTGTGTTGTAATAGTTGTTAATTCATTTGTGGGGGTCTGCGCCCTACATTTAACACAATATAGATCCATTTTATTATTATACATCATGGATGTAATTGCTTTTTTTGGCAACAAGAAAACGAGAAACGGTTAAACACCATGCAGTATTACCAAATTCTATCAGAATGATTATCATAGGTCCATCTGAAAGTGAAAAGACACAGTTATTACTTAATTTGATAATATAGTTGGCTACAATGGGACACGTTGTATTTAGTTGCATGATTTGTAGATGTTACGAGGTACTGAAAGATTTTAATTGAAACCAAAGCGACGATAAATAAAGATGATCATATTATTTGTATCACTGATATTAGTGAATCGCCATCGGTAGATGATATTAATGGGAGTATTAAAACGTTAGCAGTGTATGAATATGTTCTCGAGGAAGGCATACAAACACTGATGTGATTTATGTAAACCAGCGGTACACACAAATACCAAAAGTGATCATGGATAACTGTAATATTCTTGATGTGTTTAACGGGGTTGATACCCATACACTTAGAAACATTTATCAGACAATGATGTAGCGGCGATATGGATTATAATCTTTTCAGAAATTTATTTAGTCAAGCTCAATTAACCCCACACGGATATATAACAATACATTTACATAATCTTAGATCAAGATATCGAATCGGTTTTGATAAAATATTTGGTTAACACCACAGCATCAGAGAGGGTGTGACCCCGAATTAGTGTTTGGGTGGTAAATATCTCGCGCATAATAATAAAAATAAACATACGACGACAAGAAACATTAATATAATTAACTAACCAATTTAGAGAAACTCTCTGTAGGTTAGAAGCTTAGGTTTGCGTTTTTAAGACGTTATTTGTTTTTCTTCATTTTGTAAGAAGCCCTAATTTAGTAAATGGACGCCTTTATTGTAGATGGGCTCACGCTCTCAGCTGCTTAACGAATTATGACATCGTAGATAGACCGGATTTGAACGGTTATTCTACAATCAAATACCCAGGAGGTACATGGGGAGTAAATATACACAGAATATATCCTTGCTGAGCTTGATTTGATTATTCATCAAGATTTGCTTGATATCTACCATCAATTTCATCACTTACAAGATTGACTGCAATCGTTGATGTTAGATTAACAATTCCTGATAAAATATGACGAGCTCTAATGTATGAATCATTGTTATGTTTAAGAATAGTTGGATGTGGTGCTATTTTTCTCCATGACTGTTGTAAAGATTTTATTGATAAGAGTGATTTGTTTATTTCATTTGTTGCAAGTAATGGTGTTACAAATGGTGGTACTTTCGGAGTAAATATATACAGAATATAGCTTGAGTTAATTCTTCAAGATTTACTTGAGACCTGCCATCAGTTACGTTATATTATATTTACAAATCCCGGTGATACATAACGATCTCCACCGTACGGATCATTGTTATGTCTGAGAATAGTTGCTGGTGGGGTTAGTTTTCACACATGCTTTAAGTATATATGGAAATATCCATTGTTAAGATCATTGACAGATTTTCGAAACCTCGGCTGATTTATATCCAGGAAAATCAAATGTAGGTGAATCTGCTGTTGTAGTTGAATATTTATCGGAGAAAATTTGTTGATTTGGGACATGGTGAGATGTAGCTATTTTTGCATTGATCTTAACAACACAAGAAATTGTTATTGCATTTGAAACAAATAAATTGTTATAACTACTGGTGCCATCACTAGCGATGGTATTGTTGAAAACAATTCACCTGTTTCAGCGATACAAGCTGACACCGAATATACAATTATGTCAACGACAACTACACGTCTGCCATAATCTTTTAGTTTTGATATATGCTCATCAACGCTATTTTTTAGGTTTCTTTTGCTACGCACACACAAAATTGTACCTATATGTTGCACGTTGATTGGGAAGCTCAGTATTTAAGCAGGTGGTAGTTTAGCGATTAATTCATGACACCAATAGGAAATAAAGCCGAGTCTATTCCTTCAGGTTCCGCTTCAAATCGTAGCTCGTCGTTTTGATATAGTAGTAATAACATAGATCCGGAAGAATTTATATATCTATAATGCCGTGGTTTTGTGGTGGATATCGTAAATACTGTGGCACATAATACTGACATGATGCATAACCAGGTAACCTCAGCGCGATGTTTAATAAATGTAATAGGCAGTGACCATAATACTGATCCAGAAGTTACCGTATATGCTACGTTGTCTATGGTCTTTTTAATGCCATCGAGTGTAATATTCATAACCGCTGCACTGAAGAAAACTCGTTCATGTTTCTGTTTACGTTTCTACTAAAACTCAAGAACATGTTTACATGATTAGAGTATACAGTTTTAAATGCGATCATTTCACTACAGATTGTTGTTAAGGAGTTTATGGGAAGTCTATATCATCAATCTATTTCTTCGTTTCAGCATCATCGTTTGATTCTGGTTCTTCAAGACCAGTAATTGTATTATTAGTCATACTGTAAGGACCAAACATTGTATCATCGGATTTTCGTAATCTATTGAAAATATTATCTGATATCGTTGACATAACACTTGGCTTAATTTCTCAATTACTGCAGCTATGCTGTTTTCGGTTACTTCATTAATTCTGATGATAACATCTCATAATAAAAGATTACTCGTTTTTAATATTTTTTTTCTTATTATAAACTACAAACACTTCGTTTGGATCCACATTTGCATGATTTAATAATACGGATATTTCATCAGTAATGATTTTATTTATATTTTCGTGCGATATTCTGTCAGTTGTGTTTTGGTTGTTTAGTGAAAGATCTTCCGTAAATATCTACCATTATACTTTACTTCTTGTGTTATCATGTACACATTTATCAGCTGATTTGGTTGATTTTAATGCAGCGTCAAGTACAGTTAATTTTTCATGGCCACATATTGGCTCTCATTCATCCGACGGTTCATTCAAATAACATTGTTTTATCGCTGAGTACTTCTTGCTCTGTAATTAGGAATATGACTCACATTTCTATTTGCGCGAGCTCAGAAGAGTATATCAAATAAAGATTGTGTAACTTAATCAAGATGTTTCAGCGAAAAGTAATAGATCTGATATAGATTTTGAAACTCTAGTTGTGATATTTGCAAAACAGTATTTATACTTTAATCATGCACTAGATATGTCATCAAACGATAATAAGCATGTGCTATATGATTTTGTTCAAAATTACGTAAAACATCTTCAGATGGTTCTTGATGTCAGAACAACTATTAATGATTTACTAAAATGGTTGCAGACTGGCTCTGTTAATGTATTCATATATTGAATAGGAGTACAAGATAATACTGAACTCAAAAATAAATTATACATACTCAAAGATCGCATCGAGCCTCGATTGACCTGTTGCCCAAAATACAACAAAAGTATATGTTATTATTAAGAGATTTTACTAAATAAGGCTTTTTGTTATTATATAATGATCATTAAATAACAATTTAGTGCTATTAAAATATTTCAGTATTTTACTTCTTTTGAAAAGAAAATATATGCCTTACCTGTGTTGTCACGGAATTGTATAAAACCTTTCTTTTATTAAAAACATGTGCTTGAGTTTCGAGTTAAGCGTACAACGATATCTGTGGGTGATTAATGTATATTGTGCTGTATTTCAAAATAGTGATTTTAATCCATCCTATGCCACACATACGTGAAGCTGAAATAAAGTTTTCGGCCTACGGAGTATATTTTCTTGCATATAATAGTTTAGCCGTGAGCTAATGTTGGAGTTAGTAAAACCATTGTATCTTTTGGGACTGTCAAGATAAATTGTGTATTTGTCTTTTTTCATTTGCATAATTTTAATATGCGTGAATTCATTTTATTGCAGGAGTAAAGTTCTAAATTTTGTGCTAGCTAAGTAAACTTCATCCATCTTTCCACTGTGTACTCACTGTTAATCATTCACCCGTTGTATTTTGTAGAGTAATTTGTTTGTATTTTTAATTATTACATTTGTGCTTCCTTATATTAATTAATTAAATATTTGGATTAAATATACACGCACGTATACATAATTGAATTGCTCATTCAAGTAATTTATTATTACACATTGTGTTTATATCATCGTCAAAAGTGTTCTATTGTTAATCCTGAATTCCCACCCGGTAATCTTGTTACATGTTTCTGGTACCCAAAACGTTTAACCGAATAGCGTCAACCTAGATTTGACGTTTATATTTGTTTGTCTGCTTGTAGTGCACATTCTTTAAGCGTACTTCGTATTAAACGACATCGTATCAAAAGAATCAACCTCAATAGAATCTATACATTGTATTAAAAAAAAACATTTTGTTTGGCAGAGGAATATTTTAAAGCGCCGATTGATGTAATGTTTAGTTTTGTTCGTTTGGTTTGGCTTGGTTTGAGAATTTTTGTATTGGGGTGTTCAGATTTTGGGGGTGGGGTAGCTGGCCATATATGAGTATATCTGGCGGTCCAATCATTATTTCTAAAATAAAATTTTTATGTAAATCTGATATTTATTGACGACATTAACACTAAAGTTGATGAAAAAAATTGCAACTTAACTGCATAAATTGTGGCCTACTTTTCGTCCGAATTTGTTAGATATATGTTCGTGTTTCCAATACGGACCAGCTTGTTCAGTCTTTCCATAAAGTAACTAAACTGAAACAATTCCGCCACTTCTGAAACTCGATAGTCGCCAACGCAAATTCTTTACTGGTTTTAGAACTCCAATTGGGGTTGTAAGTAATTGCAGTACGTTTTATATCACTGAATATGTGGTCAGGGAAGAATATGTATTCTGCGACCGGGCTTCTGTAAAGCTTTGTCCTCCAGTCAGATCCATGAAGGTTGATCTTTTTGTGCAGCTTTTCAGTTTCTCCGACATACTGAAGGTTACATATCTTAACTGTGATGAGATAAACTACATTATCTGATTTGCCTGTTTTGTTTGTACCATGTATATTTAGCTTTTCTCTAGTCACTGTGCTAGAAAATGTATTGATCATATGTTGACAGGTTTTGCACCTGTTATCGCCACAGAGGCCAGATTAACTGGGGCGGTCTAATTGGATTAAATTTAGAGCGTCTTACGATTCCACAATGGGCCAGTGTTTCCCGATGATTTACATACTTTGGAGTTGTCTGGATGATCGGTGAGGATAAATGGAATCCTAGCAGCCTTTTCATTCTTTCCATATTGTAGTAGGTCATGGTAGTTTGTTTGTTTATCCCTTTGAGTTGCCTCTGCAATCAGGCCTTTGTCGCAGCTTCGGTACATTAAATAATTAGATAAGTCTTCAGACCTTTTAGGAATAATTCATCGTCGGATAAAATTCTGGGTATCATATGCGCATGGCTATATGGGATGTTCTTAATGCAGTGTTTTGGATGACATCTGGTTGGAAGTACATGTTTTGTTTGTTGGTTGGTTTCGAGTATGGGATTCGTTTTCTACTAGTCTGGTTGATGTGTCCGGAAAAACGCGGTTTGCGTTGGAGACTATTGAGTTCGAGAAGTGGTGGAATCGTTTCCGTTTAGTTATTTTATGGAAAGACTGAACAAGCTGGTCCGTATTTGGAAATACAAACATCACATCGTAGTTGATATTGTGAAATTTATTTGCTGATGTTTGTACACTAATATAAATGTAAAAAAGGTTTGGAAGAATACAAAATAAGGAAAGTCAGAAACACTATCTGGGATACTGTGGAAATGTTTGGGGACTGTAGAGTCAATATAACTAATACTCAATGAAAGTGTAGAGAAGGAAAGCTAAATCTGTAATTATTTATAAATTGAAGGCCAGATAATTCAACAAATAAGCTTTTATTAATATCTAACAACTTGGAAGCTATAAAATAATCAACTGCATTGAACTAGTTATATAATTTGAGAAAGACAGGTAGACGGTAAAATAGACGGACAAAGAAAAACTAAAGCAAACAAAGCATGCATGTTATTGGTACGATGAAAACCAATCAAGCATAATGTAGCCACCCACTCTAATAGTTTAGTAAATACAAATATTTGGTTAGTTTAAAGACAAGCGATGAAGTTAGAAAGTTGATATTTGTTAATACTGTTTATATTTCAAAATTCTATTTAAATTACCTTTCTTGAATTTGGGAGCTATAAAACGTATTAGTTTTAAAATACCTGAATGGACGAATCTATACATATGATCTAATTTCCGAAAGGTTGTCTTCATCCAGAGTCGTGTTATTTTTTATACTTCTGATGTGTTTGACTATATCTATAAATTAGTTTTGCTAAAACGTCAACGCAATATCCTCATTTTTGGTACGTTTACCACTTTTACATTCTAGTCCCCTGAATTCTGCTAAACGTATTTGTCTTCAATTTTAGCAAACACTGGAACAAAATCAGGAAAGAAGTTACAATTACGGCTTATGCTAAACTAGTGTTCAAATTCTGAAACTATGTCTACATTGGCAAAGACACAAAATGCAAAATATTATGGCATACACTATCTCATATTGAACGTCCAAAAACGTCAGATGTTCGCGTAGATTAAAACAAATCTGGAGTAATTTTTCTTATATAAACATTTACCCCAAACCATGTCATCGATGTCGATCTACTTCTCCGTTACATTAATGGTTACATAGTCTAGAAATAGTTTTCGAAAATTTTAATCCTCTGTGACTTTTCATTTGGATAATATAGTTTCTCTGAGATCTCCATTTATACCGATGGTCACAATGACAAAATGTTATCTAGGGAACAGAATATACAAGGATACGCAAATTATATCTGAATGTGATAGGCGTCCCCTCCTTCATCGTTAGCACTAATTGCAGAACCACTTGAAATGAAATGGATTTCAACTACGGAGACAATGATAAGCTCGGTCTTCCATCTTGTGGACCCCGCTTGAAACCTTTTTTCTCCCAAATACTGAATGTTGTTAAAAACGTTATTAAGAAAAGATATCGTTTGAGATTGGCTTGTCAACAAACAGAATCTCAAACATGTATTACATAAGTCTTGAAAAATGTGTTTATCGAGACAGGACCTTGCCTGACCTTATATTAAACCACAGCATTTCTAGAGAATAACTGAATATGCCTTTATATATATATATATATATATATATATATATATATATATATATATATATATATATATATATATATATATATATATATATATATATATATATGATGTATGTGTGTAGCACACAAGTCATAATAGTCATACACTGCGCTCAAGCTTCATCTGAGCTAATGAAAATATCGTCGTCATAATCTGTTCCCGGTGGCAGGTAGTCCTGAAGTTCTGAAACGGTCTCCTTTGCGACTATAGCTTTCTGAACCTGTTCCAAATATAAAAAATCTTATGACAATATTAATCGTTTTTGCGTTTTGCAAAGATGACATTTTCAACATCATGGATCAGAAGAATGTTTCTAACAATCAATATGTATGTATGTATGTATGTATGTATGTATGTATGTATGTATGTATGTATGTATGTATGTATGTATGTATGTATGTATGTATGTATGTCGGTCGGTCGGTCGGTCGGTCGGTAGGTAGGTAGGTAGGTAGGTAGGTATGTATGTCTGTCTGTCTGTCTGTCTGTCTGTCTGTCGGTAGGTAGGTAGGTAGGTAGGTAGGTAGGTAGGTAGGTATGTATGTATGTATGTATGTACTACTGATTCCTGCATGTTTGCAGATAATAATCGAAGTAGTGGTGATATTGACAAATTCGGCATTCTTCAAATTAAATGTTTTGATGAGTAGTTCATGTTTCCACTTAATTCGGGATAAATAAATATATATTTCGTTCGAACTTTTTAAGGTTCATTAAAAGCAACTGTAATGTCTTAAATTAGCAATTTTACAGACTTTCTTTTTTTAGATTTAAACGGCATTTCAAATTTTCTACACTAACCCAATCACAAAATGTATCTTGTGCATCCGCATCATCACTGGCATTTTCATCGTCAAAGTAGTGCTCACAGATAGATCTTGCTTTCGTACACACTTCTGTGTCAGCTGTTTTAACCCGAAATCTTCGGACACGGCTTTGCACCGACTGATTGCCTTTGATTTCCAGAAATTTGCAGACTTTCGCCCAGTCCTACAAATTACATTTAACAAATAGTTTTTTTACACATATTATTTTCAGGTCTCAAAGTCTAAAAATGATATTTGTTCAAGAAATTCGTTTAATATAATCAAAGAAGATGAATGATTTGTGCGATATAAACAATGAAATGTTTGCTATGCTGACAAAATTTCATTATCAAAATTCATTATTTTTTAAACTCAAAGTTTTGTGTTTTTTTTCGACATAAGCTAGATTTTCTTTATAAGAGATGAACAACATATCACTGATAATATATTACCAACATTTGGCTTTTACGATTAAATTAATTTTAATAAAAAAAAACACATGCACAACAAGGAGACCCTGACGAGATTTACCAAGTCCCGGTGTAATAGGCATATGCACTTCTAGCCTATTACCCTTTTAACTGGTCAAACTGTAATACAATTTGAAAACATGTTTGTCTGAATAATATTTAAATTTTCAAATATTTTACGTTGTGGGTGTATAGCACCCAATTCATTCAAACCTATACTTGTTGCACCAGTGTCTGGTGGATTAAACGACCATTCTCGTCCAATAATGTTACACGGACAAGAATGGCCATGCTGAATAGCATATATCAGGTCAGTGACTATTTGCTAGATTGTTGTAATAAATTACGCCAAAGTAATTGTACTTTAATTATTGCATTATTCATACTTTAGTACGTAGAATTACCCTTTGACGGGTTTCATGCATTCTTAGTGTTTGATCTACATGCATATTTTGAAATAGGAGCAATGTTTATTTAAAGAATTAATATTATAATTCGCTATTGGAATAATTGGTAGTAACCTCGTGCATTTATTCACTTGATATTATAGATTTGCAAATGTTGGATTGAATTATAAACTTGTGATAATGGTTGCAGTGTGCAACATTAGTAAATAGTGATTTGCCTATTTGTATATACTTTGTAGGAGTATCATGCGTAAGAATATATCAGCGCATGGATTTGAAGATGTATGTATACACTTTGTAGAAATGCAAAGTATAGCAATGCGTCTGATTATGTGATATTGTTCTGGATAATAAGAGATCACAATATATATATATATATATATATATATATATATATATATATATATATATATATATATATATATATATATATATATATATATATATATATATATATATATATATATATATATATATATACCGTGTACACAAAGATAATGTGTATTTCGATGGGCATGAGCGTGACCACCAGAGAAGGTAATGGCTTATTGTGATGAATTGTTGTTTAGTGTGAGTTAGATAGCATGGGGAATACGCTATGCTTATGTCCTTGTGTGGTAATACAGGAAGCTTTAAGGGACCAGGGGAACTGTATGAGACAGAGGGAAATACCCTAGTGCAGTTGGTACAAGTCACTGGAAGAAAGAAAAATTAAGAAGAACGGAGGCAGACGTTAGAAGGACTGGAGGGAATACGATTACAAATTCAGATAAAAATCATACGGATGAGTAGGAACATAGGACAGTAGGAAAATCTATCACACTAAGTCAGATAGTGAAATAGACCATCACGTGGTCGAGTGAAAGACGAGTGATAGGGTTTTAATTTGAATTTTATTTGAGGGATGACTCTTCCTGAATTATATTAAATTGTTGTTATATGAATTTCACATTTTGTGTATTCATTAAATTAATTGTTTGCACCGCTGACTGGGAGATCGGACCTTTGCATCTCTCTATCAATGCTTCAATTTCTGACAAAAACGAGCCAGGATGAGTCTTCTGCAATAAGTTGATAATATTGGAAGCACCCCACCCCAACAGACTTAAAGGGAAACCTTTACAATATTCATTGATTAAGGTACCCGGGGTGAATAGAGCAGTGAATTACATTTCTTTTTTAGAAACAGTCTCTAAGCATTTGATACCTTGCGGTACAAAACACTTTTAGGCATTTGCATTCCAAGCTGACCTCGATTTGACATTGGTACATCATGGTGTTCTCCACAATCAGTTTCTATTTCGTGTCTGACATGGTAAATATTTCATTGTATATTGCAGTTTGGTACCTCCATTCAGACGCCGATTTTTGTGGAGAAGTGGAACAAGAGCATCAATATTAATTGGACTATCATCCCGTTATTATATTCCGCTTCTTTATCACCGCAATCATTGATGTCGTACATATTGATGACGTACATATGGCAGATTTTGGAGTACCGATGTTGGGTTTGTCACGTATTACTGTTACTCGCTCACCTGTGCTATTATTTATCAAAGCTGTTACTTGACATCAATATAATAACGATATTTAATATATCCGCTTTGGTGGCAGACCTACTAAAATCCACATCAGCACCACGCTTGGCTGAGTTACGTTAATAAATGTAAATAGACATTTATATGACATTTAACGTATTTTAATGTGAAATAAATATGGGCTTGCAAGGTTGGGGTGAGGAAACGAGTCAATAATTTGATAATTACATATGGGGCCAGTCACTTGAGCCTGCAATTGTACAGTGAAAGGAAACAGGGGATATCACCTACGTAGGGAGTTATTTCGCATCGTTAAATAATTAACAATTTCAATTGGTAGTGGAAGCCCATTGACTCAAAATATCAACGATGTCAAGGTGTCACTACGCATGCAGCCAAACAAGTGCCACATCCTGTTGTGAACTTCATCCTGACAAATACCTGTTCCATGTTTCACAGCGACTTGCACCGCTGATTAACAAACATCGGAAAATGCCTAACGAGCTGATGATATTACAACGGCACTAAGTGCAATCGCATAAGTGGAAACGCTGAAGGAAAAGAGAAGAAAAAGCGGGTCAAATTTGTACAAAGGCTAAACGCACCATGAATATCAAAACAACAACACGAGCAACTGCAGAAACTATTACACGCAGTGGCTGAAGTCAAAGAGGACAGTGATGTAATTGAAGAAGACATTAGTGTACTTGCAAAAGGCATCCGTGTACTTGGGAAAGATGTTAGAGGCACAATGTAAATATATGGAGAAAGAATGGCTTCAAATGGTATTCAGGGATTTACCCGAAAGACATAATGTATTGGTAATTAATCGGCGTATTTTATTGAAACTCTTGATGAATGTATAAGTGGAAGAACTGAAGAAGATGAAACTAGTTAGGCAGAAATTACGGAACTGCGCACACTTCAAAAAGAATTGCCAAGACAACAACAACTTAGAGACCCAGACCAAGACATGTTATATGTTCCTGAGAACAAATAAAACAGGAACATCGGGAAAATGAGGAACAGCGTGGATATACTACTATTCATTGGACATATCTACACACTTAAGCTGATTCAAGCAACATAAAGTTTTGCCGGTGATTAATAAAGTCGCGAGAGAGTGTATTACTAGTCATTAATGGTCTACATTTAACATTACACAACTCCATTCAGCCACGTTTCATACTCCTGTTGTTATCAAAATAAAACAATATAATTCAACGACGATGACAATCAAATTAACATTGGGTTAGTTCAGTTGTGTTGATATATTACTGGAGGTGAATGAGAAATCAGAATTATAATTTCTATCAACACAAATGGAAATTCACTTTAAAAATATTGCTTGCCTTAACGAAACCTTCCCATTTTCCAATCATAAGTAAGGTAGCCATCATGATGTCATGGAGCTTTTTGGATGGAATTTCGACTTTCGTTATATCTTCAATTTTCTTTGGATCCATTTGCACAACTCGTTGTTTTGCGTCACGCATTGCTCTCATCTTCTCTTTTACTTTCTGTAAAGAACGTTCGACAAGGCATAGAATATTATAATTTGTTGAGAATGCATGTTTAGTATTTATTTTCAACCTAACAGTATTGGCTATTGTCTACTAAATCTTGGAAAACAATGATAATACATTATTTTACTGACCGAAATATATTGAAAGCAAAGATACAAACATTCACATATTTTGTAACAGAAATACTAGATTACAAACGTATACTTTGACAAGGTTGTAAGAGATTTAGTAGAGCAAAAATGTACGTGTGAAATATGGTATTCATTAATTAACTTCAAAACATGGATGCAGAGTGACATGGTGCAAAATATTGGTATTATATAAATCTCTTGTGTGGCTGTAATTTAAAAGAAAAAAAAACTTTTCCCTACAAATTGTATGAAAGAATAAATTTAATTAATCTAACTACCTCATCACATTAATCTTTTAGTGCAAACCAGTGATATATCTTTATCTAATCAGGATTCATACAAACACATTTTCTTAAATTGTTTTCAAAACAAAACAAACTTAGATAATTGTCTTAATTAAACAAAGCGACTAATGGGGACATACATATCGTCAAAAGCTATTAATAATTTAACGTTTACATTTATTAGTTAACTTGTCAGATAAATTATCAGTATTGGGAAACTGTTAACAATGAAGCTCGAACAGATGCCTAGTGATTTCAGAATCTTGGTTATTGTTGTTCATAATTCTTATGAAGAGTAGATTAATTATAAGATAGTAGTTTCAAAACTATTATGTGATACCTGTGGTGCAGTGTCTTCCTTTTCGTTTGTGAGAAGATAGTTGCAAACATTTTCGTAGGCATCAGAGGCAAGATGTTCTTCATCTCTGGTGTTGATTTGTAAGGCATATTCACCACTTTGGGGCACCAATACTGTTATCCTTATCTGCTTCCCATTTGCCCAAGGTTGTTGGTCGATGCATTTTTGTAGCTCGTTGCTCGAGATTTCATTGTGGAAGAGTCTAGTCTGCACATTGACAGGCTTCAAAATTTTAAATATAATAGTTCTACCGTCTTCCATTCTGAAATTCACCACAGCTTGCGTGTGTGATTCAGCTTTGAGTCCCCCCTCCTTTGTGGTAGAGTTTGGTCCAAATCCAATTAAAGGATTAATTGGAAGTGGTCGGCAATTTTTCATTGGTTCGTCGCATGTCATTCTGAATTCGCAAATCATATCGAAGGTATCTTGTCCTACGCCTCCATTAACCTGCAGCTTATATACTCCCGCTGCTGCAAAACGAACCTCAAACCCAAAGGTTCCGGATTCTCTCTTGTAGAGTACATATCTGTCAAGCTTAGTATCATTTGACAATTCTTTTCCAGATTCTGGTACATTATAGAAAAGTCTGTACCCGAAGAACATCCCTGGTTTATCTTCCAACTTTATCTCACATTTTCCATTCACGCTCTTCAGTCTTCCGCTGAAGTTTCCTAATATGTTCATGCCTTGTTCAAAATATTGACTACTGCAAAAAGGAACATCAGCAAATTTTTCAAAAGAACCAAGGCTCCTTAAGAAGTTGCCAGTCTTCTCTTTCCGGAAAGCAGTCAAAAATTAGTCTATTTGGGTCTGTCAGGAAATAGTCGTCATCCAAATGAGTTATGTGTTCTCCTGGAAAGCTTTTTTCCCGTTGAAAAACTGCTTCACCTACAACATACGTTATAACTTGATTTGTAGTAAATGCAAATTTAAAGTGTTTTTTAACGACTTATAACATAACGTAGCTTGTTATTTCATAACATGATAATGATGTATTTTAACGTACAAATAAGAACCTTAGTCGTATCGCTAAGACGTATGCCGTTTGGCAGTTTAGAATGATGTGTAGTACTGGGGCATCATGCCGCAGACATGTATCATGATGTTCCACCTAGTTACATTATCAAAACACATGGCCGACCAGTCTTAACACATTAACCCTGGAGGCTTTTGCTGTTTTCGCATGAAATGCGAGTAGGAAATACATTTTGGGGACTATATCTGAATACATCCTAATACATCGACTTCCAAACAATCTTAAATTTGCCCAGTGCCTAGTTGTGCTAAAAAAATGTTTTCCATTGGTTAGGCAGAAGGTGAAACCTTTTTAACAAAATGTTTGCTTAACGGACCCATACTTTTCGCATGCAAAAGACGTCCACCTTATCCTACATTTTGCACCTTAACCTACTTTTAGGTTTACCTGTATGTGTGCAATTCAGACCGGTCTGTCTTAGATCTGTGGCCATAAAATCTAAACTCTGGACACAAAATCGGATTCCGACCATAGGCGATATTTCGATAGAAATAAAACGGGTCCAACAATTTCGATTCTTCATTCTGTATTTTGTAGTGCAACTAAAATTTCCGTATTATATGGTATCTTTGTAGAGCTAAATCTATCTACCTTTCTATAATACCACCCTCCTTAGTGACGGTACAGACCTTGGAAGTAGACGACTACCTCATGCCCAGAACACGCGGCCATAACGGTTAATGTGCTAACAATCACCTGACAATCCTGACAGCTGCACGAGAGGCAACTGTTAGTACTTTGTATTGTATTAAGACTTTGGTAAGACGCTTCCAGGGTTCGAATTAACGACCTCCCGCAGCCGAGACGGACGCTCTAACCACTTAGGCCACCGGAGCGGAAGAATGATATTATAGATCATGTTTCATAAACCCTTCGTGAAACCGTTCAACATTATGTTTAAAGGTAGAAAATAATGATATTCGTGCCATTTTGCCTCCAATTACATTGTGCAAAAGTTCCATTGTTAATTTAAATTTCTCTCAAACCTTCAATCCAAATAAATGTTTCTGAATTAATATACTTTTGATTTGTTTTAGCAATGGTGGGAGACTGTCGTTGTTCGCAAATGTTTTATTAAGCTATGTTTGACTCTGGTGAGCGTTTCTTTCTTTTATAAAGTTACTATGTATCCCGATAAGCATTCATTTCTTATTCTCAAATCTACGATCATATATATATATATATATATATATATATATATATATATATATATATATATATATATATATATATAGTTAATTTCTAAGAGCTCATAGAAAAGTAACTGTTACCGTCGCGCTCGACCTCCATCCAATTTCCATCGGTAAACCCTGCCACAGCTGAAAATGCCCAAATCGGAACTATCAAGCGCCATCCTTTCGCAACATAAACGGCTACCCATTCTCCCTGGATACGTTTAAGTTCTTCATCCGGCATTCCTACTGCATAATGCATTGCTTTCACTACGCCCTTTATTGCAACACAGGGCAAATTGGCTTCCCTGAAAAGAGAAGCAAGATTAATTTACATCAGAAGGGGGACAAAGGCAGTGCGACAGTGATGAATTGACAATTAAAGTGGATACGTAGGTCTTAAGCTTACATTTTATATTATTTTGATGACTCTTTAAATGTGTAAAAGAAATATTTTCTCAGGATCGTTCAAAAATAAAATATGTTATTCATCAATTTAACATAAAATACTTTAGTACTGTAAGTTATCATTAAAACCAAATTACGATATGTCTTAATTTGACTTAGCTATTCTCCCCGTTGTTACCTTTATAAATATTCAAACGACAAACTTTTATCAAAGCCTGCAATATGAGCATTCATGGAAACAAACACAATATGTCCAAGTGGACTTAAAATCCTTCATCTTTCTGATATGTTTTTAATAGTGAAAATGGAAGAGAATTTGGCCATACAGTCTGGATCAATACGAATCATGTTTTGGAGAAATTTTACATTATAACTCATTAAACTTATATGCTATCTAAGGAAATTATTTAATTTGTTTATATGTTTGGTATCCTAATCAGTATTATTTGAATATTATTCAAAATTGTCAATATCAGGATGCTTTTCATCAAAGACAGTCTGATTTAATTACAATGTTTTTTCATTTTTTGTAATCACAATTTATAGTTTAATGTGTCTAAACCCAGAGGCTAATTATTTCAGGATGCTTAAAGTTAAAGTATCGCAAGTTATGTTAAATATGTTTAGACAAGAAATCAGTTAGGTTTTTCTCTTTTAAGTAAAGGCTGACATACCTAAGGATGAAACATCATTATTTGTATCAAGGTGTAAGGTATTGATACCAAATTCGTTCAGTGAAATTTAGTCAAATTAGGTCTTCATCGTTGATTGCGAATCAGCATCGTTTGTGCAAATAAATGTCTTATGTACCTGAATAAGTCTGCCACATTTGGTCAAAATCTCCTGTCCTGATACATTTTTTAAAACGAATATTAGCCATATTTGATGGCTGATCTTTGTTCTTCCCTTCTTGATTAGGATTCTATATATCAAATTGATTCAGCTGAAGCGACTATGAGAAGATGTTTTAAATTTTTAGGTAAGGCGGCCATATTGATAGTAGATCAATATTATTTATACAACTTTGAAAGCTCTCTATGCTAAGTTACTTTTTCTATGAATCGGGTTTTTATAATCGTTTAATGAATCTTATAGTTTAATGCTCTTTGGCCATAGTTGGTAACAATGTGGCATTGATCTATGCCACAATGAAAGTATATAATTCCAAAATCCTGAATAGCAAGTTTGGTTTGAAATGGTTCGTTTGACTTCAAGACGAAGCTCAATATATTTGTTGTTGTCGGAAGTACGAAAGATGACGTGTGAAAGACGCAGGGCTATATTATAAGCTTTCTTACAGTCAGGTGAGCTAAAATGTCTTCATATCAATTTCGTACTTGCAGAGACGAATGAAAACGTCATTGTATGACAAACGTCCCATGCTTTGAAGCCGCCAGCAGCCTATTGGACTATCTTCGGAAGCTTCCCAATATACCGTTGAAAGATGTTGGTGAGATCCCATCCACATAAACAAGGCTCTCACTTTTCAACATCATTAACCAATCCAGTCGTTAAGTACTTCACCAATTCGGGAAATGTTTTGGCGGTTTCGAACGGGGCCTGTATTCATACAAATAAATTCGTAATCTTAAAATTTATTTTTGAATTATCTCAGTCATATTACGAAGAGATTACTTTGAATCCATTGATAAATACAATAAATATATTTTTTTTCAATATATCAAATGTGTACCAAAAGAGTCAGGTAAAGAGAGAGAGAGAGAGAGAGAGAGAGAGAGAGAGAGAGAGAGAGAGAGAGAGAGAGAGAGAGAGAGAGAGAGAGAGAATAGACGACAAAGGGAAAGATAGATACTTGAAACCACATGTTATTCGTTATGTTGTTTGTTATTACTTAATATGGGATTGTATGTGCTAGTATTTTAATATACCAAGCACCAGATTATAAACGGACAGACTGTATTCCTTTTACTTCTGCCGAATCCCATATTTGCGCTCAGCTTCATTAAAGTGGGGTAAATATATGTATGTATGTATGTATGTATGTATGTATGTATGTATGTATGTATGTATGTATGTATGTATGTATGTATGTATGTATGTATGTATGTATGTATGTATGTATATACGTACGTATGCATGTATACAATTCAACGGTAATTTAGTAAAAGCTGGCTGTATAGTCCTAAGTTACTTTGTTCAACTTGCAGAGGAATGCAATTTGATACAGGTAAAAAAAGGTTCTAAACCTATAAACGCAGGATAAAATACTAGCTATTTCTAAACGTCAAAGACCATACTTAGGAAAACGTATTCCAAATAATAAAATGTTGTCCGCATTAGCCATCGATTTTGAGAGAGTTCGTAGGGCATAATGTGGGAATGGGAAGCTTGGATGCAGGTCAGACGTTGTCGCGGTACAAAAAAAAAACACGGAAGAGAATTAAAGTATTGACAATAGAAGATGTTTCATAGCAGAAACTAGAATCTAGCACATCTCTGAATCTTGTGCTACGCGTCTAGTGTCTTACAAAAAGTAAAAGAAAAAGCGAAGACAACAAGCTTTGTAACATTTAACAAATAATTTATTTTTCAAAAATATCAAGTGAAAAATGAGAAACAAGAACTTACGGTTTTACGAATCAAATCCAAGAATAATACATACATTAAAAATTACAAATGCTAGTAATAAAATGTTCTGACATAAATGGATTTCGAATCCCGAATGAAATACAAAATGGAAGACCATGACGCCATTAATAGTTCGATAAGTGCTGCAGTAGCAACAGTCTCTTGTAGAATCACACAAAAGATTATTCTGGTTTTGAATTCCATATAAATTTAAATAAATGACTTTATCTAACAATTTCGTCAAAGCACTTATATATTTCCAGAGGATATGCTCAATAATTCTATAAAATAGAATTTCAACTCAAACTGGTCACAACTTAACAATTTTAAGTTGCAAACGTTTACACCCCACTGACTTCTTCTATACAAAACATTAGGTATAAGGCTAATTAAAACGCAGAACAGATTCCCGGATAGGGTTAAACCTCTAGAAAATTTAGATGTTTTTAATAATGCTTGATGTCATATAGTCTAGGTATGACCTTGGCTCTACTTAATGAATCTAACTCTGCGAAAGAAATAGAAAACAAAACAAAATTGTTTACTAAAACGATTACTGAATCTGAGTCATGGTTAGTAACAAGATACAATGTTTTTTAGCTGATTATGAAACAAAAGTAACAGTCAGGTCAAACAGAACTGAGCTGAATTTCTGTAGAATGTCAAATCCAGTAAATAATTTTTACAGTACAATACCAATGCTAAAGCAATCATTGATTAAAGAAACAATCAACTATACATTACGAAAATGCTGTAACATATGTATGACCAATAAACGGCATAGATTTTGAGTACATGCACATGTCTGAAAATAAAAACCCTCATCTCCAGTCAAGGTACCATGCAGTATTTAACTATATCCACACTGATGCTTTCATATATCTTAAAGTTTGTAGATTAAAATTTTTTTTTCAATATTTACAAAGTTTCACCATCAACAATGAGTATTTACGATGGTGTAAAAGTAATCTTTCCAGTTTCTTTAACCAGTTTATTTTGTGTGTGAAGAAGCATACATTACATCCACAATTAGGTGTACAATGTACCTGTCTGCAGTGCCGAAGTTTATAGTGATGTCTAGCGGTAGGGTATCATACAGCTGACAAGTGGCATTATCTAGACAACAGGCCGATCAGCCCTGATACTATATTCTTAGTACTGGGTGGCATGTGAGACAGCTCTTTGATCCAATTTGTATAAGTCTTTGATATGACTCGGACAGGGTTAATAATAATAATAATAATAATAATAATAATAATAATAATAATGTGGAATTAATATAGTGCATAATCTTTAAAAGCTTTTTTAAAGGAGTAAATGACTTTGTTCACAATTGCGCCTACTTGAACAATAGTATTTATGTTAACATGCATAATGTCAAGGCTGAAGAAGACGAATGATTTAGATGAAATTACAAAATAGATATAACCAATGTTACAATATTGAATAATAAACACATGATAATGCAAACGATGTACAATTTATCAATTTCATTTTTTAGTGGTTAGGTTAACGATTGTGTTAAATAAGATATGTTTCTTTAAGAGTTGAATTATACCAAAAATGATGCAATGTTAAATTATTTGTTGAATGTACGAGATGAAGTTTTAGTTGTTAAAATAGATCAAGAAAATATTTGGTTATGGAATTTACACTGGCATTTAATAGAGAAATTGTACCAGAATCAGTTAAATCTGCATATTAGACTTCACTTGATTGTATAATAATAATAATAACTTTAAGAGATGTAAAAATACTAGCATAGCTTCGAAACAACATAATCTGATATGCAACAGTTTAAAATTCAATCATTACTTGAATGTGTTTTATTCAATGGAAAAATGAAAACAAATCCCTGATCGATGCTGGACAAGAAGAACACAAAACTATGTTGTGTTACAAGAAGATGGTACTGATTAATACTAAAGACCAGAAGACTGTCCTGATGTTGTATAACAGTAAGAAAACACGGATTAATGCTAAAAAAATCATTATCACCTAAGAAAATAAATTTGATAACAAAGGTAACCGACCGGCAGGACTTGTTCATTTATGGAAGGATGTAATAGCCAGACAGATGGCGGTAGTTCAAGGATAGATTCCTTCAAAACTCTAAATAATTTATATTTTAGGTTCAAACGTTACAATAAAATATCCATATATTATACTGTCTGTTTCTTTTCTTAAAGTATATGCTGAAAAAAGGGAGCAATTAACTTCAGAACAGAAAATTTATGACAGCAAAGAAAACACAATTTTAAAATGAGGACATCTGAAATGAAATTAGACTATGGTGTAGGAGGTGACAGTATAGTTTTGTTAGCTAGTGACAAATTTACGAAACGTGATGGTGTTGTTAGATATAATTGGAATTTAAATAAATTCAATGACTTGTGGAACAATATGGGTTGAACCCTGCAACTAATGAAAATACATTATTTATTCTTGATTTTCCACAATGCTGATATGCAATTTGAAGACTGTAGAGAAGAAGGAAAAGAAAATAAAACAAGGAAAGCAACACTTATGTCGAGAACAAGAAGTATTATGTAGATGCTCCTACTATCAGATCTGCTAATGCAATTCACAGCTCGAATGTTTGGATGACACATTGCGATTTAAAATGTAAAACCATTATTTAGCATTAAATAATCAAATACTAATTAACTACCTCAACTACATTGACGATCTTCTTTCCTCAGATTCACATTTGTTGATGTTCTTCGCGAATTCTGCTGGGTTATTATTGTCTACGCCCAAACTAGCACAACACCATGTTCAGGAAGAAAAGAAGAAATATATCCCGCACTCTTCGGCATCTAGCATGTTACACACCAATAAATCCACGCAACGCAATGTTGCCTGTTCATATTAAGCCATTTTTAATTTAATCAAGGAACAAATCATATTTGCTGCAAGACGGAGTTCTACTACTGCTTGTTACTCCATAAACTTTTAAACGTTTCTATGTAGTTTGGTATGGAAAGAGAAACGGTTAACAGACATGACTATTGCATTGGCTACATTTGTTATTGCAATGGTTTTACTACTCTATGATCTCTTTAGTCAACCAAAAATATCCCCAGCTCTTTCAAGAAGCCCACAGTGATTTTCATCTGTTTCCAGACACGGTGCCTGTGCCAAGGTCGTAGCAATCCCTGTATCCGTCCTATATCGTGAACAAGCGTGGCCGCAAGTACACTGAATATATATATATATATATATATATATATATATATATATATATATATATATATCATTCCAAATCCACCATCGACCGATGATAAACCGTTTTAAAATGTGCTCAAAGATGGTGAGCGTTAAGAAGCGGCAACAATACTTCCGACGATGTCTGTTCCAATATCGACGACGCCCTTACAATCGTTGATATCGATACCAACAAAAATAATCTGTCAGTATACAACGATGTGATGCTCAAGATTAAAATCAATCCCGCGCACATATTTTCACTAGATAATCACAAACGTACTACATGATCAATGTGTCTTCAAAGCCATTAAAAATATATGAAAGTTGAGTGGGCAAAAATGTTTTTGGGACAGAAACAAGTTTCTGGTGCTCGGTGGGATTATTTTAAACAAACGCATATTGCATTTGCAGGACAAACCGATAGAGGTGAAGCGTTAGGAAGATAACGTTTACAAATTGTATATATTGTTCTTTTCCTCGACATTTAAATTTGTCAACCACTCATTTTCTTTTTCAATTTTCTTCAGTTCAGAGTCGGATGTAAACAAACATAGTTGTTGCAAGAAACAACAGTATTTTTGAAGTTTTAAACCTGACAATTTTTATATCAATCATTGTGTTTCTTTAATCAAGAATGAAATACTTTTTTATATAAAACAAATTCAAAGTTATAAAACAAACACGTACATCCTTTGCCCTTTCGTCCACTCTAAGCATTTTCTTTGGGTCAAAGATGTCTTTCTTCCGATTTGGTGGTGGTCGTACTTCAGGCATGTTTCCATTACTTGGCATTGCCATGTCCTACACTTGAAAATAAAAGGAAACTTTTAAAGATCGTCTGGGTCCTTTAACCTATATAGAAATCATTAAGACCCTTAGAAAATATATGGTTGTTAAATATTATGTGCAAATATTAACAATGGGTTGACGAAGCATGCTTATGATTTACTTAAACGTACTTCGAATTCGTACTAAATTTGTTGATGCAGATGGTTATCATTTGTCATTCTGTGTTCCAATAGCAAATATTTGAACATTTTGAAGTACGTTACATTAAGCGAAGAGTATTCCTAAGACTTTTTGATTCAAACTAAAAATATATCACCTAATAAACGGTTTCATTAAAACAAAGGAGTACACAAACCAACACCAGTTTTTTTAAATGCATATCGCATGTCGCTCGTCTCACTTGCTTAAAACATACATGTTATAGGGATCGTAAATTTATCATGGAAAGGCTGACCCCTCCAGTGAATAACAATTCAAACGGCACTGTCCACACAATGGTAATGGTACAGTCTAGGGTTAATAATGTTGCTATATATCTTCTCCACAGTGGTCCCCTCTAATAAGAAAGAAACAAAAGATAAAAGATGGCTGCATCTTACATATTGAACAAGGCATTTTCAGAATGATTATCATTATTATTATTAGTAGTAGTAGTAGTAGTAGTAGTAGTAGTAGTAGTAGTAGTAGTAGTAGTAGTAGTAGTAGTAGAGAGAGGTTGATCAGCCTTTGAATACGGACCTGTTAGGAGACAAATACTTGGCAATCATCTTAAACTTCTCTACGTCTTTTGTATTGTGTCTTGTATGATATTCAGGCTAGTGGCACAGACTATAGAACTGTTACATATCTATTGTTTAATTTGCCTTATTTAGTTATAGATTAAAGGGCATGTGCACACAGACTTTCACTCCAGCATAGTTTTGTTCTGTTCACACTTTAAGAACTGTAGATGTCGGAAACGGACTTGAAAACGGAAATTAAAATCCACGCATGCTCTATGATTGCCAACAAAATATTGCCGAGAGTTTTCTACAACATGTCTGAAGCATTCATATTAGAAATAACGTAATACATTATGTGATAATAAAGATTATATTGAACAGACACGAGTTCTGGTGTTGCTTCACTCTTGATACATGGAAACTGCCCTCCAGTGAAGTGATTGTCACCCAATTGTAGTTATCTGACTTTATCAGGTTTAAAAACAAAATTAAAGAACTATTTATAAACTAATTGATTAAGCTGTGTTTTTTAATAACAAAGCCAATGCAGTTGTAACGTCTATTATTTTTGTATATAAATAAATATTATCAACTAAATGTGAATTCGATATAGCTCTGACGGTAATGACACATACGTAACTGACCCAAAAGAAGTGATCAATATCGATACCTTAAAAGCCGTGGTACATAAGATGCATAATTTTGAACTTGTAACAAAATCATGACGTTATATAACTATATAACTGCAATCGAGACAACATTTGCTTCGCTGTATTTCTTTCTTTATGACTGCACGTGGATCGGCACAGTTGTATTACTGAATATATTTTCGTCTTGTTTTAGCATTCTTATAAAACATACTTTTTGTAAAATATAGAAAACAATAAAGAATCATGACTGAATGGTGACATATATTTTCACATGATATTATGAATAAATAAATTAGGTAGAATCCTTGTCGAACGATCGAAACATTATCTTTGAAAATTAAAATGAAACTTTCTTTTGAATATTTTAATTGCAGTATTCGTGCTTGTATGTATAAAGAACCGTTTGGTCGAAAAGGCGCCACGAATGAATGTTGCTTCCATGCACCCAGCCCTAAGACGAAAAGACAAATACCGCACCTTCATACCGGGTTGACGCCCCTTGTGGTCGCCACTATTGTCTGCAACTTTAGGCAAAAAACCAAATCTTTTTGGGGTATATAAGTGACCCTGAAAAAGGCCGGTCGGTTCTTCTATTTCTCCAGTTGTTTCTCTACTTCCTGACGTTCTCAATGATTCCTTTCCCCATCTTCTTCTTCTTTTTCTTCTCCTTACTTTCTGTCTCTGGAATCTAGTCAGGATGCCTTATGGATCTAATTATTTCCTGTATCTTCATCCTTTTGTTATTTAGTCTGTCAAACTCCTCTCTTTGTCTTTCTGTTGTCTTGATCTTTTATGTTGTCTTCCTCATTTATCTCCTTTGCTCAGTTATTTTAATCGTTTTCACCTCAACTTTTAGCACCTTTCTCATTATTTCTTCCGCTTTCTTTAGCTGCTCTACTTCCTACTTCACATAAAACCACTCTGTACAATATAATGTATCTTCTAGAAGGCACCTGACTTTGATGATATTGTGAAGTGCCTCCTTCAAGAAGTAATATAAGAAAATTAGCCACCGCATTATACTATAAAAAACAGAAATATACTATCAACACAGAGGTGAAGAGCAATCATTAAACTACAAAATAGACTATCCACACACGGAAAGTAGAAAATACCACAAAATTATATCAAAAACCACCAATATGCTGCAAACACAGAGGTGAAAAGCAAGAAACAAACCACAAAGTATGCTATCCACACGCGGGAAGGAGACAAACACCCACAATATACTATTTAATAAAACAGTATATACTATCCACACACGTGAAGGAGAAAATAGCCACAATATACTATCAAACACCACAAATATACAATAAACACAGAGGTCAAGAACAAACAACAAACCACAAAATATACTATCCACACACTTAAAGGAGAAAATAACCACAGTAAACAAAATATTTTAAAACAAAATACTATCAATACTGTAGTTAGTTAAAACAAAGCCCACTATCTACTATCTTCACAAACGTTACATCAACGCATAGCATAATACACTCTACTATCCACACAAACACACGCACAAGCACACACACACACACAAAATCAAATTAGTAAAGGAGTGAGTGTTCATAACAAGACTGCTCCACTGATACACAAATTGGCAATTTTATTAATCTCCTTTCTGGAGATTTGGTTAGCCCTGAGTAGGGCTGTCTTTTTAGAACTTCAGATGCACCGGTTCATGCACCCAATTCACAGTTGTAGTTGGGATGGCAGAGGGAGCTTAACTCTTTACTTTGAATGTTGTGCTTGTTTTGGTTGTGGTGCTGGTACAGGCTACAGTGACTGTTATAACTGTGGCTGTCGTACTGCTAGTGATTGATGTGGAGGTGCCCTCACCTCGGGCTTGACCTGACAGACAAGGTACATCATGAGGTGAGGTAAAATATGTTTTTTCATCTTCTCGACCTCTTTTTTTTCTTTTTTGTCACCTCATCCTTTTCTGCTATTCTGTCTGCTTTTTGGCTATTGTCTCCATAGCAAATTCAATTTAGGATGCGATTGGCATACTCCAAGTGCATCTTAAGTTTTAGAATTTAGAAATGTTACTGCTCATTTTTACAGTTGATTGATCAACAATGGATAGCCAGACCGAGGGGCGCTTCCTTTGATTACTATAGCCGTGGACGTGAAGGAAAGTATCCTCTGTTACAATTTTTGGCAATTAAATTAATATTTCTTTTCTGGAGTCTTGGGATAGCCCCGATAAGGGCTGCTTTGTGGATGGGAAGTTTTAACTTTCTTTTATCGTCCCCGTCTGGTGGCAGGCTTTCCCACACGATAGGGTCTGCTTCGTCGGAAAGAGAATGAGAACTCATTCTTGTCGTCACAGCAGTCTATAAATCAACTGTAATTCATGTTGTTGTTTCGTTGTTACTGCTGCTGCTGCTGCTCTCTCTCTCTCTCTCTCTCTCTCTCTCTCTCTCTCTGCTGCTTCTTAAGTCTTTACTTCTCCGTCTATTCTTATTTCTTCTTCTTACTGTCTTCTCTGAAGAGATCTTTTATTATAGATCTTCGGTCACTATTAATATTCTAACATTCTCTATCTCTTACGGTCTCGGTATTAGACTTTGTCTGACACGAAGTCAGTTTATGTAAGCTTTGTTCAGCTTAGATAGTCTTGAACACATCTTCATAGGAGGATGGATCAACAATGGATGAACATAATGGAGACTGTTTTGGTTTATATGGTTCTAGCGCGGAAATCCCTATCAACATTTGTCGGGTTGGAAGTTAACTTTAGGGTCAGGGATAGAGAGAAGTCAGAGAGCAATAATATGAATGAAAATTTGAAAACAAACGAAAGAAATATCATTTTCAAAACACAACATGGTTTTATTCAAATAACAAACAACCAACAATTGACAATTAACAATAATTAAATTTCTTTTAACACAAAAATATATTTGTCACATTATGACAACGTTGTGAAGTGAAGCTAGATTTCCAGGAATGGAAGTCATTGGGCCATTCAGGTACACGACGCTTCCTAGCTAAAGACAACATATTACCATAATGGTCACAAAACCATCTACTTTGTCATCATTTCTACAAGAATGATGATGAAAACAAGTCACTAAATGTTCTAAAGAATATCCAAGACTGCGTTGATGTAGAAAAGTTACAAACTATTGTCCACACACCATGGAATATGTGCCTTGTAATTTCACATTATTGAATCGTGTCGTCAATGACTTTCTTCTCATAACGTCAAAGATATCGTCTTCCAAAGGTGGAATAATCTTGATGGTCTTACGATTCGCGACGAGTCAGTGCATCTTTAGAACATAACACAGGATTACAAGAAGCCATGTTTGAACTGTGTTTGAAAGGGTAATAAAGCTTCCAGGTATCCATTTGTTGCCTGTGTCTCCTTTTTACATGTAATGATAAATCATCAATTCAATCCTGACTTTTTGATTGAAAATATGTGACAAGTAACGGTTTCGTTGCGTCATCTCTGGCCATTAATTTACAACCCCTTTTCGTCTTTGTCTTAGGGTTTTGCTTCCTCTAAATCCTCCCATTTCATTTACAAAGATTCTCGACCATTCAAAGAAGGATAACTCTCTTCCATAGTTTATAAAAATGTCAAACTGTTGATTCTCTTGTATTATCAAATTCAGCAGACAAGATGACGTTCATCGTATTGATTGCGCCTAGAGCTCCTGCAAATTAAATTTCCACACGAATCTGACCGGCTGTTATTTCTTGGAAATGTCTCTCGTCGCTATCTTGATCTGTAGTGAAATCAAAAGACCACAAAGCATAGCCTCGTGCATAGTCTTCACACGTAATGCCGTGACTGGTGTTGGTCCCTATCACTCCGGTAGATTCGTATTGGGGCAGTTATGATCTCAGCGAATTCTTTCCATCACCAAAGTTATGTTTGAAAGGTCTGGTACAAAAGGTCATGCCATCGCGGCTAACTTCGATCTTATACACTTTCTAGTGCTACACTGGAACTGATTTGCATTGCAAGATCCGATGAAAGGTGAATTCTTGACGATGCCAACAATTAAACGTGAGGGTAACTGTCCTTAGAACAGATAATCTTTGATCATTGATCTCTATCCAACACGAATGACAAATGTTTTCACTTACACGCGTGATATCGGATACTTTGCCGTCAATCTGCTCAAAGTGTGACTGATGTAGGTTCCCACTTTAGGTAACACTTCCACACATCATACGTACAGTTTGGCTTTTTGAATGACAGTATTGTAAAAAGTATAACCTGCAGCTATCAAATGGAAAGCGGCACTAATGTAATTCAGTCTCAGGCGGACATACAAACCATTCAGCAAATACTTGTCTTGCAATCACATATCCAAATGCAAACGATCCATCAGTCCCGATAAGATTTCGTCAACTAAAGCAATAGTACAAATGTTGAACTTTGTCGTTGTGTCAGGCTTCCATACCACTCAAGCATCCAGGAAAGTGTTTTCGGCTTCCTTTCCAAGATATTTGCTAGGTACGCTCGGCAATGGTACGTGTCCATGCCACTGCTGACCAGTTTATTATTTAAGTACAAAACCATCTTACTAAACAAAGGATGCATGAAATAGCTGATACCACCTACTAAATTATCGTCGTCTAGGTCGCGTTAAGCGGTTTGATTACTTTTAATACAAGTGACTGCTATTCAGATCGATGTAAGCTTCGGGCTGTCTTTTCATTTCAAACGCGATGAGAGCTGAATCTGTCAAAGAAGGATGGGACGAAATTCGACCCATTGGAATTCTTGCATGGTCATTAAAATGGGTGACATGGAAAACAGGTCCATTTCTGACTTGGAACAGACATAAGACTCTCTGTGCATCATTTTTATGTCTCTGTGATTTTCTAATAATCAAAAACGTGCACGTCTCAAACTGTTCTTATGTTATTAGCCTTTCTAGCTCTAGGTATATGAAGGCCTCTGGAAGGGTGTTTTCGTCGTCTCATTCTGCATTGCCCTTGCTGTAGCACTAGCAAAGCAGGAATGCCTGACTCGGAACCATTCTGGGCATTTATAGTTTTTGTCGGCCCAAAAATGTGCACCCGTTTAAAGCAAGACATTTGAAAGCTTCTTTGGTTTTTTGTTGTTAATGATGACATTTTGAAAAAATTCTTTGCGTGCATCAATTCAGCATCTTTCAAGGAGTTCGATCCACGTTTCACCATCGGTTTCAAAACGAGGGTCACTGAACGAAAGTTCGATTTTAACACATCTCCTAAACCATGTCTTCGTTGTCGAACCACTCCTTGGTACACTGGACACATTACGTACGAGTCGTTAGCGAATCGTTTTCGAAAATGGAGTTTCACAGTGACTTTCCATTTAATACATGGATCACTTTGTCCCAGGTCTCCTTTTATAGTAATGTTTACACCGCAAACTACAACCTACTGACAGGTAAATAATGAGGATGTACAAATTCGAGTTGAACGTGATAGGTGTTTACTCATTCCTACTTTACCTTCATCAAATTATATCAGTAGGTTTAGAGCCACTTTGTGGTACTCAAGCGTGACACTTTATCCTGACACTCTCCACGTCTTTGCCGAAAGCGCCATTGAACCTGGTAGCACAGGTTGCCCACTATAATAATATCAAGGGGATATTCGTAGTATATAGGTGGTGTGTTAGCTTTTGAGTTATGTATTAGAATGATTATCATAGGTCCATCTGGAAGTGGCAAGACGCAATTGTTACTTTATTTGATAATGAGATGGCTCAGATGGGACAAGTTGTATTTGATACCACCATCTGTAGATGATCAACAGTGTTACGATGTGTTAAAATATTTTTAATGAAAATGCAGCAACGATAAATGATGACATTATTAATTTTATCACTGATATTGATGAAGCGCAGAGTGTTGATGATATTGATGGAAGTATTAATAATTAAGTTGTGTACAATGATGTAATACTGGATAAACAACCAAACCCTGGTATAATATTTTCCATAGGTAGACATAAAAAACACTGATGTGATTTATGTAAACAAGCGGTATACACAGATACCAAGAGTGATCAGAGATAACTGTAATATTATAGCTATGTTTATCGAGTTGATACGCATACATTAAGAAATAGTCATCATACCTGGTGTATGGGATATATGAAAATAAATAAATTGCAAAATTTCTTTAGTCATGTTCAGTCGAATCCACATGGGTTTATAACAATATATTTACATGATCCTAGCTAAAGATATCGAATCGGTCTTGATAAAATATTCGGTTGAGAGAATGAGCAGAGGAGATGTGACCTCAATTAGAGGTGTCCATTTTTTGGCTTCGGTTTTATAGGAAGTGTTAGAAAATAGACACCTTTATATTTTGGTCTGTTCGCCCTCGCTGCTGCTAAATCAATACAGAATTACAGGCTAGATGCACCACTAGATTGCAATTTTCCTCACATGTAGACCAATTAAGATTAGAATAGAGGATGAATATTCCGAAATCTACAACCGTAACAATGGTATCTCAAAAGGAAGTGTCCTTAACTTAATGTTATTTCGCGTAATTATTAACAATCTAAACATCAGAAACCATATCAAAATTTATATGGATGGATCCAAATCACCAGAACTGAACCGAAAAGCAATCATTAAACTGGATAGAAATATTGATTTATTTCCACGACTACCAGATGATTACTCAATATATAGAGCCGAAATTTGGCCGATTATTGAAGACCTTCCACTGATCAAAACCCAATCCACACAATTAACCGAGTAATTACGGAGGCGCTAAGATTCCTTAGATTCACTGAGTCTGGACATTCGACCAGTTGAGACAATTTCGTTAGAGATGCAATTCTTTTTATTAAAACCATTGAAAGTAATAAACAAGCATTCGAAGTCATAAATGGTCTTAATTTCTTCACTTCTTCCTCCTATAGCTTACCTTGTAACACATCGCTTGCTATGTGAAAAATGTCTTAATGGCAGATCTATTGAAAATATGAGCATGTTGGAAGGGTTGCTCCATAGCTTTAATAGTAAAAACTGAGTTTCTCAACAAAATGTTAGATACGAAAATTGGTCACTGCACTATATTATAAAAAAAACAAATATAATATCAACACAGAGGTGACGAGCAAACATTAAACTACAAAATAGACTATCCATACACGGGAAGGAGATTATACCACAATATACTTTCAAATACCACAGATATACTACTAACACAGAAGTAAAGAGCAAAAAAACAAACCACAAAATATTTTATCCACACTCGAGGAGACAAACACCCCTAATAAACTATTAAGAAACAGTATATACTATCCACACACGGGAAGGAGAATAAAAACGCAATATACTATCAATTTTAGGACAAAATATAATAGACCTTACTTTACCCTCCACCAATTTCATCAGTAGGCACAGAGCCACTGCATGGAACTCATGAGTGACACTTTTCCTGACAATCTCCAAGGCTTTGCCAACAGAATCATTGTACCTGGCAGCACAGGATGTCCACTAAAATAATATATTTATATAGGTGCTGTGTGAGCTTGTGAGTTATGTGTTTTATTCTCATATTTTACATTGGCATCCATGCACGTTTGCACTTGCTCGCCTTTAACTTCGACCATCAAAACATTTTGATTAGGAAGGATATTTAGGACTTGTGTAGGGTGAATACTTTCCACCAAAGCCAATTCACAATGAGTTTCGTGATCGAACTGGATGGCCTGTGGTAATTTGACCGTGTAACAACAACGTATTGTTGGGAAGCACCACAATGGAAGTGTAACTGAGTAACGTTAAGTAACATTGGTTATTATCATTCATAATTCCCGAGTTATGGAAGTCAGCAAAGTGTCTAAATGAGGATTGTTGTTGCGGTGGTGAGTGTTGGAGTGTTGCCTGGAGTTGGACGCAAGGCTCTAGTTGTTGTTCCCATTCAAGGCGTAGTTCAGGGAAGGATTGGGAAGAAGGTACCATATGTAACTGGTTAGTAAAATGGTCCACAATTGTTTGTCTCCTTGTCGCAAACTCAGATTGGCAATGGCTGCGCCGATGACACAATACACCATAAACATTTAGCAGCAAAAGACGATTTGCGTTTTAAAGTACAGGTTCTCCACACCACACCCACAAGGTAGCTTTTGATGATCTCGCAAAGAATTCGGTGAAGGTATGGTCACAATGGCAGCTGAGACTGTGCTGAAGGGCATGATGTTCACTTCTTTTTCTAGTCGGTGACGTGCGAAGCGTTGATCCAAGAATCAAAACTAGTCAGACATTCTTTCCAACCTACTATGACTTCTTTGACACGACGTTTTCCAACTTAACAGGTTCTTCGTTCGAGAACGCTTTTGATGTCGTACACTTCGCCTTCTTTTTTGATTACACGTTCTAACTCGAGCAAGCAAAACGTTAATTGTCATACTTCTCCGTTCATGTCTTCCAATTACTTAGACGACAGGATGACGACAACGCACTTTTCCAATGACACGAAACATTTCGCTGGTCCATATGTGTAAGGAACTTTTATCAATAGTGTGTTTGGTTTCACCAATGCGTATCCAATCTTTTGTTGCCAACACTCCACCTTTCTAGGGGACAGCCACCGTCGGGGACGTACAGGCTCTAAAACACAATTACTACGTTGTCGGGAGTTACTTATTGGGGAGGAGTGTGTGGCAAGTCCGATGCTCCGATGTACACTTGGACCATTGGGGTTAGTTGTCGATGTACTTTAGAATGTGTTGATGCGTACACCATGTCTACGTGAGTTCTTTCAAGTTGCGTTGAAAACGTTTTGGAAGTCAATGGAACGACCCAAGCACATTTGGGAAAGACGTCTATGACACAAAACAAATATTTGTAGCCACAATTGTAGGTAGCCAAATGAGAGACATTGGCTAAATCGGCTTGCCATTGATGGATCGAAATTGTGGTTTGGAAACAGTTGTACGTATCCGATGTGCCACAGGAGTAGAAGTCGAGGGTAGTAGTGAAAGCTGGAGGTAATGTGATGGCTTAGGTCTCATTTTATTTTTTCACTTCTGGTTTCCCTTCTTTCTTTTTCACTTCTGTAGAAAGGGGTGTGGACATCATCGCTGGAATCTTACTAGGAATGGGAACTACGGAGGGTGTTTGAAAGACTTATCGTGTCTTTTCATCCTCAGGTAAACATGGGGTTATGTCTTTCTTGACCATGGTTGTAGTGGGCTTTGCCTCTTACAGAGTCGGTGGAGCTGTTTCTTCTTAAATTTTCTGGTAAAAGAGTTGCAATCGTTGCAATAGTTGTCCGTACTATTGCGGTTTTTCTGTTTTGGAAAAATCGTTGCGATCCATCAACAATTGCAATTGGTGTTGTAATTGAGACATCTCGATCAAATGAGGATTAGGGATAATGCAAAGTTCGTTGTTCTTGCCAACGTTGTCATTCCATCCATAGTTTGTAAATCACTAAAGTCAGTTTTCGTCTTTTTATTCGCTTCCAATGGTCACGTCTAAGATCGTTTTACTCCAATAGTCCCTTTAATCTTCCTGCTCTATCTTCTAAGGCGGGAGTTTGTGTTCCAAGTCCGTAGTTTGGTGACAAGTGTGACATTGTTTCTTTCCTGAACATACGTGCGGCTTGGCACTATTGGTACGTATGCCTGGTCTACAAGCTAGGTACAATCTCAAGAGTTGGCAAGCACTTTCGAGCTGTGAACCTTGCGTCTTTACATGTTATTTGTAACAGGTTTGACTGCCAAAAGTGTGCTGACAAGCAAGGCAATGCACTCGTTCTTTACAGGGTTGAGAGACCAAACACCCTCATCATTTCGATCCACAATGAATGTGTTGTGCTCGATTCTTATACCCATAGTCACATTTCTCACACTGATTATCGGACGCAAGGAATCCAGTAATACTGTTAATGGCATCGAAATGTTCATCATAATGATAGACGTGAATGTGTTTTCCGTCTTTGAAATCTTTGCTTCGGAACGAGAAAAGTCCGAGCATTGATTGAGGGTGTACTTTCAAGGTGCAGCGATGAGCTAAGACGTCTTGGAATTTTTGCATTTCAGGAATGCCACAGGGTACGTGTTTGGATATCCCTGCTTGGTGTAACAGGATTTCTGATTCACTTTGTTGTTTGGCTCGACCCAATTGTCGAATGTTTGCCCACGCTCTTTCCCATCAATATCGTGTCGTTCTTTTCGGCATACATTCGTCCCACCACTATGGCTCTGGATAAATACATATGGTCTTAAGTGGGGTTAATCGGACGAGGCTCTGATTGATGCTGCGAACTTCGTCCAAAATTAACATCTTTTGGATCATATCTCTTGGGGAAGAGAAATAAGCGTCATGAACAGGGTAGCGTTTCCATCTGGGCTTGTGAAACTTGTCATTGGATTGTTGCATTTGTTTAATCTTCTCGATGTCGTTTGAAGGTGTCAATCCTGCTGGGCTACTAAACACGACACTAACGGGGGACTTTAAACTGTCGTGATGAATCGAAGGTCCCTCGTGGAGAAGTAAATAATATTTCCTTCTCTCCGTCCAAAGTCAACATCGATTATATATTGCTCCACACATATAATGTAACATCCGCAACTGGGATTTCCTTGTCTCGGCCCACGTCCCAACGTAGATTATTTTTCTTACCCAATGTTTTCCTTTAAAGTTAAAACAACTGTTCAATGGTGTTTACGTCCCAATGTTACATGCGACGCATGAATACACCTACAATAATCAGATATGTGGTGTGACTGTTGCATCCAAACTACAGAGCAAAGAAATAAACTACAAAAAACGTTCAATGGATCAGTGTTTTCTGTCATAGTTCCTTTCACACAACATTGAGATTTTTATCCAATCTGTAGCACAGTCAATTTTCAGATCACCGTCAATACATTTAGCTAATGGTATACAATTTATTTCACACGAAGTATTTGAAACTAGTTGGGTTCCTTTAGCTATATTTAATTACGATGACTAAACTAGGGCTACATTTAGAATAACATTGCCCATGATGTATGCAATGTACCAAAAAGCTCGACATGTATGCGTGCGTGTCTTTGTCTCTCTCGAAATGGTTTTGTATGGTGTATTCTCAATGATGGATTGACCTTTAGTTACTATGTTTTATATAGATTGGTTGTTGTTTGATTTTGGAATAGCTACGTCAGGCACAGCAGAAAACAACATGAAAGCTTAGTAAAACTGCTAGAATTCTCTGTCGGAAAGGTGAGAGAGTCTCAATATTCCCCATGTTAATTTCCCATTGTCCCTAAACGTTCCCAGAGTGATTTAAAAGGTGTTGACCCTAAACGTTACCTTAGGGTGGGCTTCTGTAATGCATTTTCCCATACACCCTACGGTATCCTCATTGATTACTTATGTATGTATGTATGTATGTATGTATGTATGTATGTATGTATGTATGTATGTATGTATGTATGTATGTATGTATGTATGTATGTATGTATGTATGTATTCACTGCAAGAAGCAAATTATTACGATTATTTAAACAGAAAATAAACAATACGCGTGAATTCGACGTTATATTTGAAATTAGCACCATTAGGTAACGTATATACTTACCAAAACAAATATCCTTTTGTCGCAAAGAAAAGATAGTCCGTTCACCTATATTTGCACGAGTTGATCTAAGATCGATTACCAACTTTTATACAGTGTACTCTGATGTTAAAATTTCTCCAATTCTCCAACTTTTATATTTCTCCAACTTTTATTCCTCATTGCTTGGTAACTCAACAAGTGTACGATCAAAAATATATTGGCCATGTGTTTCCAAGCGCCTGCACGCAAGGACTGAGTTCAGAGAACAATAAACCATTGATTATAATATACAAAGTGGAATGATAGAGGACGCAATGCCAATCCTCTATAAATATAAAAGAGACAATCATATTACTGGTCGGTTAGTATGCAATAAATAATGTCGCAGTACAAAACAATAGCGGATAAAGTTTATCTCCTTTTATGCAATGAATAATGGCCCATTACAAACCAATAATGATAAAGGTCACATATACAAGTTTTAGGTAATAAGTAAGCTTCAATTCAAAGTACGAGACGAAAATGAGGAAGAAGAGAATGAAAAACCTGTGACAGTGAAGAAGTTCAAAAAGAAACAGAGTGAACAAAAACAAAGCAGAGAAAATAAAGATTTAAAAGTGTTGTGTTTTGAAGTAAATTGTAACATGTGTACCAGAATAGACCAGACAGAAAAGACGTAAGTGTTTCTTGGTTTTAATTTTTTTAGAATAATTGCCTACACACACGAACTCACACACGTACTTCATGGGTAAAATAAGAATTTTGAGGTTAATTGACTTGGGCAAAATGAATGCAATCTCTTGTCAAAAGAAGTGGGTTGCCCTGAAAATAACCGTTGAGTGCTAATTTTCCTATAAAATAAACAACTCAGGAACGGGACAAAAATCATCTTTAAGTGCATTCAGCCTTTAACACGACCAAGGACTGGTTCCTGTCGATGACTTGGTAGAAATCCCTAGTTTTTGGTATCTTAGGCGTAGCAACAGGGTTGGGTTGTTTTCAAGCGAAGGTCTTTTCCTCTTAGGTCGTAAGAAAGTACTCTGATAAATTTGTTTCAGACTCCTTAACTCATTTAAAATGTCTAAGAGTACCGTCACCGTTTGACTTTCACTGTCCTCCTTCTCTCCCAGACTGTGCCTCCTTACTGTTTCTTCTTCTTCCTGTCGTTTCCTTTTTCCTACCTTTTCTTCTTCTTGTTGCTGTTGATGGAGAAAAGCTTATTCTGCTTTATGTTGATGTTAAAATTTCTCCAATTCTTCGTTCTTTCTCTGTTTAAAATCATCGACGTATAGTAAGGAAGAAAACGGTGGCGAAGGTACTGGTACCGGAATAAAGTCTTGAGAAGGAGAGAGAAGATCAACTAAATCCGAATCAAAATCGGTCTCTTCTGGAAGTAGAATTGTGTTGACTTTGGCTGCCACTATTGTACCAACCCATTGCGTGTCCTTGTCCAGTAAACACTAATTCATCGTCTACTTAGTTACTGTCATGATTAAAATATGTCGCAAAGATTCATGGCAAACAGACGTTATCGCACCTATATAGAGAATGTGACGTCACAGAATACTCCATTAGTGTTGGAAGACAGACTCCGATGTGACTGAATTTTGTAACACTTGTCAGGATTGGTGAAAGAACTCAATCCGTTTCGGTCCGCTCTTCCACTATAAATAACCCCAGTTCACTGCATTTCCTTCACCCGTTCTCTTCACAAGATGTGAAAATACGTAGAATCGTCTGCTCTCGCATCGTTAACGTTGTTCCACACATATTTACTCATGTATGTGAATTCAACATGGACAATTATCAGGATCACCGATATGAGCGTTTGGAAAAGTATTTTAGTGGTGAGACAAGGCTGTTTGAAGGAGATTCTCGTCTACGGACCAGAAGTCAGAAGAGGTTTGAGGAAGAGAAGCAGACCTAAGCGATGACCTCAATGTTAACGACATATATAATATATGTTGGGGTTTGGATCGAGACAAGGAAATCCCAGTCAAGAGGGTGACTATTTTTCTCACCCATGCGACCGAGAAATCTAGCAGTTTTGCTAACCTTACTTTTCTTATCTCAGTCTAGTCATCTCAGACTATTAATCTCAGTCAAGGTTTAAACGCGCTCAGAACTACATTTAAATAAAGAAACCCTTGTTGTCTTCTGCTGTACCTGACGTAGTCATTCAAAAATCAAACAACAACAACAAATATATAAACGAAAGTAACTTAAGGTCAATCCATCTTTGAGAACACACCATACAAAAACATGTCGAGAAAGACAAATATACGCACGCATACATGTCGAGGTTTTTGGTATATGCTAGTTCTTTGCACACATCATGGGCAATTTTATTCTATATACAGGCCTAACTCAGTACATTTTCAGGTCATTATCATTAAATGTAGCTAAAGCAACCTAACTAGTTTTAAATACTTCGTATGAAATAAATTATATACCGTTAGCTACGTTTAATAACGCGGATCTGAAAATTGACTGTGCTACAGATAGGATAAACACTGGTCCATGCACATAGAGTATAGACCTATACACTTCATTTCCTCTCTACTCTCTTAACTATGGAAAACTTAGTAACAGCCAGAAATGACTTATGTCAAACATTCTTTATTCTAATTTTGTTAAGCATCACTGCTGTACTCAAGTCGAATAACAAATATACCTGCAATATTTATTGACAAGAATGCACTTACCAGCCATAAGGAATCATTTATTCGTCAACACACTAATCCATAAGCAGATTTGAGTCCATCAGCACTTGCCACATTTCCATGACAGAAAATACATTTTCAAAGAATCTGTGAACTTGAAAGTTTAGCACATGGTTATTTACTAGGGTTCATATTTGGAAAGTCTTTTGTACAGGAGGGTAATTTTTTCAAAACTTGAACCAATGAAATGACACATTTTTGTGTAATAAATATTAATTATTTATAGTCAATTTCATCTAACATCAATATATTAAAGGTGATAATAGCTCATTACTAAGCGGCGTTTTATGTTGCTTTTTTTCGTTGCCAACGTGTATAAACTGTTTATTTCGGATGCAACGGTCACACTAGTCTGGTTCCCTGACCGCTCCCCACTCCGTTACACTTCGTTACGAGGCCTCATAACGAAGAGTAACGGAATGGAGAGCGGTCAGGGAACAAGACTACGGTCACACCACAGTCCTCATTAGCATAATTGTATTCATGCGCCTCATATAAATATTTGACGTGAACACTAGTGAAATGTTCCTTTCATTTTGCATTAGATTACAAATACAAACACCATCAAATTACAAAACAGAAAGATACTGACATTAATCAATTAAGTAAACATTTTGAAGTCTTTAATTTCATGAAGTCTGTGTCTGTCTGTGTGTCTGCCTGCCTGCATACATGCCTGCATGCCTGTCTGCCTGTATGTATCTATGCATGTATGCATGTACTGAGAGAAGCATGGTTATGTTTGAAATTAGTACCATTAGATATCGTATCTACTTACGAAATCAAATATCCCTTCGTCGCAAAGATTAGATATTTCAGCTATATTTACAAGAGTTGCTCTAAAATTGATTGCTATGTCTACCAATGTCAGTCGGTACTAAAAAAAACAAGCACAAAGTCATAGTATACAGTGTATATTCCTGTTTTGCTTGGTAACTCAACAGGTTTGCCATCAAGAATATATTGGCAATGTGTTCCCAAGCGCATGCACGCAAGGATTGAGTGCAGAGAACAATAAACCATTGACAATAATATACAAAGCGGAATGGTAGAGGACTCAAGGATGATCCTGTTAAAATATAAAAAAGACACAATCACATGACAGGTCGATTAGAATGCAATGAGTAATGTCGCAGTACAAACCAATAACGGATCAAGTTTATCTCAGACTTGTATGCAATGAATAATGGCCCATTGCAAACCAATAAAGATAAAGGTCATATATACAAATGGTAGGTAATGAATAAGCTCCGGTTCAAAGTTATTACGGCTTAGGTCTATATTGTATACGTACATTTCAGTGCATGTATAAACCAGATTGCATGTACATATTAATAGGAACACAGGACACGCTTCATGATTTCTTTGGCAGAGTCATCATAGTACAGGTATTGATATTACTTCTATGAGAGAGAAAAAAACATATAACAAGTTTGGTCTTAGCATAAACAAACATCTAATATGTCTAAGTTTATTAATAAAAAAATCAACAAGTTTTATAAAATCCAACATATGATTTATTTTCCTAGAATATAAAGTGAACATTTGTTTTTTTTTCAAAAACTTACAGTATTGCGGATTAAATCCAAATTGGTCATAACAGTTTTTGACAAGTCCAAATGTTTCAAAATGAATGCGTTAAGATGCCATTTGCCTGGATTATAATAATGTGCCAACATAGTTTTGATATATCTCAATAATATAATCCAAAATGCCCTTGTCTGAATTTACTACAATTTAAATTATTGTTCCGGTTAAAGAATATTATTGAGCATTTATAATGCAAATTAATTATTATTTCAGTAAGCAAATACACCCAACGAAAATGTGAACACAACAATAAGACTAATTCTGCTTCAGATGTTAACGCAAAAAATGAGCAATTCTATGATTAAAAAAAGAGTTGGTTACCTCCACTTGACATTGGTCGAAATTAGTATTTTTGAAACATACTCCGACAACTAATAGAAAATGTTTGAAGTTTTTTGGTCAGAATCAACTGTATATTTAATTTAAATCAAAGTAATCACGTTAACTATACTAATGACCTTAAAATTTAATCTTGTCTCTTAGATAAATATTAGCTGCGTATTATGTTGTCTGCAAAGTAAATATCACTGGTCAGGTACCCGATTAACTTGACTTTGGACAAAATAGATTTGATAAGTACAAAATAGATTTACAAAACGCATAATCATTAAGAAAAGCCAATAAACAGTACAAATTAAATATAGCAGCAGAGAGGGCGAATCGGACAACTTTATAGAAGCTTTTATTTGGCAAACCAAGGCTTCCTCCAAAATCGAGAAAAAAAGGTTTCCTTTGGAGACGCAAAGTCGTTGTCGCGCCATCTCTGCTGCTCTGGGGGTAAAGATCTTTTTTACGATTTCAAACGAATATTTGATCAAATCCGATACGATATCTTGATCTCGGGTCGTGCAAATTTATCGTTACAAATCCATGTGGGATTGACTGAGCATGACTAAAGAAATATTTAAAGAGATCATATTCCATGTCACCGCCGCACCAAGTTTGCCAACTATTTCTTAGCGTATGTGTCAACTCCATTAAATACTGCAAGAATATTACAGTTTTCCCTGTTCACTTTTGGTATTTGTGTATACTTCTGAGTAACATATATCACATCGGTATTTTTATGCCTACCTCTGGAAAATATACTGGCAGGGTTTTCTTGTCTATCTAACATCACATCATCATATACGACTAAATTGTTAATACTTCTATCAAGAGAATCAACAGTCGGTGCTTGTAATTATTGTGCCTGTAACGTAATCTGTATAACTTACCGTGTACAACGTTATTACGATAGTATGCCCCTATCATATATACTACACGATATCGGATATGTTTTCAGTTGTCCAGTATCTGGGGTGTCCAACGTGTAGATTGTCCAGAGAGTTCGGAAAGTGTTGTCTGAAGTGTCCAGAGTGGCTAGAGAGACCCGAGCGTTCCAAGTTATCAAAGTTATCGAGGTCTACGTGGTTCAAGCTGTAAAGCCAACCACAGGAATTAACTTTATCAGCTCTGAAGCTGAACATTAGCAGCCGTGAAGCTGAAATAAAGTTTTCGGCCGACGGAATGTATTTTCTTGCATATAATAGTTTAGCCGTGGGCTAATGTTGGGGTTAGTAAAACCCATTGTACCTTTTGGGATTGTAAAGATAAGTTGTGTATCTGTCTTTTTTCATTTGCATAATTTTACTATGCGTGAATTCATTTTATTGCATGAGTAAAGTTCTAAATTTTGTGCTAGCTAAGTAAACTATCCATCTTTCCACTGTGTAGTCACTGTGAATCATTCACCCTTTGTATTTTGTAGAGTAATTTGCTTATTATTTTTATTTATTACATTTGTGCTTTCTTATATTAATTAATTAAATATTTGGATTAAATATACACGCACGTATTCATAATTGAATTGCTCATTCAAGTTATTTATTATTACACATTGTATTTATATCATCGTCAAAGGTGTTCTATTGTTAATCCTGAATTCCCACCCGATTATCTTGTTACATGTTTTTGGTACCCAAAACGTTTAACCAAATAGCGTCAACCTAGATTTGACGTTTATATTTGTTTATCTGCTTGTAGTGCACATTCTTTAAGCGTACTTCGTATTAAACGACATCGTATCAAAAGTATCAACCTCAATAGAATCCATAAATTGTATTAAAAAAACATTTTGTTTCGCAGAATAATTTTTGAAAGGGCCGATTGATATAATTTTTAGTTTTTTTGTTTGCTTTGGCTTGGTTTGAGAATTTTTGTATTCGGGTGTTCTGATGTTGGGGGTGGGGTAGCTGGCCATATATGAGTATATCTGGCGGTCCAATCGATATTTCTAAAACATACCATTTTTATGTAAATCTGATATTTATTGACTACATTAACACTAAAGTTGATGAAACAAATTGGAACTTAACTGCATAAATTGTGGCCTACTTTTCGTCCGAACTTGTTAGATATATGTTCGTGTTTCCAATACGGCCCAGCTTGTTCAGTCTTTCCATAAAGTAACTAAACTGAAACAATTCCGCCACTTCAGCAACTCGATAGTCTCCAACGCAAACTCTTTACTGGTTTTAGAATTCCAATTGGTGTTGTAAGCAATTGCAGTAAGTTTTATATCACTGAAGGTGTGGCCAGGGAAGAAGATGTATTCTGCGACGGGCTTCTGTACAGCTTTTTTGTCCTCCAGGCAGATCCATGACGGTTGATCCTTTTGTGCAGCTTTTCAGTTTCTCCGACATACTAAAGGTTACATATCTTAATTGTGATGAGATAAACTACATTATCTGATTTGCCTGTTTTGTTTGTACCATGTATATTTAGCTTTTCTCTAGTCACTGTGCTAGAAAATGTATTGATCATATGTTGACAGGTTTTGCACCTCTTATCGCCACAGGGGATCAGATTGACTGGGGTGGTCTTAGTGATCGGCGTTAGCTTCGCTATGACTAGGACGTCCTTGAGGAGTTTTGGTCTCTGGTTGGCTATTGCATGTCTGTTCGGGAGGATTAAATTTAGAGCATCTTACGATTCCATATAGGCCAGTGTTTCCCGATGATTTTACCTACTTTGGAGTTGTTTGGATGGTCAGTGAGGATAAATGGAATCCTAGCAGCCTTTTCATTCTTTCCATATTGTAGTAGATCATCGCAGTTTGTTTGTTTATCCCTTTGGGTTGCCTCTGCAATCAGGCCTTTGTCGCAGCTTCGGTACATTAAATAATTAGATAAGTCTTCAGACCTTTTAGGAATAATTCATCGTCGGATAAAATTCTGGGTATCATATGCGCATGGCTATATGGGATGTTATTAATGCAGTGTTTTGGATGGAAGTAGACGCCTTTTTTGTTGGTTGGTTTCGAGTATGGGGTTTGTTTTCTACTATTCTGGTTGATGTGTACAGAAAAACGTGGTTTGCGTTGGAGACTATTGAGTTCCAGAAGTGGCGGAATTGTTTCCGTTTAGTTACTTTATGGAATGACTGAACAAGCTGGTCCGTATTTGGAAACACAAACATCAGATCGTAGTTGATATTGTGAAATTTAATTGTTGATATTTGTACACTAATATAAGTGTAAAAAAGGTTTGGAGTAATACAAAATAAGGAAAGTCAGAAACACTATCTGGGATAGTGTGGAAATGTTTGTGGACTGTATAGTCAATATAACTAATACGCAATCAAAATGTAGAGAAAGTAAGATAAATCTGTAATTATATATACATTGAAGGCCAGATAATTCAACATATAAGCTTGAATTAATAGTTAGTAACTTAGAAGCTATACAATAATCAATTGCATTGAAATAGTTATATAATTTGAGAAAGACAGGTAGACGGTAAAATAGACGGACAAAGAAAACCTAAAGCAAACAAAGCATGCATGTTATTGGTATGATGAAAACCAATCAAACATAATGTAGCCACCCACTCTAATAGTTTAGTAAATACAAATATTTGATTAGTTTAAAGACAAGTTAGAAAGATGATATTAGTTAATACTGTTTATATTTCAAAATTCTATTTAAATTACCTTTCTTGAATTTGGGAGCTATAAAACGTATTAGTTTTTAAATAACTAAATGGACGAGTCTACACATGTGATCTAATTTCCGAAAGGTTGTTTTCATCCAGAGTCGTGTTATTTGTTATACTTCTGATGTGTTTGACTATATCTATAAATTAGTTTTGCTAAAAATGCCCTCCTTTTTGGTACGCTTGGTACGCTTACCACTTTCACATTCTAGTCCCTTGAATTCTGCTAAACGTATTTGTCTTGAACTTAGGAAACACTGGAACAAAATCAGGAAAGAGGTTACAATTACGGCTTATGCTAAACTAGTGTTCAAATTCTGAAACTATGTTTACTTTGTCAAAGACACAAAATGCAAAATGCAAAATATTATGGCATACACTATCTCATATTAAACGTCCGAAAACGTCAGACTTTAGCGTAGATTAAAACAAATCTGGAGTAATTCTTCTTATCTAAACATTTACCCCAAACCATGTCATCGATGTCGATCTACTTCTCCCGTTACATTAATGGTTACGTAGTCTATAAATAGTTTCCGAAAATTTTAATCCTCTGTGACTTTTCATTGGCTAATATAGTTTCTCTGTGATCTCCTTTTATACGATATTCGCAAAGACAAAATGTTATCTAGTGAACAGAATATACTGGGATACGCAAATTGAATCTGAACGTGAGAGGCGTCCCCTCCTTAGCACTAATTGCAGAACCACTTGCAAGGAAATGGATTTCAACTACGGAGACAATGATAAGCTCGGTCTTCCATCTTGTGGAATCCGCTTGAAACCTTTTGTCTCCCAAATACTGAATGTTGTTTAAAACGTTATTAGTAAAAGATATCGTTTGGGATTGGCTTGTCAACAAACAGAACCTCAAACATGTATTACATAAGTCTTCAAAAATGTGTTTATCGAGACAGGCCCTTGCCTGACCTTATATTAAACCACAGCATTTCTAGAGAATAACTGAAGATGACTTTATATATATATATATATATATATATATATATATATATATATATATATATATATATATATATATATATATATATATATATATATATATATATATATATGGGATGTATGTGTGTAGCACACAAGTCATAATAGTCATACACTGCGTTCAAGCTTCATCTGAGCTAATGAAAACATCGTCGTCATAATCTGTTCCCGGTGGCAGGTAGTCCTGAAGTTCTGAAACGGTCTCCTTTGCGACCACAGCTTTCTGAACCTGTTCCAAATATAATAAATCTTATGACAACAATAATCGTTTTTGCGTTTTGCAAAGATGACATTTTCATCATCATGGATCAGAAGAATGTTTCTAACAATCAGTATGTATGTATGTATGTATGTATGTATGTATGTATGTATGTATGTATGTATGTATGTATGTATGTATGTATGTATATATGTATGTACAAGTGATTCCTGCATGTTTTCAGATAATGATCTAAGTATGATATTGACAAATTCGACATTCTTAAAATTAAATGTTTTGATGAGTAGTTCAGGTTTCCACTTAATTCGGGATAAATAAATATATATTTCGTTCGAACTTTTTAAGGTTCATTAAAAGCAACTGTAATGTCTTAAATTAGCAATTTTACAGACTTTCTTTTTTTAGATTTAAACGGCATTTCAAATTTTCTACACTAACCCAATCACAAAATGTATCTTGTGCATCTGCATCATCACTGGCATTTTCATCGTCAAAGTAGTCCTCACAGATAGATCTTGCTTTCGTACACACTGCTGTGTCAGCTGTTTTAACCCGAAATCTTCGGATACGGCTTTGCACCGACTGATTGCCTTTGATTTCCAGAACTTTGCAGACTTTCGCCCAGTCCTACAAATTACATTTAACAAATAGTTATTTTTACACATATTATTTTCAGGGCTCAAAGTCTAAAAATGATATTTGTTCAAGAAATTCGTTTAATATAATCAAAGAAGATGAATGATTTGTGTGATATAAACAATTAAATGTTTGCTATGCTGACAAAATTTCATTATCAAAATTCATTATTTTTTAGACTCAAAGTTTTGTGTTTTTTTCGATATAAGCTAGATTTTCTTTATAAGAGATGAACAACATATCACTGATAATATACTACCAACATTTGGCTTTTACGATTAAATTAATTTTAATAAAAAAACAATTCAAGAATTTGCCAATATAAAGAAATGTGTCAGACTTATATTTATTGCACACATTTCACCACAATCTCAATACATATATGCTCTGGAAATATATAAAAAAAGGAGTGGACAGCCTTTATCGCCCATGACATCTTCCGACTTTAGCAAGCATGTCACGACTTTAGCAAGCATGTCACACACGCAATGCAACCGGTGGATTTTATTAGCATTAATAAATTAATAAAAGTGAAGTGGCCCAAGCAAGCAGCTAGAGCCACACAGTGATCGAGTGCAGTGACCAGTAAAACCATCTATGAAAATTTATTTCTACTCGACATTTAGAATCTGTAAATCCTCAAGCGCACGACTTGTTATTTGTGCTTGAAGTTGTCGGTGATTTTCAGACTCTGCCAACACGGTCTTGAATTATTTTATCCTCGATTGCTACCGAATACAGTTTACTAACCGTCCTGAGACAACTTTATGCCAATGCAATCCGTTCTCAATAGACATGTACTCGTACTTGTAATGGTATCTAAATCAATTTCCTAGCACCACCGGAGAGATTGATTTATAGATATAGCCCCGACAAATATTCCGATAGGTGCACCTATGATGGTTGTCCAGCCACACCATGACTAACAATAATAACCAAGAGAAGCATACACATAGAATTTACATCCAAACACGAGCGTTTGTACTTCATGATCAGCACTGTTCCTGTGTAATTTTCATCTCGCAGTTGTTTTGTTTTTCCTAAACGATTGTTTTTGCACGTCGGTAACGTGGTAACATTTTGAGGATCATCATAGTTACAATTTTAATAAAACAATTGCTTAGTACACTTGCACAACAAGGAGACCCTTACAAGATTTACCAAGTCCCGGTGTAATAGGCATATGCAATTCTAGCCAATTACCCTTTTAACTGGCCAAACTGTAATACAATTTGAAAACATGTTTGTCTGAATAATATTTAAATTTTCAAATATTTTACGTTGTGGGTGTATAGCACCCAATTCATTCAAACCTATACTTGTTGCACTTGCACCAGTGTCTGGTGGATTAAAAGACCATTCTCGTCCAATAATGTTACACGGACAAGTATGGCCTTGCTGAATAGCATATATCCATTGTTAAACAAACATGGTTGTCACGTTCTAACGATTAACCTGATTGCATCATCTATATGTTAGACCCTGAGGCTAATAACTTCGCGCCGTAAATATGTATGGGGTGTCAAGCCAGTTATTTGGTATGGTCATAACATTTGTGACTGACCTTGTTTTGGGCAGTGAGTTGCATAATAATAATTGTCATCACTTCAGGTCACAGGTAAATGATGGAATCCAGTCACTGTGTTAGATTCAAAGGAACATCTTGTAGGGGTCGGTAATCCACCATTGACAGACTGTTGAGAGAGGCAGTGCTTGATAATTATATGAATCACAAGCTTGAATCTATTATCTTGAAACAGCAGTAGTCGCTAAACCATCTTGTTGAAATTATAAGTAAAGATTAGCTACTCCGACGTCATTTGAAATTGGCGGGAAACTTGTTGTTCTTTTATGTACAAGGAGCTTGAGTACAGGTCAGTGACTATTTGCTAGATTGTTGTAATATATTACGGCAAAGTAATTGTACTTTAAATATTGCAGTATTTATACTTTAGTACGTAGAATTACCATTTGACGGGTTTCATTCATTCGTAGTGTTTCAGCTACATGCTTATTTTGAAATAGGAGCAATGTTTATTTAAAGACGTAATATTATAATTCGCTATTGGGTTAATTCGTAGTAACCTCGTGCATTTATTCATTTGATATTATATATTTGCAAATATTGGATTGAATTATAGACTGGTGATAATGTTTACAGTGTGCAACATTAGTAAATGGGGATTTGCCTATTTGTATATACTTTGTAGGAGTATCATGCGCAAGGATATATTAGCGCATGGATCTGTGGATATATGTGTGCACTTTGTAGAAGTGCAATTTACCGCTATTTGTCTGATTATGTGATATTGTTCTGGATAATAAGATTCGGGAATATATATATATATATATATATATATATATATATATATATATATATATATATATATATGGGTATAGGGGGCTCTAGATAGAGGTAGTACCTTTGTTGTCTGGCAGCTGAATTCTTGGAGTGGACAGACATACTGGTCCTCATCTATCTCCCAAATCTCTCACGTCTGCCTCCAAGAAGGAATCTTTCCTGGCAAACCCCGGTACACCGCTTCAGCTAGAGGGCCAAACGACATTAAGGGGGTGATGTTAACACTGCATCACTAGGCGTATAAACTTCTGCAAGGAAGTCACCGGCTAGGACGGAAGGTCTTTACAGATCAACGGCCAAGTGTTCGGGACCAGGAAGCACCATTTGCATTAATGGATTGCGGCTGTGGCCCACCAGCTATGGTTCAAAATAGCAGGGAAGGCAGATCTCTTCAGCCATGGTCGGCCATCTGCATAGGAGAGGGAAACTCCGATATAAAACCTACGGCATGTGGACCTCGCTGTCACCGTCCTGGCTTTCCAGGCCATGGCAGATGAACCTCAGGTTTAAAGGGTGGGGCCAGTTTGAGCAGACTGAACTCTACCTAAAAGCTCCATCGCGCAGGCATTAAGGAACCGTCTACTGTCTACTGTTTATTTTCGACTTTATCAAGCCCAGCAGCGATGGGAAAGGGGCGAAAACGGCAGGTGAAAGATGTCACTGGAAGCCGCAGTCCCAATCCTGCATGCAGGCGACTCAGGCCTTTGGCCGTCTGGTGTTGATCTGGAGACGACACCATCACCCTGCAGCAGCCTGAGTGTCCAAGCAGCCTTTTTTAGGGATAGCACTGCTTGCTTCACATGGAGAAGGGCCTAGAAAAGGTGGCCTAACCAAAGCTCGTCTCGTCAAACCTTACACCACAGTTGGCCTGCTGCAGCTAACGGGCATCTTACAACGCGGTCAAAACTTAACAGAAAAAACAAGGCATGTCCCACCAGCCTCACATCGTGGGAAAAAAACTAATACTGGCTTGTCGGAACATCAGAACAATGTTAGACTCAACTGACAGCAACAGACCTGAACGACGCTCTGCCCTAATCGCACACGAACTCTCTTTCCTTGCTGTTGACATTGCTGCACCTAGCGAAGTCCGCCTTTCAGAGGAGGGAAGTCTGAGAGAACACCGCGCTGGATACACCCTGTACTGGTCAGGAAATGGCCAAGGACTCAATCGCCACTAAGTTGTCAAACCTTCCAACTGGTGACACCGACCGCATCATGTCCATGCGTCTCCCGTTAGGAAAGCAACAACACGCCACACTCTTCAGTGTATATGCTCCAACACTACAGGCAGATTCTTCTGAAAAGGATAAATTCTACGCTGACCTGCGCAGACTTCACAAGAGCGTCCCAGAGAGCGACAAAATAATCATCCTTGGAGAATTCAATGCCAGAGTGAGCTGAGACTCAGAAACCTGGAAAGCAATCATTGGGAAACATGGCGTGGTTGGCTGCAATGACAATGGGCGCCTGCTTCTCAAATTTTGAGCAGAATTACAGCTCACCATTAAAAACACCATATTCCAGCAGAAAGACAGCCTGAAAACGACCTGGATGCATCCTAGATCAAAACACCGGCACCTAATCAATTACATCATAGTACGCCAGAGGGACTTAAAAGATGTCCTTCAAACCAGAGTGATACGCAGTGCAGAGTGCCACACAGATCACCGTCTTGATCGATGCAAGCTCAACTTCTATTTCAAGCCCAGGTCCAAACAAGGACGTACCATAAAAGGGAAGCTCCAGATTAAAAACCTCTTGTCTGAAGACGTCAAGACAAATTTTCAAAAGAGCCTGCACTCTAGACTTGAAGAACCTAACTTTCCGCCAGATCTACCTTCGGAGGAGATGTGGAATCATCTCAAGGCTGCCATTCTCTAAAGCTCAGAATAAATCCTTGGATTCACCAATAAGAACCATAAAGACTGGTTTGATGAAAACAACCAAACAATCCCAAAACTACTTGCCAGTAAGAGATCAGCATACCAAGCCCACCTCGCACAACCATCATGTCCACAGAAGAAAGCAGCCTTCCGCCTTATCTGCAGCTCCTTTCAGCGCAGTCTTCGTGAAATACAAAATGTATGGTGGACAAAGCTTTCAGAAAGAACCCAACTGTACGCTGACACTGGAGACTACAAGAAGTTCTATGAAGCACTGAAAGCAGTGTATGGTCCCTCCTTCCAAATACAGAGCCCCCTACGGAGTGCAGATGGACAAGTGCTACTCACTGACAGGGAATCTTTCCTAAACCGCTGGTCAGAGCACTTCCACACCCTCGTCAGCACTAGCCGTACAGTCCAAAAGGAAGCTATTGATCGCATCCCACAACAGCCACCAAAGACGGAACTCGATGTGGCACCCACACTGCAAGAGACTGTAAAAGCCATAGAACAGCTGAAGGCAGGAAAGGCTGCAGGAAAAGATGGTATTCCCTCATGAGATATGGAAGAAAGGAGGCCTAGCATTGCACACCAAACTCCACGAGTTCTTTGTTTGCTGCTGGGAGCGAGGGAAACTTCCACAAGACCTCCGAGATGAAGTCATCATCACCTTGTACAAAAATAAGGGGGAAAATCCTGACTGCTCAAACTACCGTGGGATAACTTTGCTCTCCATTGCAGACAAAATCCTTGCACGATGCTCCGGAAAGCTACAGAAGACCTTGATGACGAAGATGGCATCTATATTAGATTCCGTTCTGATGGCAACCTCTTCAACGTAAGGCGACTTCAGGCCAACACCAAAACATTAGAAAAACTGATTAGAGAACTTCTATTTGTAGACCATGCCGCCCTTGTTGCCCACACGGAAGCTGCCTTACAGCGCGTAACATCTTGTTTTCCAGAAGCTAGCCATCTCTTTGGCCTCGAGGTAAGCCTAAAGAAAACCGAGGTACTTCACCAGCCTGCCCCCAAGGTAGAGCACCGTCCACCAAGCATCTTCACTGACCGGACAGAGCTAAACGTAGTCCACCAGTTCGCCTACCTGGGCTGTGTGATATCTTCTGATGCAAAGATCGACAAAGAAATAGACAACAGATTAGCCAAGGCAAACAGTGCCTTCGGCAGACTCTATAAACGTGTCTGGCACAATACCAATCTCAATAGAGTTACAGAGATCAACGTCTACAGGGCTGTCGTACTGTTCACCCTCCTATATGGCGTCGATTCCTGGGTCACCTACAGCCGTCACCTCCGTCTCTTTGAACGCTTCCATCAGCGCTGCCTCCGCACCATCCTCAACATGAACTAGAGTGACTTCGTTACCAACACTGAAGTCTTCAAACAAGCGGGGATCACCAGCGTTGAGGCCACACTCATGAAGATACAACTTCGCTGGGCAGGGCAAATGTCCAGGATGGAGGATCATCGCCTGCCAAAGATCGCACTGTATGGTGAGCTATCAACTGGCCACCTTGATAGAGTCGCACCTCGAAAGAGATATAAAGAATCCTTGAAAAAGACCCTCACCACCTGTGGCATCGATCACCGCAAATGGGCATTACAAGCTGCTGACCGTGCAAGCTGGCGACGTACAGTTCACCAGGCCACTGACACTTTTGAATAAAACAGACGGGCTATCTTGGAGGAAAAACAATGGCGAAGAAAAAACCGGGAACCATTGTCAGCAACCACCAAAACCCAGAAATTCCCCTGCAGCCTCTGTGGACGGACGTGCCTGTCACGTATTGGGCTCGTCAGCCACCAGCGCACGTGCAATAGACATATAAATCTTCCTTCTTAATCTTCGTAAGCGAAGTAAAGATAAATCTAATCCTAAATAGAGACGCCTCATTCTCAATTTAAGGTTTAGATATCAACGATATTGATGTCGTACATATGGCAGATTTTGGAGTACCGATGTCGAGTTTGTCAAGTATTACTGTTACTTTCTCACCTGTGCTACTATTTATCAAAGCTGTGACTTGACATCAATATAATAACAATATTTAATATATCCGCTTTGGTAGCAAACCTGCGCAAATCCACATCAGCACCACGCTTTGCTGAGTTACGTTAATAAATGTAAATAGACATTTATATCACATTTAACGTATTTTAATGTGAAATCAATATGGGCTTGCAAGGTTGGTGTGAGGAAACGAGTCAATAATTGTATAACTACGTATAGAGGCCAGTCACCTTAGCCTGCAACTGTACAGTGAAAGAAAACAGGGGATATCACCCACTTCGTTAAATAATTAACAATTTCAATTGGTAGTGGAACTCCATCGACTCAAAATATCAACAATGTCAAGGTGTCACTACGCATGCAGCCAAACAAGTTCCACATCCTGTTGTGAGCTCCATACTGACAAATACCGGTTCCACGTTTCACAGCGACTTGCACCGCTGATTAACCAACAACGGAAACTGCCTAACGAGCTGATGATATTACAACGGCACTAAGTGCAATCGCACAAAGTGGAAACGCTGAAGGAAAAGAGAAGAAAAAGCGGGTCAAACGCACCATGGATATCAAAACAACAACAATGTATTGGTGATTAGTGGTCGCATTTTACTGAAACACTTGATGAATGGATAAGTGGAAGAACTGAAGAAGGTGAGACTGGTTGGGCAGAATTTACGGACTTAAGCACACTTCAACAAGAATTGCCTAGACAAGAACAACTTAGAGACTCAGAATAAGACATTTTATATGTCCTGAGAACAAATAAAACAGGAACAACGGGAAATGAAGAACAGCGTGGATATACTACTATTCATTGGACATATATACACTCCTAAGCTAATTCAATCAACATAAAATTTTGCCGGTGATTAATAAAGTCGTGAGAGAGTGTATTACTAGTCATTAATGGTCTAAATTTAACATTACACTACTCTATTCAGCCACGTTTCATACTCCTGTTGTTATCAAAATAAAACAATATAATTCAACGACGATGACAATCAAATTAACATTGGGTTAGTTCAGTTGTGTTGATATATTACTGGAGGTGAATGAGAAATCAGAATTATAATTTCTATCAACACAAATGGAAATTCACTTTAAAAATATTGCTTGCCTTAACGAAACCTTCCCATTTTCCAATCATAAGTAAGGTAGCCATCATGATGTCATGGAGCTTTTTGGATGGAATTTCGACTTTCGTTATAGCTTCAATTTTCTTTGGATCCATTTGCACAACTCTTTGTTTTGCGTCACGCATTGCTCTCATCTTCTCTTTTACTTTCTGTAAAGAACGTTTGACAAATCGTAGAATATTATAATTTGTTGAGAATGCATGTTTAGTATTTATTTTCAACCTAACAGTATTGGTTATTGTCTACTATATCTTCGAAGACAATGATAATACATTATTGTACTGACCGAAATATATTGAAAGCAAAGATACAAACATTCACATATTTTGTAATAGAAATACTAGATTGCAAAATAATACTTTGACAAGGTTGTAAGAGATTCAGTAGAGCAAAACGGTACGTGTGAAATATGGTATTCGTTAATTAACTTCAAAAAATGGAGGCAGAGTGACATGGTGCAAAATATTGGTATTATATAAATCTCTTTTGTGGCTGTAATTTAAAAAGAAAATAAACTTTTCCCTACAAATTGTATGAAAGAATAAAGGTAATTAATCGAACTACCTCATCACATTAATCTTTTAGTGCAAGCCAATGACATATCTTTATCTAATCAGGATTCATACAAACAAATTGTCTTTAATTTTCTTCAAAACAAAACGAACTTAGATAATTGTCTAAATTAAACAAAGCGACTAATGGGGACATACATATCGTCAAAAGCTATTATTAATTTAACGTTTAAGTTTATCAGTTAACTTGTCAGATAAATGATCAGTATTATTGGGAAACTGTTAACAATGAAGCTCCAACAGATGCATAGTGATTTCAGAATCTTGGTTATCGTTTTTCATAATTCTTATGAAGAGTAGATTATTATAAGATAGTAGTTGCAAAACTAATATGTGATACCTGTTGTGCAGTGTCTTCCTTTTCGTTTGTGAGAAGATAGTTGCAAACATTTTCGTATGCATCAGAGGCAAGATGTTCTTCATCTCTGGTGTTGATTTGTAAGGCATATTCACCACTTTGGGGCACCAATACTGTTATCTTTATCTGCTTCCCATTTGCCCAAGGTTGTTGGTCGATGCATTTTTGTAGCTCGTTGCTCGAGATTTCATTGTGGAAGAGTCTAGTCTGCACATTGACAGGCTTCAAAATTTTAAATATAATAGTTGTACCGTCTTCCTTTCTGAAATTCACCACAGCTTGCGTGTGTGATTCAGCTTTGAGTCCCCCCTCCTTTGTGGTAGAGTTTGGTCCAAATCCAATTAAAGGATTAATTGGAAGTGGTCGGCAATTTTTCATTGGTTCGTCGCATGTCATTCTGAATTCGCAAATCATATCGAAGGTATCTTGTCCTACGCCTCCATTAACCTGCAGCTTATATACTCCCGCTGCTGCAAAACGAACCTCAAACCCAAAGGTTCCGGATTCTGTCTTGTAGAGTACATATCGGTCAAGCTTAGTATCATTTGACAATTCTTTTCCAGATTCTGGTACATTATAGAAAAGTCTGTACCCGAAGAACATCCCTGGTTTTTCTTCCAACTTTATCTCACATTTTCCATTCACGCTCTTCAGTCTTCCGCTGACGTTTCCTAATATGTTCATGCCTTGTTCAAAATATTGACTACTGCATAGCGGAACATCAGCAAATTTCTCAAAGGACCAAGGTTCCTTAAGAAGTTGCCAGTCTTCTCTTTCGGGAAAGCATTCAAAAATTAGCCTATTGGGGTCTGTCAGAAAATAGCCGTCATCCAAATGAGTTATGTGTTCTCCTGGAAAGCTTTTTTCCCGTTGAAAAACTGCTTCACCTACAGCATACGTTATAACATGATTTGTAGTAAATGCAACTTTAAAGTGTTTTTTTTAACGACATATAACATAACGTAGCTTGTTATTACATTACATGATAATGATGTATTTTAACGTAGGAATAAGAACCTTAGTCGTATCGCTAAGACGTATGCCGTTTGGCAGTTTAGAATGATGTGTAGCACTGGGGCATCATGCCGCAGACATGTATCATGATGTTCCACCTAGTTACATTATCCAAACACATGGCCGACCAGTCTTGACACATTAACCCTGGAGGCTTTTGCTGTTTTCGCACGAAATGCGAGTAGGAAATACATTTTGGGGACTATATCTGAATACATCCTAATACATCGACTTCCAAACAATCTTCCATTTGCCCAGTGCCTAGCTGTGCTAAACAAAACATTTCCATTGGTTAGGCAGAAGGTGAAACCTTTTCAACAAAATGTTTGCTTAACGGACCCATACTTTTCGCATGAAACAGACTCTTTATTCAAAACGTCCACCTTATCCTACTTTTTGCACCTTATCCTACTTTTAGGTTTACATATCTGTGTGCACTTCAGACCGGTCTGCCTTAGATCTGTGGCCATAAAATCTAAACTCTGGACACAAAATCGGATTCCGACCATGGGCGATATCTGGATTGAACAAAAAAGGGGCCTACAATTTTGATTCTTCATTCTGTATTTTGTAGTGCAACTTTGTTTGTTTGTTTGTTTGATTAGGATTTTTAACGTAGCTTTTTACAATTTTTCAGTCATATCGCTACGATGTCTGCTGTGAGGCAGTTAATAGTGATGTCTAGCACTGAGGCATCATGCTGCAGACATGTAGCATGATGTCCCACCCAGTCATATTATCCTGACACCAGGCCGACCAGTCCTAACACTAACCTCTTAATGCTGAGCGTCAAGCGAGGCAGCTGTTAGTACCATTTTTGTAAGTCTTTGGTATGACTCGGCCAGGGATCGAACCCACGACCTTCTGCTTCCGCGGCGAACGCTCTAACCACTAGGCCACCGGAGCGTTTTGTAGTGCAACTAAAATGTCCGTATTATCTGGTATCTTTGTAGAGGTAAATCTGTCTACCTTTCTATAATACCACCCTCCTTAGTGACGCTACCGACCTTGGAAGTAGACGACTACCTCATGCCCCGAAAACGCCGCCGTAACGGGTAATGTGCTAACAATCACCTGACAATCCTGACAGCTGCATTAGAGGCAACTGTTAGTACCATCATTATAAGACTTTGGTAAGACGCTTCCAGGGTTCGAATTAACGAACTCCCGCAGCCGAGACGGACGCTCTAACCACTTAGGCCACCGGAGCGGAAGAATGTTATTATAAAGCATGTTTCATAAACCCTTCGTGAAACCGTTCAACATAATGTGAAAAAATGATATTCGTGCTATTTTTCCTCCAATTACATTGTGCAAAAGTTCCATTGTTAATTTCAATTTCTGTCAAACCTTCAATCCAAATAAATGTTTCTGAATTAATATACTTATGATTTGTTTTGGCAATAGGGGCAGACTGTTATTGTTCGCAAATGTTTTATTAAGCTATGTTTGACTCTGGTGAGCTTTTCTTTTTTTATAAGTTACTATGTATCCCGATAAATATTCATTTCTTTTTCTCAAATATACTATCATATAATAATAACATGTAGTTAACTTCTAACAGCTCATAGAAAAGTAGCTGTTACCGTCGCGCTCGACCTCCATCCAATTTCCATCAGTAAACCCTGCCACAGCTGAAAATGCCCAAATCGGAACTATCAAGCGCCATCCTTTCGCAACATAAACGGCCACCCATTCTCCCTGGAAACGTTTAAGTTCTTCATCCGGCATTCCTACTGCATAATGCATTGCTTTCACTACGCCCTTTATTGCAGCACAAGGCAAATTGGCTTCCCTGAAAACAGAAACAAGATCAATTTACATCAGAAGGGGGGTGGGGGGGTGGGAGGCAGTGCGACAGTGATAAATTGACAATAAAAGTGGCTACGTAGGTCTTAAGCTTACATTTTATATTATTTTGGTGACTCTTTAAATGTGTAAAAGAAACAGTTTCTTAGGATCGTTCAAAAATAAAATATGTGATTCATCAATTTAACATAAAATACTTTAATACTGTAAGTTATCATTAAAACCAAATTACGATATGTCTTAATTTGACTTAAGCCATTCTCCCCGTTGTTACATTTATAAATATTCAAACGACAAACTTTTATCAAAACCTGCAATATGAGCATTCATGGCAACAAACACAATATGTCCAAGTGGACTTAAAATCCTTCAACTTTCTGATATGTTTTTAATAGTCAAAATGGAAGAGAATTTGGCCATACAGTCTGGATCAATACGAATCATGTTTTTGGAGAAATTTTACATTATAACTCATTCAACTTATATGCTATCTAAGCAAATTATTTAATTTGCTTATATTTTTGGTATCCTAATCAGTATTATTTGAATATTATTCAAAATTGTCAATATCAGGATGCTTTTTATCAAAGACACTCTGATTTAATTACAATGCGTTTTTAGTTTTGGTAATCACAGCTATAGTTTAATGTGTATTAGCAATGTTTGTACCAAACCCAGAGGCTAATTATGTCAGGATGCTTCAAGTTAAAGTATCGCACGTTATGTTAAATATGTTTGGACAAGAAATCAGTTAGGTTTTTCTCTTTTAAGTAAAGGCTGCCATACCTAAGGATGAATCATTATTATTTATATCAAGGTGTAAGGCATTGATACCAAATTCGTTCAGTGAAATTTAGTCAAATTAGGTCTTCATCGTTGAGTGCGGATCAGCATCGTTTGAGCAAATAAATGTCCTACGTACCAGAATAATTTTGCCACATTTGATCAAATTCTCCCGAGCTGATACATTTTTTTAAACGAATATTAGCCATATTTGATGGCGGATCTTTGTTCTTCCCATCTTGGTTAGGAGTGTATATATCAAATTGATTCAGCTAAAGCGACTATGAGAAGATGTTTTAAATTTTTAGGTAAGGCGGCCATATTGCAGGTAGATCAATATTGTTTATAAAACTTTGAAAGCTCTCTATGCTAAGTTACTTTCTCTTAGATTTGGTTACATTCTATGAAGAGGGTTTTAAGAGTCGTTTAATGAATCTTATAGTTTAATGATCTTTGGCCAAAATGAAAGGCCTTTATTCCAAAATACTGAATAGCAAGTTTGGTTTGAAACGTTTCATATCTCTTCAAGACGAAGCTCAATATATGTTGTTGTCGGAAGTATGAAAGATGAACTGTGAAAGACGCAGGACTATATTGTAAGCTTTATACAGACAGCTGAGCGAAAATGTATTCATATCGATTTCGTACTTGCAGAGACGAATGAAAAAGTCATTGTATGACAAAAGTCCCATGCTTTGGAGCCGCCAGCAGCCTATTGGACTATCTTCGGAAGCTTCCCAATATACCGTTGAAAGATGTTGGTGAGATCCCATCCACATAAACAAGGCTCTCACTTTTTCAACATCATTAACCAATCCAGTCGTTAAGTACTTCACCAATTCAGGAAATGTTTTGGCGGTTTCGAACGGGGCCTGTATTCATGCAAAAAAAAAATCGTAATCTTAAAATTATTTTTGAATTATCTTAGTCATATTACGACGAGATTACTTTGAATCCATTGATAAATAAAATAAATATATATTTTTGTTTGTTCTATATATTAAATGTGTACCAAAAGAGTCAGGTAAAGAGAGAGAGAGAGAGAGAGAGAGAGAGAGAGAGAGAGAGAGAGAGAGAGAGAGAGAGAGAGAGGACAAAAGGAAAGATAGAAACTATAGGTTATTCGTTATGTTGTTTGTTATTACTTTATATAGGATTGTATGTGCTAGTATATTAGCATACCTGGTGCCAGGTTATATAGGACCAGATTGTATTCCTTTTACTTCTGCCGAATTCCATATTTGCGTTCAGCTTGATTAAAGTGGGATGTATGTATGTATGTATGTATTTATGTATGTATGTATGTATGTATGTATGTATGTATGTATGTATGTATGTATGTATGTATGTATGTATGTATGTATGTATGTATGTATGTATGTATGTATACAATTTAACGGTAATTCAGTAAAAGCTGGCTATATAGTCCTAAGTTACTTTGTTCAACTTGCAGAGGTATGCAATTTGATACAGGTAAAAAAAGGTTATAAACCTATAAACACGGGTTAAAATACTGGCTCTTTCTAAACGTCTACGACCGTACTTAGAAAAACGCATTCCAAGTAAGAAAATGTTGTCCCCTTTAGCCATCGATTTCGACATAGTTCGTAGGGCATAATGTGGGAGTGGTAAGATTGGATGCAGGTCAGACATTGTCGCTGTACAAAACAAACAAGGAAGAGCATTAAAGTATTGACAATAGAAGACGTTTCATAGCAGAAACAAGAATCGAGCACATCTCTGAGTCTTGTGCTACGCCTCTAATTTGTTACAAAAAGTAACAACAAGTGAAGACAACAAGCTTTGTAACATTTAACAAATAATTTATTTCTCAAAACTATCAAGTGAAAAATGAGAAACACGAACTTACGGTTTTACGAATCAAATCCAAGAATAATACATACAATACAAATTACAAATTCTAGTAATAAAATGTCCTGACATAAATTGATTTCGAATCCCGATGAAATACAAAATGGAAGACCATGACGCCATTAATAGTTCGATAAGTGCTGCAGTAGCAACAGTCTCTTGTAGAATCACACAAAATATTATTCTGGTTTTGAATTCCATATAAATTTAAATAAATGACTTTATCTAACAATTTCGTCAAAGCACTTATATATTTCCAGAGGATATGCTCAATAATTCTATAAAATAGAATTTCAACTCAAACTGGTCACAACTTAATAATTTTAAGTTGCAAAAGCTTACACCCCACTGACTTCTTCTATACAAAACTTTAGGTATAAGGCTAATTAAAACGCAGAAATAGGGATAGGGTTAAACCTTCTAGAAAATTCAGATGCTTTAATAATGCTTGATGTCATATAGTCTAGGTATGACCTTGACTCTACTTAATGAATCTAACTCTGCGAATGAAATAAAAAACAAAACAAAATTGCTTACTTAAACGACCACTGGTTCTAAATCATGGTTAGTAACAAGATACAATGTTTCTTAGCTGATTATGAAACAAAAGTAACAGCCAGGTCAAACAGAACTGAGCTGAATATCTGTAGAATGTCAAATCCAGTAAATAATTATTACAGTACAATACCATGTAATGGAATTAAAATTATTTAAAACTATCAAAGAAACAATTAAAATAAATCAAACATACATGACACTAGTGTTACATAGGAACAAAACATTTACTTCGTTTAATCTCAGAATTGTCAACATGAAATAGAATGGCTAGTTACAAAATCATATAATCACGATGGAACTAAACCGTTTGTATGAAGGTCATTTTCACTGACACATTTCAGGTTTAGTGACGTTAGTCGCCTTCAATAGAAGTCACTTGAAGATACACATATTTTTCAGCGACGTGTCTTCTTATCAGGTGGTTCGTGTTGTACCTGCAAGATTCCAATTCTTGCTGATGTAAATATCCTGCAAATTGTTTAGTCCAATATAATTTGATTGCCAAAATATAAGATGAATCCGGAAATTGCTTCGAACCTAAAAAGTCGAACTATCCATATAATCATGGACATATAATTCAGCTTAATTAACGGTAACCCATTTAAAACTCCAAAGATGAACGAACAGGAGAGATGAACAGGTGTGTACAACGTTAAAAAGTATGCAAACCACTACATGACAAATGAAAGTAATGATAGGTATCTGCCTTTGTCTACTCCATATAGTTAAAACAGCACAAGCTATAATTTTATAGGTGTCTGAGCACAGTATGTCGTTAGTAACTATGCAAATCAACAAAAAAAAAGAAGAACGTGTTAACGATATTGCATATAATCCGCTCCCAAAAGTGTTTTGTCTTTACATGTAAAGAATAGTAAATATCAACAGAAGAAGGCGAGTGACGCACAAAGTAGTATCAACTATGGTTACCATGAAGAACTTAAATATGTTGTCACTGTTGGATACATCGTTCAATGTCCACGATCAAAAAAGAGTATTGATAAATTGCAAAACTAGTAACTCCATTTCCAGTTTTTGTCAAATCAATGGCGGCGACCTAATAGTACAGAGGAATCTAACGGACCAAAATGTTTTCACTGTAATGGCATACGTAAAATCAAGCTAAAGCAATCATTGATTAAAGAAACAATCAACTATACATTACGAAAATGCTGTAACATATATGACCAATAAATGGCATAGATTTTGAGTACATGCACATGTCTGAAAATAAAAATCCCTCATCAGCAGTCACGGTACCATGCAGTATTTAACTATATCCATACTGTTACTTTCATATATCTTAAAGTTTGTAGACTAAAAAAAAGTTTGAATATTTACACATTTTCAAAATCAACAATGAATATTTAAGATGGTGTAAAACTAATCTTTCCAGTTTCTTATTGTGTGTGTGAAGAAACATACATTAAATCGACAATTAGGTGTACAGCGTATCTGTCTGCAGTGCCGAGGTTTATAGTGATGTCTAGCGCTAGGGCATCATACAGCAGACAAGTAGCATGATGTCCAATCCAGTCACAATATCCTGACAACAGGCCAACCAGCCCTGACACTATATGCTTAGTGCTGGGTGGCATGTGAGGCAGTTGTTTGTACCAATTTTTATACGTCTTTGGTATGACTCGGCCAGGGTTAATAATAATAATAATAATAATAATAATAATAATAATAATAATAATAATAATAATAATAATAATAACAACAACAACAACAAAAACAAAAACAACAATAACGTGGAAATACTATAGTGCCTAATCTTTAAAAACTCTAAGCGCTTTTCGCTATTTATTAACACATAAAACATATAAGAGACAAGATGTTACAAACAAACTGATTTTTGTACATTTAATATCTTTACAGAAAAAAGACAGAAAACATTGAAGTGTTAATAAGAATAGCTTAGACCTCAATAAAATCCTTAGTGTCCAATATAAAAATTGGATGCAGCTACTAGAATACGTTTGGGTATATCACACTTGGTAATTAAGTATGTAAAATAGTAGACAATAATAGCGTGAAAGCTATTAAGACATCGAGTGAACACATTTGCAATATATTAATCAATTTTGAATAATGTCACAATGACAGTGTTAACAAACTGACAATAAATGAATAAATTTTGAAATTTTTTTAATGACACTGTTAACAAATTGACAAATAATTAATCAAATTGAACAGTATGGCAACAATAAGATAGTGTCTACAATTTGACAATAAAGTAATAAATATTGAACAAGGTGGCAATGACGGTGATGCTAGAGAATACAATAAATCCCGCGCACATATTTTCACTAGACCGGTACAAAATTACTGCAGAATATATGAAAGTTGAGTGGGCAAAAATGTTCTGGGGACAGAAACAAATTACTGGTGCTCGGTGGGATTATTTTAAACAAACGCATATTGCATTTACAGGATAAAATGAAGAAGGTGAAGGGAGATAACTTTTCCGAATTCGTGCACCACCATTAAAACAAAGAGTTGTGTCGCGAATACCACAACCAATTCCTGAACATACAAAAACAGAACTTTAACATATGCATATTTCTGCATCTGTCCCTCAATTTCCGTTTAAGGAAGAAGCCGCGTTGACGTTCGAACAAATTAAACTTCCAGGCCTAACCTTATATACACAATGAAAGCTGCAAAAATAATAGCTATACTAGTAAATTCTACACTCACATCAAACGATAAAGAGCTGTATCGCACACTGCACCAAGACGTGCACAAATTAAGAGCGGCAAAGCAAGAAAAGAAAAGAGAGGACATTAGTGGACTCAGCGAACTTCACAACCTTGCGGATTTTATTGGAACTGCACGTGTAATCAGTTAGTGCGGGCAACAATTCCACCTAATTTATCAATGAACCCACGTCGATTTGCCAGCAAGTGCTTACTAATCATCTACTGGACGTAGCAAATTAGTACCCCTCACGGTCTTAGTGCACCAAAACACGTATTTCTGGCATTTCAACTTGCAGCGCAAGATTATAAACAGGTACAAACTTAAACGGTATTTGACACATTGGAAGTCACTGAGGTCATCAAGAACCTTAAGAAGAAATTCTGTTTGAATATTCAGCTGTGTTTGTTCCAGCATAAAAACGTAGGGACGGTCCGTGTCGGTGTCCCCATAGGGCATCGAATGAGGCAAAACGCCCATTTGTGTGCTACGATGATTATGACAATGTGAACTTTGTTGAAATATAACTTTGATGACACAGACCTTAATGACGTTGATAAGAGGCAACTGACCTAATTAAACTAGATTTTAGCGGGAAGCATTTGGAAATATCTGTGTGAGGTGGTAAAGGCTTTGTCATACATGACATGCATATACATTTCTTGTTCAATAAATCTTTTATACAGAGTAGACGATAGCTATCGAAAGTATCTTTATGAAAAACACCCAGTCAGTGAAAACATATACACAAGCTACACCAAAATAACATAAACAAAATTGTAATGCGTGTCGAATCGTTTTATTAGCATTTGCATGTTATACTTTATTCGTTTGCAAAATATCGTTTCGTCGATACATGTTATTACAAGAATAAAGGTTTTTCCTGAGTCGACTAAGCTCTCTAGCTGTAATAAAGTACAGCTCATTCTTGTAAAATCAAGGGAATTTCGTATTTGTTATTTTTTGGCGTATTGTCAGAAGTTGATCAAATCCTTCTGTATAAATGTATGGTGTCTCTGTGTCAGCATAGATAACGGATCACTCTTTGTTGTTAACAGTCTCATTTTATTTGCTGGCCGGTACTAAGTAATCGTAAGTAATTATTATCCACTCCAATGATCGAATTTTCTGACATAGAACAAATTGTATGACATGTATAGCTATTTTATATCTTGTTCTTTTCCTCGACATTTAAAATTTTCAACCAATCATTTTCTATTTCAATTTTCTTCAGTTCAGAGTCGGATGTAAACAAACATACTTGTTGAAAGAAACAACAGTATTTTTGAAGTTTTAAACCTGACAATTTTTATGTCAATCATTATGTTTCTTTAATCAAGAATGTAATACATTTTTAAAATATAAAACAAATTCATAAGTTATAAAACAAACACGTACTTCCTTTGCCCTTTCGTCCACTCTAAGCATTTTGTTTGGGTCAAAGATGTCTTTCTTCCGATTTGTTGGTGGTCGTACTTCAGGCATGTTTCCATTACTTGGCATTGCCATGTCCTACACTTGAAAATAAAATGAAACTTTAAAATAACCTTTGGTTCCTTTAACATTTTTAGAAATCATTAATACCCTTCAAAAATATATGGTTAGATATTATGTGCAAGGATTAACAATGGGCTGACGAATCATGATTAGATTTAATTAAATATACTTCAAACTCATACTAAATTGGTTGATGCAGATAGTTATCATTTGTCATTCTGTGTTCCAATAGCAAATATTTGAACATTTTGAAGTACGTTACATTAAGCTAAGAGTATTCCAAAGATTATTTGACTCAAACTAAAAATATATCACTTAATATCCGGTTTCATTAAAAAAAAGCAGTACACAAACACCAGTTTTTAAATGCATTTTGCATGTCGCTCGTTTCACTTGCTTAAAACATTAATGTTATAGGGATCGTAAAGTCATCCTGGAAAGGCTGACCCATCCAGTGAAGAACGATTCCAACGGCACTGCTCCCACAATGGCAATAGTACAGTCTAGGGGCTAATAACATTGCTGTATATCTTCTCCACAGTGGTCCCCTCTAGTACGAAAGAGATAAAAGATAAAAGATGGCTGCATGTTATATATTTAGCAACGCATTTTCAGATATTGTCACTAAGATTATTATTATTATTATTACTATTATTATTATTATTATTATTAAAGAGAGATTGATAAGCCTTTGAATACGGACCCGTTAGGAGATAAATACTTGGCAATCATCTGAAACTGCTCTACGCCTTTTGTATTGTTTCTTTTCTGATAAGGGTTGTTTTGTGGACGAGGAGTTATGACAATCTTTTTTCTTAGATTGCGTCCCCGTCTGGCGGCAGCCTTTCCCACATGATAGGGTCTGCTTCGTCATAAAGAGGAGGAGAACTGCTTCGTGTCGACACAGCAGTCCACAAACCCTCTGCTCCTGCTGTTGCTTCTCTCTCTCTCTCTCTCTCTCTCTCTCTCTCTCTCTCTCTCTCTCTCTCTCTCTCTCTCTGCTGGATCTGAATTCTTTACTTCTCCGTATATTCTTATTTCTTCTTCTTACTGTCCTCTCTGAAGAGGTATTCTTTCAGGTCTTCGGTCACCTCTGACAATCTAACATTCTCTATCTCTTTAGATTTCGGTATAAGACTTTGTCTGACACAAAATAAATTTACGTAAGCTTTGTTCAGCTTAGATAGTCTTGAACACATCTTCATAGGAGGATGGATCAACAATGGATGGACATATTGGAGACTGTTTCGGTTTATATGGTTAAAGCAAGGACATCCCTATGAATATTACTTCCGTCGGAAATTAATTTTTGGGTGAAATATTGAGAGACGTCAAACAGCAAGAACATGGATTACAATTTGAAAACAACCGACAGAGGTATCATTTTCAAAACACAACATGTTTTTATTGACATAACAACAACCAACAATTATCAATTACAATAATTAAGTTCTTGTAACAATTATTATCTTCATGTCCCAACCCAAAATGTCAACCAAATTAGGACAAAATATAATAGACCCTACTTTACCCTCCTAAACTTTCATCAGGAGGCATATAAGCCACTGTATTGTACTCAAGGGTGACACTTTTCCCGACACTCTCCAAGGCTTAGACAAAAGCGCCATTGAACCTGGTAGCACATGTTGTCAACTAAAATAATATCATGCGGAAATTATAATTATATAGGTGGTGTGTTACCTTGTGAGTTGTGTGCTTTTTGCTCATATTTTACTTTGGCCTACAAGTACTTTGCACTTTCTCGTCATAAACTTCGACCATCAAAACATTTTGATTTGGAAGGACATTTAGGACTTGTGTAGGTTGAATACTTTCCACCAAAGCCAATTCACAATGGGTTTCGTGATCGAACTGGATGGCCTGTGGTAATTTGACCGTGTAACATCAAAGTATTGTTGAGAAACACCACAATGGAAGTGTAAGTGAGTAAAGTTAAGTAACATTGGTTATTGTTATTCATAATTCCCGAGTTATGCTGTCCGAGGGGCCACTGGAAGTCAGAGAAGTGTCTAAATGAGGTTTGTTGTTGCGGTGGTGATTGTTGGAGTGGTGCCTGGAGTTGGACGCAAGGGTCTAGTTGTTGTTCTCCACACCACACCCACAATGGATGCTTTTGTAGATCTCGCAAAGAACTGAGTGAAGGTATGGTCACTGCTGCAGCAGATACTGTGCTGAAGGGCATGATGATCACTTTTGATTCTATTCGATGACTTGCGAAGCGTTGATCAAAGAATCAAACGTATGAGGATATCCTTTCCAAAGTACTATGACTTCTTTGACACGACGTTTCCAACTTTACAGGTTCTTCGTTTGAGAAAGCTTTCGATGTCGTACACTTCCCCTTCTTTTTTGGCTACACGTTCTAACTCGAGGAAGCAAAACGTTCATTTTAATACTTCTGCGTTCATCTCTTCCAATTACGTAGACAACAGGATGACGAGCATACACTTTTCCCCAATGACGCGAAACATTTTGGTGGTCAAAAACAATTACTACGTTATCGGTAGTTACTTCGTTGGGGGCCACTTCCGATCCTCCGATGTACACTTGGACCATTGGGGGTAAGACGTCGATGTATTTTAGAGTGTGTTGCTGCGTACACGATTTCCATATGCGTTCTTTCAATTTGCGTTGAAAACCTTTTGGAAGTCAATAGCACGACCCAAGCACATTTGAGAAAGAAGTCTATGACACAAGACAACAAAACAAATATTTGTAGCCATGATTGTAGGTAGCCAAATGAGAGATATCGGCAAAGTCAGCTTTCAATTGATGGATTGAAATAGTGGTTAACAAACAGTTTTACGTGTCAAATGTGCCACATTATTAGCAGTCGAGGATAGTGGTGACATAGCTGGAGGTAATGTGATGGCTTTGTCTCCTTTTAGGTTTTCACTTATGGCTTCCCCACTTTCTTTTTCACTTCTGTAGAAAGGGAAGTGGACATCATCTTTGTAACCCAAGTTTTGATTTCGTCTCGTTGGGAGTGGTGAAGGGGTAAACAAAGACGCTGCAAAACTTTTGTGATTTATATGTTTCAGACAAATCGTTGCGATTCATCAGCAATTGCAATTCGTGTTGTAATGAGACACCGATCAAATGAGGATAGGGGATAATGCGAAGTTCGTTGTCATTGCCAACGTTGGCAAAGACACTAAAGTCAGTTTTATTCCTTCTGATTCACTTAGTTGTTTGGCTCGGTCCGATAGTCGAATGTTTGACTACGCTCTTTTCCATTATGTCATGTAGTTCTTGTCTGCATACGTTTGTCCCAACACTATGGTTCTGGATAAACACATATGGTCTTGAGTGGGTTTAATTCGGACGAGGTTCTGTTTGGTGCTGCGAACTTAGTAAAATAAAATAATTTTGGATTCTGTCTCTTGGGGAAGAGAAACATGGGCCATGAACAGAGTAGCGTTTCCAACTGGTGTTGTGAAACTTGGCATTCGATTGTTGCACTTGTTTAATCTTCTCGATGACTTTTGAAGGTGTCAATTCTGCTGGGCTACTAAACACGATACTAACGGGGACTTCAAACTGTCGTGATAAATGGAAGGTTCCTAGTGGAGAGGCAAATAATTTTCCTTATCTCAGTCCAAACCCAACATCGATTCTATACTGCTTAACACGAGGATTGCCCGAGTGGGGAAACATATAATGTAACATCCGCAACTGGGATTTCCTTGTCTCGGTCCACACCCCAACATAGATTATTTTTTGTACCCAATATTTTCCATTAAAGTTAAAAGAACTCTTCAATAGTGTTTACGTCCCAATGTTACATGCTGCGCATGAATACAACTATGCTAATTAGATATTTGGTTTGCCTGTTGCATCCAAAATAGACAACAAAGAAATAAACTACATAAAACGTTGCATAGATCAGTGTTTTCTGTCATAGTTCATTTCACTCAGCATTGAGAATTTTATCCAATCTGTAGCACAGTCAATTTTCAAATCACCGTCATTAAATATAGCTAATGGTATATAATTTATTTCACTCGATGTATTTAAAACTAGTTAGGTTGCTCTAGCTATATTTAATGACGATGTCTAAACTATGGCTGCATATAGGATAACATTGCACATGATGTCTGGAACGTACTAGCATAATACCAAAAGCTCGACATGTATGAGTGCGTGTCTTTATCTTGCTCGAAATGTTGTTATATGGTGTATTCTTAAAGATGGATTGACCTTTAGTTACTATGCTTTTTATATATTTGTTGTTGTTGTCATTTGATTTTAGAATACCTACGTCAGGCACAGCAGAAGACAGCATGGGTTTCTTTACTTTGAAAAGTAGTTCTGGGCAAATGTAACCAATTGCAAAGACTACTCGTCTGAGATGCCTAAACTGAGTTCAGAAAGAAATTAAAGGTAAGCAAACCTGCTAGATTTCCATTTCGGATGGGTGAGAAAGTCTCAATATTCCCTATGTTAAATTCGCATTGTCCCTAAACGTTCCCAACGTGATTTATAAGGTGTTGACCCTCAACGTTACCAGAGGGTGGGTTTCTGTAAAGTATTTTCCCATACAAACTACGGTATCCCCATTTATTACTTATGTATGTGCATGCATGCATGCATGCATGTATGTATGTATGTATGTATGTATGTATGTATGTATGTATGTATGTATGTATGTATGTATGTATGTATGTATGTATGTATGTATGTATTCACTGCAACAAGCAAATTATTACGATTATTTAAATGTAAAAAAAACTGCGTGTGAATTCGATATTATATTTGAAACTGGCACAATTAGATAACATATGTACTTACCAAAACAAATCTCCCTCCGTCGCAAAGAAGAGATAGTCCTTTCAGCTATATTTGCACGAGTTGCTCTAAAATCGATTACCAATATCAGTCTATGCTAAAGAACCAAGCGGAGTAATATTATATAGTATTTATTACTTCCTGATTGTTTGGTAACCCAACAGGTGTGCCATCAAAAATATATTATCAATGTGTTCCCAGGCCCATGCAAATAAACCCTGGTTGTAGAGAGGAATAAACCATTGATTATAATATACAAAGTGGAATGATAGAGGACTCAACGCCGATCATGTTTAAAAATATCAAACAGACCCAATCGAATTACAGGTCGATTAGTATACAATATAAGTAAGAGATAACAATGAGGAAGAAGAGAATGAAAAACCCGTGCTAATGAAGAAGTTCAAAAAGAGAATGAACAAAAACCTTTAAAAGTGTTGTGTTGGGAAGTAAATTGTAACATGTGTACCATAACAGACCAGACAGAAAAGACATAATTGTTTCTTGGTTTGGATTTTTTAGAATAATTACCTGTACGCACGCACTCACACACGTAAATCATGGGTAACAAAAAGAATTTTTAGCTTTTATTGATTTGGGCAAACTTAATGCAATCTCTTTTCTAAAGAAACGGGTGGCCCTAAATACAACTGTTGAGTGCTAGTTTTTCTAATGAAAACAAACATAGGAACGGGACAAAAAATCATCTTAAAATGTCTTCGGCCTTTAAAACGACCAAGGACTGGTTCCTGTCGATGACTTTGTAGAAATCACTAGTTTTGGTATCTCAGGCGTAGCAACAGGGTTGGGCTGTTTTCATGGGAAGGTCTTTTCCTCTTAGGTCGTAATATAGCAGTCTCATAAATTTGTTTCAGACTCCTTAACTCAGTCAAATTGCCTAAGACCACTGTCGCCATTTGAATTTCACTGTCATCCTTCTCTACTAGACTGTGTCTCATTACTGCTCCTTCTTCTTTCTCTCGTTTTCTTTTTCTTACCTTTTCTTCTTGTTGTTGCTGTTGATGCAGAAAAGTTTTTTTCTGCTTCATGTTGATGTTATAATTTCTCCAATTCTTTGTTATGTCTTTGTTTAAAATTATCGACGTGTGGTAATGAAGAAGAAGGCGGCGGCGAAAGTACTGGTACCGGAACAAATTCTTGCGATAAAGAGAGAAAATCAACTAATACACATTTAAAATCGATCTCTTCTGGAAGTAGAACGGTGTTGACTTTGGTAGCCACAGCTGTACCATCCCTTTTCGTCTCCTTGTCCAGTACACCACAATTCATTGTCTTCTTAGTTTCCGTCGAGATTGAAATATGTCGGATGGATTCACGTCGCACAGACAATATCGCTCCTATATAGAGAAAGTGCCGTCGCAGAACACTCTTCAGATTGGAAGACTGACTCCGCACTGTAGCTGAATTTTGTAACACGTGTTAGGATCGGTCCACTCTTCCGCTATAAATAACCGCAGTCCACTGCATTCCCTTCACTTGTTCTCATCAGAAGATGTGAACAAATGTAGAATCGTCTGCTCTCGTATCGTCAATGTTGTTCCGCAATACTTACTCATGTATGTCAATTCAACATGAACAATTATCAGGATCACATATATGAAAGTTTGGAAAAGTATGTATATGCAGAGACAAGGTTGTTTGAAGAGGATCCTCATCTATGGACCAGAAGTCAGAAGACGTTTGAGGAAAAGAAGCAGACCTATGCGATGCTCTCAATGTTTTCGACATATAGAATACATGTTGGGGTTTGGATCGAGACAAGGATATCCCAGTCCAGGGGGTCATATTAATTTCTCACTTATGCGACAGAGAAATCTAGCAGTTCTGCTAACCTTACTTTTCTTATATGAGTTCAGTCATCTCAGACCAGTCATCTCAATCAAGGTATAAACACGCTCAGAACTATATTTTAAAAAAGAAACTCTTGCTATCTTGTGCTGTATCTGATGTAGTCGCTCTCAAATCAAACAACAAGAACCAAACATATATAAAAGAAACATAGTGACTTAAGGTCAATCCATCTTTGAGAACACACCATATAAAAACATTTCGAGAAAGACAAAGACACGCACGCATACTTGTCGAGCTTTTTGGTACTATGATAGTTCAGTACATATTCAGGTCATCGTCATTAAATATTGCTAACGCAAACCCAACTAGTTTTAAATACTTCATGTGAAATAAATTATATACTGTTAGCTACATTTAATGACGGTGATCTGAAAATTGACTGTGCTACAGTTAAGATTAAATCCTCAGTGTTATGTGAAAGGAACTATGACAGAAAATACTGATTCATGCACATAGACTATAGACCTATACTCTTCATTTCTCCCCTACTCTCTTACCAACTACGGAAAACGTAGTAACAGCCAGAAATGTGTTATGTCAAACATGCTTTATTCTAATTTTGTTAAGCATCACTACTATACCATAGTTGAATAAAAAAAATACCTGCAATATTTATTGACACAAATTGCACTTACCAGCCAGAAGAAATCATTTATTCGTGAACACACTAATCCATAACCAGATTTGACTGCAGCACTTGCCATATTTCCATGACATAATTTTTTTTTCTTCAAAGAATCCGTGAACTTGAAAGTATAGCACATGGAAATAAGGTTTATATTTGGAGGTTTTTTTTATACAGGCCAGCAATTTTTTCAAAATTGGAACTAATGAAATGACACATTTTCGTGTAATAAATATTTATTGCTTATTGTCAATTTCATCTAACATCCATATATTAAATATGGTAATGGCTCATTACTATGCGACGCTTTATGTTGCTATTTTTCGTTACTCAGGTGTATAAACTGTTTACCTCGGATGCAACGGTCACACCACATTCCTCATTAGCATAGTTGTATTCATGCGCCTCATGTAAACATTGGGACGTGGACACTAGTGAAGAATTCCTTTTATTTTACTTTAGATTACAAACACCATCAAATTACAAAACAAAAAGACACTGACATTAATCAAAAAGTAAACATTTTGAAGTCTTTAATTTCATGCAATCTGTGTATGTATGTATGTATGTATGTATGTATGTATGTATGTATGTATGTATGTATGTATGTATGTATGTATGTATGCATGCATGCACGTATGCCTGTCTGTCTGCCTGCCTGCCTGCCTGCCTGCCTGCCTGCCTGCATGCATGCATGCATGCATGCATGCATGCATGCCTGCATGCATGCATGTATGTATGTATGTATGTATGTATGTATGTATGTATGTATGTATGTATGTACTGAGAGAAGCCAATTATTTCGCGTATTTAAAAAGAAAAGAAAAATTGCGCGTCAATTCGTGGTTATGTTTGAAATTAGTACCATCAGATATCGTATATACTTACCAAAACAAATATCCCTTCGTCTAAAAGAAGAGATTTTTCAGCTATATTAGCAAGAGTTGTTCCAAAATTGATTGCTATGTCTACCAATATCAGTCGTTACTAAAGAACCAAGCACAAAGTCATAGTATACAGTGTATATTACTTCCTGTTTTCATTGGTAACTCAACAGGCTTGTCATCACAAATATATTGGCAATGTGTTCCCAAGCGCCTGCACGTAATGATTGAGTGCATATACCAATACACTATTGACAATAATCTACAATGTGAATGGTAGAGGACACAACGATGATCCTGTTTAAAATATCAAAAAGATACACTCATATTACAGGTCGATTAGAATGCAATGAATATTGTCGCTGTACAAAACAATAACGGATAACGTTTATATTAGACATGTATGCAATGAATAATGTCTCATTACAAACCAATAAAGATAAACAGTGAAGGTAATGAATGAGCGCCACTTCGAAGTTATTAAGGCTTAAGTCTATATCATATTCGTACATTTCAGTGCATGTGTAAACCAGATTGCAAGTACATATTTATAGGAACTCTGGACACGCTTCATGATTTCTTTGGCAGAATCATCATAGTACAGCTATTGCAACTACTTCAATGAGAGAGAAAAAACATATAACAAGTTTGGTGTTAGCATAAAAAAATCTAAGTATGTCTAAGTTTATTAATCGAAAATCAACCAGTTATTTAAAAAATCAATATATGACTTATTTCCCTAAAATATAAAGTGATAAATGTTTTTCATTAAAAACTCATAGTATTGAGGATTAAATCATAATTAATCATAACAGTGTTTGACAAGTCCAAATATTTTGAAAATGAATGGATTAAGGTGACATTCGCCTGGATTATGATAATGTGCCAACATAGTTTTATATATTGAAATAATATAATCCAAAATGTCCTTGTCTGAATTTAATATAATTTAAATTAATGTGCCGGTCAAAGAATATTACCGAGCACTTATAATGCAAATGAATTATAATTTGAGTAAACAAATACACCCAATGAAAATCTGAACACAACAATAAGACGAATTCTGCTTCAGATGCTAACGCAAAAAAATGAGCAATATTGAGATTTAAAAAAGAGTTGGTAACCTCTACGTGACCTTGGTCGAAATTAGTATTTTCTGAACATACTCCGACAACTAATAGAAAATGTTCAATTGTGGAAGATTGTATGGTCAGAATCAACTGTATATTTAATTCAAATCGAAGTAATCACGTTTGCTATAATAATGATCGGAAAATTGAATCTTCTCTTGTAGCGAAATATTATCTGCGTATTATGTTGTCTGCAAAATAAATGTCACTGATCAGGTACACGATTAACTTGACTTTTGGCAAGGTCATGTATATCATAGATTTGCACAACGCATAATCATTAAGAAAAGCCTATGAGCAGTGCAAATTAAATATAAACAATACTTATAAATTGCCCTCAAAGAAAAAAAAATATTTAAATTTGAGAACTCAATACACATATTTCTTATTTATTTAACACCAAAAGTATCGTGCTTTTCTTGCATTCTAGTAAAGTGTATTGGATTAGTTCTCGCATGTTATCATCGTGTTTTAAAAATGTTACTACTCATTGCATTGGGTTTGCGTAATGAGATGAGGACACGTTTTCTAAAATTAATACTCATGCCAGAAATCAAAATCCTTTAATGCCCAAGACTTTCAACCGCTTAGCGTCTATTGTTTTCTAGGATATGCATGTGATCGTGTTTAAGGCCAGTTCACATATTGCATGATCAGGAGGATACTAAACAGAACAGTCATAAGTTCCGATTCAACTTCATAACATGAAGATAACTATTTCACAGCAACTTCCCTATATGTATGTTTTTGTTCTGTTTCGTTTTGTTTATATACGAGCTACCTCACTTACAAGAAAGTAATATCAAATATGTTTTACGCAACTGAATGAGCATGTATCCCATAAGTTAAAAAAAAATTGTAAACACATATTTGTTTTTAAAAATGAAAAGAAAATTCTTCTTGTATATAAAACAAAGAAACCTGTGTTTCGTCTGGTTTATTTTTCTCTGTTGCAATATTATTTTTAAAAAAAACTAAATATGTCCCAATGTGTTGTTTAGCACAAGTACATACAGTGAGGAGGTAATTCCTTGACAGAAAGGAAATCATTCTAGTTGATATTAAAAGAATTAATTAAAATCTGTTCAAAATAGTCAAAGTAGTCATTTGATATTCCTGTGCGTTAGCGTAATAACTCGGATGGTAATCATGTGAATGAATCTGCTTCAAAAGTTTCACAATCGAAATACAGGTAACGCATGCCCTAGTTTCCAGTACAGCCTTAGCAAACGCGTGGCCCGATTTGAATCATTTTGGTGGAGCCTTCTGGATTTACGCGCGGGATCCCTTGTGAGCATGGCATTTGGAGAAAAAAAATTAAACAAGTTTTATATGAGATCGAACTTAAAATTTTCTCTTATAACTTTAAAAATGACCTTTTTTATTAAATATATTTAAAACAAATGACTAACGAGAGCTAGGACCGATTGGGCCTAATTGGTCAAATCAGCTTAATATCGGCCATGCTTGTTTCTATCAGTAACAATGGTAAAACTAATGGCAAATCTCCTACTATTAGCAACAGTCCGTATTACAGCAACAACAATACAATGTGTACCTTCAATACCAAATTTGGTTTTGTTAAAACCTTTTAATGAAGTTTCCCTAAAAGATACATAACATAATTTCGTTGATGTTAAAAGATTTTACTGACGGATTTATAAAAGCTAATCATACTACAAGTGAAAGATATTTATAATGACTGTAAATAATAATAATAATAATAATAATAATAATAATAATAATAATAATATCTGTTTATATTATAATGACTGAGAAATGATTTACTGGCAATGCTGTTTTACAATAGTCTACAAAACATATTAATAACAAACATATAGGAGTTTAATATATTCATCTAGCAGACATATTTTCAGCAGAAGTTACGATGATCTATAAGAACGTATATGATATTATCACTTAATTTATTTGTCTGAAAATGTGTTAAAAACTGAATTAACCATTTTATAATGGCAATTTAAGCATCTATTTTATCAATTAAGTATATATATATATATATATATATATATATATATATATATATATATATATATATAATTAAACACAAAATAATAGGTCAAATGGAATAGCATACTCAAACTAACAACTTGCATTTATTTACTAATGTTGTAGCTCTTAAAATGAATCCATTGGCCTTTATCCCAAGCTTGCAAAATCAGATCACTAAATATTCTATATTTTAATATTGTGATAATAAAGTAGCGGTCAACGAGTTAAAAAGGATCTAAAAATTGAGATACCAGTACATGCAGTATTTCAACTTGTATATGGTATGATAATGAGTGGACAATTGTGTAACGAGAACATTTTTAAAAAGCAACAGAAGACTGGATTGAAAAAAGGGCATATAATAAGAGAGCAGTCTGATAAAGAATAACAGCAGAAAGGATTTACGAATTGTGAAAGACCTCAACAGACAGAAGCAACCAAGATTCAGTACTATTCAAAACGAAGATGGCAAATGCCTTGCAGAAAGATGGACTGAGTATTGTAAACAACTCTACAACCATCTGCCCACAGGAGATCCAGAGGTGCTTTAAGTTCCAAATTTCACAAATGATGATGATTTCCGCATTCTCAAAGAAGAGGTGGAGTCAGCAATAAGAGCACTGAAGAATGAGAAGGCTGCTGGAGTAGACAACATCCCAGCTGAACTTATCAAGAATGCGGGGGGAGGGATCAGTGATAGAGCTACTAACAAAAATCTGCAACAAGATCTGGCAGACAGGTGAATGGCCAAAACAGTGGACCCTGTCAATGATTATAACACTCCACCAATAAAGGCAATCTCCAGCTGTACCAAAATTACAGAACTCTCAGTTTGATCAGCTATGCTATTAAGGTGATGCTGAAGATCATCTTAAACAGACTGAAACCACAAGTAGAAGAAATAATCTCTGAAGAACAGGCAGGGTTCCTGAGCGCAAGAAGCACAATATAACAAATATTATCATCGTTCTGTGTGAAAAGTACTCGCAACATCAATAAAGCGTCTATCATGTGTTCATAGATTTCAGAAAGGCCTTTGATAGGGTCTGGCATGAGGCATTGTGGGCCACAATGAAGAATTACATAGTTCAACAATTGACCACAAACATCAAGCATTTGTACGCCAAGGCTACCAGTGCAGTATTTGCTAACGGTTCTGTGGGGGACTCATTCAATACAACAGTTGGAGTACGTCAAGGCTGTCTCCTGTCACCCACGTTTTTTAACATCTACTTAGAGAGCATCATGATTGAATCCCTAGAAAACCACTGTGGGACAGTCAGCATTGGAAGGCGTAACAACACCAACCTCCGCTTTGCAGACGACATTGATGGACTGGCAGGCAGTGAAGATGAGCTTGCCACATTAGTGAAGAACATGTATGAAATAACTTCCAGATTTGACATGGAGATAAGCGCTGAGAAGACAAAGCTGATGACAACCCGTGGCAAACAAATTTCAGCCAAGATTAAAGTCAAAGGACAGGAACTGGAAACAGTGGGCTTGATCAAATATCTTGGTTCCATGATCATGGAAGAGGGATCAGGAGCAGAAATTTTGTCACAAGCAGCACAAACAAGTGCAGCTATATCAACGTTAAGAATATCTGTCTGAAAACTAAAATCAGACTATTGAGAGCGCTAGTCATCTCAATCTTTTTCTATTCATGTGATGTCTAGACCTAGACAGCAGAATTACAACGACGAATCCAGGCACTTGAAATGAAATCCTGCATAATCATTATTGGCATCTCTATCATGAACTACATCACAAATGAAGAAGTACAATCAGGTACAACACAGAGTAGGCCATTATGAAGACTTCCCCACCACTGTCAAAAAGAGAAAGCGGAAATGATATGACCATGCCACTAGAGCCAACAGTCTATACAGGGCAACGTCCAGGGTTATTGAAGGAGATTTAGACAAATAAGTGGTCTGAAAACATCACTATATGGACCAGAACAAGTTATGTGGAGATACAGGCATTGGCACATGACCGAGACAAATAGAGAGAACTGGTCAGATGTTCAGCAGAACAGCAAATCAACGACGATCACACTCGGTCAAGAGAGTGATGATTATAATGAAGTATGAAAGCGACAAATAATTAGGGAATCAAAAAGTTAGCAAAATATGACTTTGTATTGGTGTCCGTCAGGTTTACTTATTTGTAGGATTTATGTTAGATTGACAGCATCACAGTAAGGACCAGGAAAAGGTTTGTCGAGACACAGGCATTGGCACATGACTGAGACAAGTGGAGGGAACTGGTCAAATGTTCAGCAGCACAGTGCATCAACGACTACAATAAAGAGACGGATGATGATGATGGTAGCTGAGATTGAAAATTATCAAGACAAATATATAAATAAAGAAAATAAAACTGTTGATATTTCGAATCTATGTCTGACTTTAGCTGTCATTGAAATTTATTCGGGTAAGAAAAAACAAAACAAATGTAATAGAAAGAAAAAAGAAAAATGACCTAGAATAAAAGACGTATTAAAATTACGAACCACTAGCAAACTTGAGCAGAGACTAAAATATCCAAAAAATGTTTTTAAAAGAGAAAAGAAAACAACATTCTAATTTCATACTCTTCCGGGGCCACTAGTAGCCGAGTCCAATGTAGGTATGTGAGAAAGCTTGCCAGTGGGTTATTGTGGGTCGGTGGTTCTTTCCAAGGTTTTCCTGGGTTTTACCCCACAATGTATGTTGGCCGCCATGTACAGCTAATATTGTGCTGAAAATGGCGTTAAACGCTACAAAAAGAATATCACACTGTACCTGACTTAACTGAGACTGTACAATATCCCCAGAAAAAAGGCATAATGAAATGCAAGAAAACGATGGCCAAAATTGAAAGAAGCAGTGAAATTCTGAAAATGTATCGGACATTAGAGAATATATTAAAAATACGAAATAATATAATGGCCTTGACCTAAGGAACTTTTTCTTACAAAATTTTATTAAACATCTGTAAAAGTGTCATGCAGAAACACTCCACATTTAGTAACAGACGAAAACAACACAGTACTGCAAAAAAAAAAACATACATACATGCACCAAATATACCAAGCACATTCTATCATTCAAGAAAGGGTAGTAAAATCATGTATAGTCACACCACGAAACTATCACATACAAACACACACAACAGAGTAGGAAAAGGGTATTTTGTAAGGGAAAAGACAAACAAACGAAAACGCAAACAGAAACATACATACATAAATGAAACATATTTTTGGAAATAGTCAGTCTATTTTCCGGAGATCTTGCTAGGCTTTATAAAGGCTGTTTTGTTTGGCAATTTTGCTGCATTGTGTGGTCGGGCTTGGTGATCCTGGTGTATTTAGATCTCCTTATATAGCTAAGTTGGGACCTTAATTTGTGTGTATCTTATTTAAATGTTATTCCAGTTATTACCAACTTGTGTGGCGGGGCCTGGTGACTGGGGTTGTAGCCGCCACATCTAATCTAATTAGGGATTAGTGTAATCCTAATATAATAGACCAACACATACTGTTTGCAGTAGGATCGTTTGGAGAAAATACATGTTAATATGAGGTATACATAATTCATAATATAAGGATATAGCTTTTCACTAAAAGATATTGTATAAATCTGGCAACTTGATGAACCTGTTACTCGTTAGCATAACTGGTTTCGCTTACATGTTATACTGTCTTCTAACGATATCTCGTTGTTGCGTATTGATGGGATTCTTGCTGATCTGCTAATGTGTATGCCTTTAAATCATGTTGACATATCGATGAGACATTGTACAAATGCGACAATGTCGATTAGATGGTGTGATCTGGGTAACCCGTAATTACACTGCATTGCTCGGAGCCAAATGAACCCATCCCTTGGCGCGATGTAGGAGAGGCAGGGCATGCTTTGACAACCGATGTATGATCCACCTACTCGCATAGATGATTCCAGGTCCGAATGAGCGGAAACCAGCTTTCCTCCATCAGCCAATTTGGCCATCCGCACCTCTTACAGGGCCACTCCGTAGGTGTGTCCATTTTGTATTAATTTCCTTACTATGACGTCTTGGTGTCAAATGTTGTAAATTCAGGATTTAATCGACACTAATTTCATTGGGTGTTCGTACGAACCAATTCTACTATATTTGTCAATGTGCTTTAGGAATGCAATAATACTACATATATGTAGTTGTTCTTGTTCTTGATATGCTCAATAAATTACGGGTATGTAAATGGTGATCCGATTTTAGTTGGTTGTTCTTGAAGATGGTTCTTGGTTTAAAATATCATGGGCAGATGGTGAAGACATGGTCAACACCGTCTGGTGTAGAGTAGATGGAGCAGTTAATACCTATGGGGTTATCCTTGGATGTATGTTTTCCAAAACAGTTCACTAGTAGGGGTTTACCATTTTGATTCTGCTTTTGAGTTGCTAGTCCGTTTCTGATGTAATATTAGGTGCATTGATGTTTTTAGTAACTATTGCTTTTTATGTTGAATAGCTTCCGCCCTTTCTTACATTCTTCTCATTGCTGATGTCACATGTTATCAATGTCATTACTGATTTGGTTATAAATATCTTGTATCCTACAACCATTGTGAATATTAATTGGTTGCTGTTTAGTTAGATTAACCTTTGTTTTGTGATATATCCTTTAATTTTCTGAATTCGAATGCTTGTTTATTACTTTCAATGGTTTTAATAAAAAGCATTGCATCTCTAAAGAAATTTTTCTTAAATCAATCAATCTAAGGAATCTTAGCGCGTCCGTAATTACTCGATTAATTGTGTGGATTGGGTTTTGATCAATGGAAGGTCTTCAATAATCACCAAATTACGGCTCTATATATTGAGTAATCATCTGGAAGTCGTGCAACTAAATCAATATTTCTATCCATGGCTCTTGTCCAGTATTACCTTTCTCTCCATTAATATTTCCAGTGGCTTCTGATGTTTAGATCGTTAATAATTACGCGAAATAACATTAGGCTAAGGACACTTCCGTTTGAGATGCCATTGTTATGCTTGTAGATTTCGGAATATTGGTCCCCTATTCTAGTCTTAATTGGTCTCCATGTGAGGAAAATTGCAATCTAGTGGTGCATCTAGCCTGTAATTCTGTATTGATTTAGCAGTAGAGGGGGCGAACAGGCCAAAATATAAAGGTGTTTATTTGCTAAACTAACAAATCCTATAAAACCGAAGCAAAAAATGGACACCTCTAATTGAGGTCACATCTCTGCTCATTTTCTCACCCGAATATTTTATCAAGACCGATTCGATCTCTTTATCTAGGATCATGTAAATATATTGTTATAAAATCATATGGAGTCGACTGAACATGACTAAAGAATTTTTGCAATTATTTATTTTCATATGTCCCATACACCAGGTCTGATGACTATTTCGTAATATATGCGTATCAACTCCGTTAAACATAGCTAGAATATTACAGTTATCTCTGATAGCTAGAATATTACAGTTATCTCTGATCACTCTTGGTATCTGTGTATACCTCTTGTTTACATAAGTCACATCAGTGTTTTTGTGTCTACATTTGGAAAATATTCTACCAGGGTTTGGTTGTTTATCCGTCATAATTCATTGTACACAACTTAATTATTTATACTTCCATCAACATCATTAACACTTGGCGCTCCATCAATATCAGTGATAAAATTAATAATATCATCATTTATCGTCGCTGCATTTTCATTAAAATATTTTAACACATCGTAACATCGTTGATAGTCTACAGATGGTGCTATCAAATACAACTTGTCCCATTTGAGCCATCTCATTATGAAATTAAGTAACAGTTGCGTCTTGCCACTTCCAGATGGACCTATGATAAACATTCTAATACATAACTCAAAAGCTAACACACCATCTATATAATATTATTATAGTGGCCAACCTGTGCTACCAGGTTCAATGGTGCTTTTGGCAAAGCCTTGGAGAGTATCAGGAAAAGGTGTCACGCTTGAGTACCATTAAGTGGCTCTAAACCTACTGATGTAATTTGAGGAGGGTAAAGAAGGGTATATTATATTTTGTACTGAAGTGGTTGACATTTTGGGTTGGTACATGAAAATACAAGTTGCAATGGTTAGGAAAAACAAGTTAGCAGTCATTTCCGAGACAGATTCTTCTACCTACCAAGTTATTTAGTTTCTGAATTTGATGTTTGTGTATTCCGATGTGGTGAAGGACAACGTCATCGGACACACATCCGTTTCGTTACTGCGTGTTATTCCTTTCAAAGTAGATCTTTCCACGAACACTGATGAAGAATGATAAAACACCTATCACGTTCACCCGGGATTTGTACATCCTCATTATTTACCTGTCAGTAGGTCGTAGTTTGCAGTGTAAACATTACAATAAAAGGAGATCTGGTACAAAGTGATCCATGTATTAAAGGGAAAGTCACTGTGAAACTCCATTTTCGAAAACGATTCGCTAACGACTCGTACGTCATGTGTCCAGTGTACAATAGAGTGGGTCGACAACGAGGACATGGTTTAGGAGATGTGGTAAAATCGACCGTTCGTTCAGTGGCCTTCGTTTTGAAACCGATGGTGACACGAAGATCGCACGCCTTGAAAAATGCTGCATTGATGCACGCAAAGAATTCTTCAAAATGTCATGATTAACAACAAAAAAACAAAAACAAAGAAGCTTTCTTGAGAGCAGGTACAAATATCTTGCTTCAAATGGGTGAAAAATGTTTGGGCCGACGAAAAACTTTAAATGCCCAGAATGGTTCTGAGTCAGGCATCCCTGCTTCGCTAGTGCTACAGCAAAGGCAATGCAGAATAAGACGACGAAAACACCCTTCCAGAGGCCTTCATATACCTAGATCTAGAAAGACTAATACGATAAGAATAGGTCGAGACGTGGACGTTTTTGATTATTAGAAAATCACAGAGACATAAAAATGATGCACAGAGACTCTTGTGTCTGTTCCAAGTCAGAACTGGACCTGTTTTCCATGTCACCCATTTTAATGACCAAGCAAGAATCCCAATTTCGTCCCATCCCTCTTTGACAGATTCAGCTCTCATCGCGTTTGAAATGAAAAGACAGCCCGAAGCTTACATCGATCTGAATAGCAGTCGCTTGTATTAAAAGTTATCAAACCGCTTAACGCAACCTAGACGAAGATAATTTAGTAAGTGGTATCAGCTATTTCATGCATCCCTTGTTTAGTAAGATGGATTTGTACTTCAATAATAAACTGGTCAGCAGTAGCATGGATACGTACCCTTGCCGAGGTACCTAGAAAATATCTTGACGTAAGGAAAGGAAGCCGAAAACACTTTCCTGGATGCGTGAGTGGTATGGAAGCCTGACACAGCGACAAAGTTCAAAATTTGTACTATTGTTGGAGTTGACGAAAGATTATCGGGACTTGTCCAACGACGAAAGTAAATTGCTGAAGTAAACGTTTAGAACTGATGGATCGTTTGCATTTGGACATGTGGATGTAAGACAGGTATTTTCTGAATGGTTTTAATATCCGTCTGAGACTGAATTACATTAGTGCCGCTTTCCATTTGATAGCTGCAGGTGATACTTTTTACAATACTGACATTCTAAAAGCCAGACTATAATATGATGTGTGGAAGTGTTACCTAAAGTGGGAACCTACATCAATCACACTTTGAGCAGATTGACGGCAAAGTATCCAATATCACGCGTGAAAGTGAAAACATTTGCCATTCTTGCTGGATAGAGATCAATGATCAACAAATATTGATAGGGATGTCCGCGCTAGAACCATATAAACCGAAACAGTATCCAGTATGTCCATCCATTGTTGATCCATCCTCCTATGAAGATGTGTTCAAGACTATCTACGCTGAACAAAGCTTACGTAAATTAACTTTGTGTCAGACAATGTCTAATAGCCAGACCTGAAGAGATAGAGAATGTTAGAATAGATCTGATAGAAGACTCAGAGAAGACAGTAAGAATAATAAATAAGAATAGACGGAGAAGTAAAGACTTAAGAAGATGCAGAGAGAGAGAGAGAGAGAGAGAGAGAGAGAGAGAGAGAGAGAGAGAGAGAGAGAGAAGAGAGAGAGAGAGAGAGAGAAAGAGAGAAGAGAGAGAGAGAGCAACAGCAGCAGCAACAACAGCAGTAACAACGAAGCAGCAAGAACATGATGAATTACATAGGATTTATAGACTGCTGTGTCGACAAGAATGAGTTCTCATTCTCTTTCCGACGAAGCAGACCCTATCATGTGGGAAAGCCTGCCGGCAGACGGGGACGATAAAAAATAGTTATAACTCCCCATCCACAAAGCAGCCCTTTTCAGGGCTTTACCAAGACTCTAGAAAAGAAATAATAATTTAATTGCCAAAAATTGTAACAGGATACTTTCATTCACAACTGGTTATAGTACTCAAAGGAAAGGCATTGTTGATCAATCAACTGTAAAAATGAGCAGTAGCATTTTCAAATTCTGTAGCATTCCAAATTCTGTAACTTAAGATGCACTTGGAGTATGCCAGGAGCAGACAAAATAGCAGAAAAGGAGGAGGAGAGAAAAAAGAAAAAAGAGGACGAGGAAATGAAAAAAAAAAACTATTTTACCTCACCTCATGATGTGCCGTGTCTGTCAGGTCAAGCCCGAGGGCGCCTCCACATCAATCAGTAGCAGTACGACAGCAACAGCTATAACATCCACTGTAGCCTGTACCAGCACCACAACCAGTACAAGCACAGCATTCAAGGTGAAGAGTGAAGCCCCCTCTGCCATCCCAACTACAACTGTGAATTGGGTGCATGAACTGGGTGCATCTGAAGTTCTAAAAAGACAGCCCTACTCAGGGCTAACCAAATCTCCAGAAACGAGATTAATCAAATTGTCAATTTGTGTATAAGTGGAGTAGTGTGGTTATGAACCCTTACTCCTTGCGTGTGTTTGTGTGGATAGTAGAGTGTATTATGTTATGCGTTGATGTAACGTTTGTGGAAATAGTAGATAGTGGGCTTGTGTTTTCCCTAACTACAGTTTTGATAGTATTTTTATTTAAATATATATTTTACTGTGGTTAATTTCTCCTTTAAGTGTGTGGATAGTATATTTTTTTTTGCTCTTGACCTCTGTGTTTATAGTATATTTGTGGTGTTTGATAGTATAGTGTGGTTATTTTCTCCTTCACGTGTGTGGATAGTATATACTGTTTTTTTAAATAATATATTGTGGGTGTTTGTCTCATTCCCGCGTGTGGATAGCATACTTTGTGGTTTGTTTTTTGCTTTTCACCTCTGTGTTTGCAGCATATTTGTGATTTTTGATAGAATTTTGTGGCATGTTCTCCTTCCCGTATGTGGATAGTCTATTTTGTAGTTTAATGTTTGCTCTTCACCTATGTGTTGATAGTATATTTCTGTTTTTTATAGTATAGTGCGGTGGCCAATTTTCTTATATTACTTTTGAAGAGATAAACAGTTTCTAATATTAATTCTATGGAAGATCCCTTTGCAACATGGTCATATGTTCAAACCATCTGCAGTCAGGATAGTTTTCACATAGCGAGAGATGTGTTAGAAAGTAAGCTAGAGGAGAAAATAAAGAAATTAAGACAGTTTATGACACCAAAATATGTAAGAGTGGAAATCTTGAAGGAGGCACTTCACAATATCAACAAAGTCAGGTGCTTTCTAAAAGACACATTGTATTGGACAGAGTAGTTATATGTGAAGTGATAAGTAGACCGGCTAAAGAAAGCGGAAGAAATGATGAGAAAGGTGTTAGAAGTGGAGGTGAAAACGATTAAAATAACTGAGCAAAGGAGAGAAAGGAGCAAGATAACAAAAAAGATAAAGACAACAGAAAGATAAAACGAGGAGTTTGAAAGACTGAATAACAACTGGATGAAGGTACAGGAAAAAAATAGATCCATGGGACATCCTGACTGGATTCCAAAGATGGAAAAGAAGAATAAGAAGCAGAAGAAGAAGAAGAAGAAGAAGAAGAAGAAGAAGAAGAAGAAGAAGAAGAAGCAGAAGAAGATGATGACGAAAGGAATCATAGAGAAAGTCAGAGAAGTAGAAAACCAACAGGAGAAAATTCAAGATGACTAAGAAGAAGAGGAACCTTACGGCCCAAGTTCAGGGTCACTTATATATCCCCCCAAAAATTTGCTTTTTGCTTAAAGTCGCAGACAATAGTGGCGACCACAAGGGCGACAAGCCTGTGTGAGGGCGCTGTGTTCGTCTTTTCTTTTTGGGGCTGGGTGCGTGGAATTAACGTTAATTCGTGGCGCCGTTTCGGCCAGTGAAACCTACAACGGTTCTTCATACATCCACGTATACTGCATCTATGTATACAAATGAGATTATCCATGACTGGAAGGCATGTACCGTGTAAAAAATATTGAAGCAACACCAGAACTCGTGTCTCTTCAATATAGTATCTTCATTATCACATAATTTATTAAGTTCTTTCTCAGATGAATGCTTCAGACATATCGTAGAAAACTCTCGGCAATACTTTGTTGGCAATCAAAGAGCATGCGTGGATTTTCATATCCGTTTTCGATTCCGTTTCCGACCTTTAAAGTTCTTTAAGTTTGAACAAAACAAAAATATGCTGGAGTGAAATGTGCTTGCGCACTTGCCATTTAATCTATAACTAAATAAGGCAAATTAAACAATTGATATGTAACAGTTTTATAGTCTGGGCCACTAGCCTGAATATCACACAAGACACGATACAAAAGAAGTAGATGGCTTTAAGATGATTGCCAAGTATTTGTCTCGTAACATGTCCGTATTCAAAGTCTTATCAACCTCTATAATAATAATAATAATAATAATAATAATAATAATAATAATATTAATCTTAGTGATAAAATCTGAAAATGCTTTGTTAAATATATAACATGCAGCAATCCTTCATCTCTCTCGTATCAGCGGGGGACCACTGTGAAAATGCTCTGTTAAATATATAAGATGCAGCTATCCTTCATCTCTCTCGTATTAGAAGGGGACCACTGTGGAGAAGATGTACAGCAACATTATTAACCCCTAGACTTTACCATTGCCATTGTGTGGACAGTGCCATTTTAATCGTTATTCACTGGAAGGGTCGGTGTTTCCGGATGACTTTAAGATACCTGGAACATTTATGTTTTAAGCAAGTGAGACGAGTTACATGCGATATGCATTTAAAAACTGGTGTTTGTGTAATGCTTTGTTTTAATGAAACCGTATATTAGGTGACATATTTTAAGTTTGAGTCAAATAATCTTTGGAATACCCTTAGCAAAATGTAACGTACTTCAAAATTTTAAAATATTTGGTATTGGAACACAGAATGACAAATGATAACCATCTGCATCAACAAATTTAGTATGGGTTCGAAGTACATTTAATTAAATCTAATCACGATTCGTCACCCTAGTGTAATCATTGCACATAATATAAAACCATATATTCTTGAAGGGTCTTAATGATTTATATATGGGTTAAATGAACCAAAAGATCTTTTAAAGCTTCAATTTACCTTAAATTTTAGGACATGGCAATTCCAAGAAATAGAAACATGCCTGAAGTACGACCACCAAATCGAAAGAAAATACATCTTTGACCCAAAGAAAATGCATCGAGTGGACGAAAATGCAAAGGAGGTATGTGTTTGCTTCATAGCCTATGAATTTGTTTTGTTAAAAATAAAAAACCTTTTTCAGTCTTGATTAATGAAACACGATGATTGACATACAAATAGTCTGGTTTAAAACTTCAGACGTACTGTTGTTTCTTGGAACAAGTATGTTTAAATCCTACTCTGAACTGAAGAAAAATTGAAATACAAAATTATTGGTTATCAAAGTTAAATTTTGAGGAAAAGAACAATAGATAAAATAGCTATACATGCCATAAATTTGTTCTATGTCAGAAAAATCCATCATTTGTGTGGATGATAATTATTTACGATTACTTAGTACTGGTTAGTCTGAACTATTAGACAATCAAACTAAACAAAGCAATTTAGGATAACTATATATATTACCAGAGCTATCAAAATGGTTGATAAATGAATTTCATTAAGCAAGCTGAAAGCGAATAGAATTAGACTGTCAACCACTGAGCGTGATTCATGATCTATGTTGGGGTAGAAAGACCTGACATTTATACAGAATGATTACATCGACTTCTGACAATACAACAAAAGATATCATATTTTGTTTTCCACGCACGAGTAAGAAACTTCATTGAATTTACAAGGATGAGTTGTACTATACTGCAGCTAGAGAGCTTTGTGGATTTTATTCATGTAATAACATGTATCGACGAAACGATATTGTGCAAATGAATAAAATATAAAAGCAAATACTAATAAAACGATTCGAGACGCATAAAAATATTGTTTATGCTATTTTGGTGTAGATTGTGTACATGTTTTCTCTGAAGTGTGTGTTTTTCACGAAGGTACTTTCGATAGCTATCGTTTCCTCTGTATACAATATAACTTGAAACTAGAAATGTATATGCATGCCATTTATGACAAAATCCCTACACTACCACCTCACACAGATATTTATAAATGCCTCACGCTAAAATCTAGTTTAATTATTTCAGTTGCCTCTTTTCTACGTAAACCTGCCCACTCCCACATTATGCCCTACGAACTCTGTCGAAATCGATGGCTAATGGGGACAACATTTTCTTGCTTGGAATGCATTTTTCTAAGTACGATCTTAGACGTTTAGAAAGAGAAAGTATTTTATCCTGCGTGTATAGGTTTATAACCGTTTTTTACCTGTATCAAATTGCATTCTTCTGCAAGTTGAACAAAGTAACTTAGGACTATATAGCCAGCTTTTACTGAATTACCGTTAAATTGTATACATACATACGTGCATACATACATACGTACGTACGTACGTACGTACATACATACATACATATATACATACATACATACATACATACATACATACATACATACATACATACATACATACATACATACATACATACATACATACATACATACATACATACATACATACATACTTTAATCAAGCTGAACGCAAATATGGGATTCGGCAGAAGTAAAAGAAATACAATCTGGTCCTATATAACCTGGCGCCTGGTATATTAATATACTAACACATGCAATCCCATAAAAAGTAATAACAAATAACATAATTAATAACGTATGGTTTCTATCTTTCCTTTTGTCTGCTCAACACCCTCCTCTCTCTCTCTCTCTCTCTCTCTCTCTCTCTCTCTCTCTCTCTCTCTCTCTCTCTCTCTCTCTCTCTTGGTGAATTACTTAACGACTGGATTGGTTATTGCTGTTGAAAAAGTGAGGGCCTTGTTATTTGGTTGGGATCTCACCAACATCTTTCAACGATATATTGGGACGCTTCAGAAGACAGTCCAATAGGCTGCTGGCGGCTTCAAAGCAAGGGGCGTTTGTCATACAATTACTTTTTCATTCGTCTCTTCAAGTACGAAATCGATATGTAGACAATTTAGCTTACCTGACTTACAATATAGCCATGAATCTTTCACACATCTTTCGTGTTTCCGACAACAACAAATATATTGCACGTCGTCTTGAAGACTAATGAACCGTTTCTAAATAAACCTGCTATTCAAGATTTGACAGCACAATTTCAACTGACTCATCACCATACAGTTATGATACAGAATTTCAGCGAAAACCATTAGGAGCATTTGAACCTGTCTCTATTGATTTAGTACGGACAATCGTGATGAAGAGTGCACCAAAATCTTGTGAACCTGATCCAATTCCGACATCACTGCTGCTTGAGTGCTTAGACCCAATATTGCCTTCACTCACTGAATTTATTAATATGTCTTTCTCATCGGGGGAATTAACATCATTTTTTAAAACCGCCATCGTAAAGCCCCTGCTGAAGAAACCAACACTTGACAATAGCGATTTAAAGATCTACCGCCCAGTTTCTAATCTCCTATTCATATAACAAATCTTAGAAAAGGTTGTACTAACCCAGCTTGTACCTCATTTGAATTCAAAGTCTTTCTATCAATGTAATATCTGCATATCGCCCTTGCCACAGTACGGAAGCTACTCTTCTGAAAGTATTTAATCACATTCTCTCTGCTTTGGATAGCTGAAAGATTACAGTCCTCACCTTCAAGGATTTGTCTTCCGCATTTGACACAATAGACCATGATATATTACTATACCGTCTCCAGCATGTATTTGGCATTCAGAATATAGCCTTACAGTGGTTCATGTCCTACTTAGTCAACAAAACACAATATATGCAAATGGAATACATTCCAGACCAGTTGACCTATGTTGTGGTGCTCTACAGGGGTATGTTCTTAGACCTGCTCTCTTCATTCTATACACTCAGCCGCTCTCAAGTGTCATAGATCATCACCCATTGTCGCACTAATTGTACGCTGATGACACCCAAATATACAAGTTTAGCCACCAAACTGAAGTTCATGCTACCATCCATGGAGTACAGAGGTGCATTTCGGATGTGAAATCATGGATGACAAGTAGCAAGCTGCAGATGAATGATGATAAAACTAAGGCTATTATTCTGATCACAACACAAAGATTTCCTCATTCACATTCTTTACCTCAGACAAAAAAAAATCAGGACCACCGACATTAAATTATCACAGTCAGTACGAAACCTAGGTGTTACTCTAGACAGTACTCTCACATTGCACCAACATGTCATGAACATATGCAAGGCTGCATATCTTGAACTGAGACGCATCAGTTCCATTCGTAAATATCTTTCAGTTGATGTCACTAAAACGCTTGTGTGATCATTAGTACTTTCAAGACTGGACTATTATAACTTAATTATGCCTGGTTCGTCACAATATTTACTCCAGAAACTTCAAAGAGTTCAAAACACAGCTGCACGGATCATATTTAGAGTACCTCGATCAGAGCACCACTCACCACTGCTCTCTATCCTACACTGGCTATCAATTCGATACAGAATCAAACACAAAATTTGTTCTCTGTGCTATGTTTCACTGACAGACTCTAGTCCAACATACCTATACACCAGCAAGATACTTACGATCTTCTTCTGACAATTGTATACTCATCGTTCCCACTGTGTAAACGAAGTCATATGGACAACGTTAATTTGCATACCAGGACCCGGCTATGTGGAACGAATTGCCCATTGAAATTAGACACAAAGATACAGTAGTTCCTTTTAAGAGTGCTCTTCAAACTCACCTTTTTCGAATGCAAGGACAAACTTAGAGACCTAATAATGTTTTGTATCTTATATGTTGTCAAAATGCTTTTATGTTTTCAAATTTCGTTGTTTTTGTCATTAGTCTTTCTGTAGTATAGTCATATCATTATAGATGGTGTAAAGCGCTTAGAGCTTCTAAAGATTAGGCGCTATACATTATTATTAATTTTAATTATATGAGACCTTTAATGTTCAACATACTTTGGTGTATTTTCCTATAAAATGTTGTCAAATTAATTATTTTGTTAATTACAATTCTAAAATATATTGCTGTTTAATTTAATCTGCTTCCTTTTTTCATCTTACTTTTAGTCACTCATTTTAATAATCGTTTCCGGTTTTTATAGTCTTCCCTGAATTCTGCGTCTATTTCCTAATTTTAGTGTCAGTTTTAGTTTCGGTCATTTTAATAAAATAAGCATTGAAACAAATTTTACGTGTAATTTTTGTGATTTCAATATTTCTTCAGCGTCGGACATTTGTATAAACTGAATTTTTAATTTGGTTAAGTTTATGTTCTTAAGTGCTTATGAGTAAACTTCAAAATCAAAATAAGTGCACATATACAACCATTTTAAAACGTTTTAGTGCCCATGCGCAAACTTTCGCTAGGTAAACATGGTCACATGGTTTCTCCACATTAAACCAATATTTGCTGGCCGAGCCTTTGATCATCAGGATGGTAAGCACGTTTTGGATTATCATAAAGTGTGTTAGATCCTTATAGTAACCCACAATGCTGTATTTCCATCAGACCAAAAAATGGTAAACTTATAGACATTTTTAGCATAAAATTCCTGTTACATCCTTAACAGCACAGTCTAGAATGGTCATAGAATAGATTTTCTCTTTTCCCGTACTTAGTCCACGTGAGCCCAATCTGACCTTATGAACAAATATCAAGGCAGTATTATCTCTAGTTGTTTATCGCCCAAGTCCGCTACATAGAAGGTCATGGAAGATTTTACTTTATATTTTAAGTAACGGGTTCGGAATGAAAGTACTGGGTAAATCCACATAACAAAAAGCCATCTCTAAACAGGTTGACCCATAATTTGAGTTTAAAATATTGGTTTGTCTTAGATTAAATGGCCAATTTCTTTTCCTTCTCTTTCACCAATATATCACCTTCGAAATCGATTTTTTGAATATAATTTGTGTTTCTCCAAGGTTCTTGGCATTATTTTTACCTCTTCAACTGTATCATTCGTTTATAAATGTTGTGATGAACAAATTAAAAGGTGTCATTGTTGTACAAATTATCAATTAGCAAGGATATGTATTTTTACTATATAAAATTCATATTGAATTCTTAATGTGCTGGATGTTTAAATTTACCTGTTAAATGATGGTGGTCATGTACCATTTCTGCATTCGCTTGTTTGTTCAATCGTTTCTTTCTCCTACATATAAGAAGTATTTCTTGAGATAAAATGTTTTCTTCATCCTCTGTGAATACCAAAGCCTTTTGCATATTTCGATCACATTTTTCCTGAGGCTAATTGTACGTCCTTATAAGTAATATAACGAATATTATTACGTAAATTGAACAAATATTAATATATTCAATTTGAATAAATATACATTCATACCGAAAGTAGCTTTTAAATTTAAATATCCAAAATGTGTATCATACTCAGGTAAGGTTAATTAAAGGTCAATGATGAAAAACAATTATTAACATTTAAAAATCGAAGAGTACTATAATAATAATAATAATAATAATAATAATAATAATAATAATAATAATTGTAAATCACTTTATTTACATCATCATCATCATCATCAATATAAGGAATTGATGCTCTCCTTATAAGAATAACAAATTTAGGTTTTTCTCTCTTGTTTTCTTTTTATCTACCTTCGTCTCTTCTTCTGCTGCTGAGTGTATAGACTTCCACTCTGTGAGACAGATCATGTATGTAAACCCAGAAAATGACATGTATAACTTGTTTTCTTGTTGTTGTTGTCCTCCTCATTCTTTTCCTTCTGCTTATTATTATTATTATTATTATTATTATTATTATTATTAGTATTTTTCTGTTTTGTAATAATACTGATAATATAATAATAATAATAATAATAATAATAATAATAATAATAATAATATTACTATTATTATAATTGTTATTATTATTATTGTTGTTATTGTTGTTATTATTTATATTATTAATTATTATTATTATTATTATTATTATTATTATTATTATTATTATTATTAAGACTGGCTTGAGAATGCATGATTATGGAAACATTTTGGTTCTTTCGTTAACACTAGAATGAGACTAACACTTTGATCAAGTAATGAGACTAAAATCTGATTTAAAAGGCAAACTTTAATTGAAAATTTGAAACATTTAATGACAAATACAATGGCTAACAGTTCACCTAAAGTGAGTAAGACCAATTAACCGATATGGAAAGAATTATTATTGAACGTAACCTGGTCCAGTGTATAGAATATTTGACACAAATGATCGTCAACATATTCTCACGAACATCACATAGTGAATTCGTTCAGTAAATTATGATCTTTGACTATATGACATTTCTTAAAGATCGCTGGGTACACAGATTATTTGAATTACGGTTTTAGATTGGCTCATAATATTGTGATGATTTTAAAAGATAAGTACAATCTCAACATATATATATATATATATATATATATATATATATATATATATATATATATATATATATATATATATATATATATATATATATATATATATAAAATGTAGCACTGAGTAGAAAGTTAAAATAAAAGCTGGTCATACAATATTTTAAATTTAATACTTACTACAATGTAAATGCATTAGGCGGATATCGATTGTCGTGTCCGTTCGTTAGGCACAAAATCCCCATTAGTGTAACTAGTCCATAGTTTCTTAATGTAGTACCATGAAACAAGATTAATATTAACACAATCACTGGAGTACACATCGATAAAATAATTTTTCTATCACAATTTTGTAAGAGTTATTGCCCTTCAGGTCTCGTAGCTGAATGCAGTTTGCATCATAATATTGCTAGCACAACTAGAAAAGCAACTAGTTGACTGGAAAATATAGTATGGTCATCACCTGAGGATGTGAGCTAATCTCTTTCTTACAGCAATTGTCGTCTCACTGTCTTTTCTACTTTGCAATTTATTGCAGTGAATAACAATATAGCTGTCCGTATCTAGTGAACTCGTCTTGCCATGAAACTTTTCATGGATCAGTACTAAACGTCGTACTTGTAGCACGCAAAGATTTTGACAATTTTTAGTACTTTCGTGACATTAATGAGTCATTGCCCTTTTTTACTTACAGCAGGGTGCAGCATCTGACAGAATCGTATGAAAAATACTCTAGCACTGTTAGAGGATTGCTGTAAAACTCAGCGCATGGTACGTTAATTGTATTGATGATATGTCTACTAGTTATTACATGTACAATTGTTTGCAAGAGTTATGCCACCTTGATGTGTATAGTTTCAACTATGTGGTAAAGTTGCAGGCAAGATAGATGGGTTTATATTAATATGCACAACTTAATATGCACGAATGGTTTTCTCTATCATTGATATTTGTTGACATTTTTTAATTGATTTGCCATATAAGGGATATGGTATAATTGACATTTTACGGACCATTTGGAATCAACACATTTGTCTGTGTTGCTATGTATATTTCATTCTGATTATTTAATATTTTTCAAACTACTTTAATTTTGATAGTTAAGTGATGCACCTTTCATTAACGCTTTTCTTTTGAAGAACCTTCAGGAGCAGTCTTAGAAAACACCACATTGGGGCCTGTGCTATTCTTGTCAAATTTGGTCTCAAAAGCTGTCACCAAACTAAAACTTCTACCAGATATCTTTATAGATAAAAAGTTTTCATTACTAATTTTATATTCTAGACAGTATCACAACAAAACTAATGGTCCTAACATGCCAGAAAGTTAACAGATTGAAAAGACAAACGTAAAATATTCAGTGCATTGAAATATTGGACAAATTGTTTTTTATTCACCAAATTAGCTACCTCAATCCGATACGCAAAATGTTTAAGCAATTTAGATGCCACCCTGGTTTCAACTGCATCAGCCACCGTGGCACCACTAACACAAACTAGGCCTATTTCTTTGCGTACATTGTACTCTTCAACAAGGAATAGGTTCATGCCAAATCTCTGGTTCAAAGCAGGTTAGGTGACATCGTGGCTCAGAAACACCGTCCATCCTAACGGACGCCATTGAGTACATAGTAGGCCTTTTTCTTTGCGTAAATTGTACTCTTCGACGCCACTGAACGCGTAGTAGGCATATTTCTTTATGTACATTGTACTCGTCGAGAATCAATAAGTTAATATAAACTCCTGCCACATCTTTGGTTTGCACTGAACTTGTGACTTGCTGTTCTATTGAATAAGTAGTAGTAATGCCTATATAAGTATATACGTATCACGCATCATTAAATAATACAATTAAACAAAGGATTAAATACATTATTTGCATACAAAAAAAACTTCTAACGCGACACATCCGGATGTATCATATTAAGCCTATTTCTTGCAGTCCATTATACGTATTTACAAATAAACATGTTCCAAATCATGGGCTGAATCTAACGGTTACTATGGCATTTGTTATCAGCTACATTATTGAGACCAAAGCACATTAAACTGTTTTTATGAGTGAATTGTACCACCTAGAATATAATATGTTCATATATATTCATGCAAACAAGGTATTTGATTGTTAAAACCACACGCAAATACACTAAAAGAGTAACGTATTTTACAAAACTTCATCGGAACTGAGAAAGACATCAGATTCGTAGTCCGTGCCTTCTTGCAAATAGCTTTGGTATGTATCCACCGTTTCTTTAGCGGCCACGGCTTTCTGCACCTGCAGCAATAGGAAATGTTTAGCTTTTACTTCGTTGTTATCTACGCTTTAAGCATCAATGCAAACCTATTTTTAGGATTTTATGCGTTTCATGAAAGACTGAATGCACGCGGATGAATGGATAAAAGACAACAGATTATTAAAGCCAGATAGTAATTCAGTTACAAAAAAACAGTACTTAAATCGACCAATAACAATATTTTTGATCCTCATTTTCCGTTGCAACATCTCAATGAATTCAAATGTGATTTTAATCCCTTTTGGGTCATTGATACGTTTTTCTTTATAAAAGGTAACGAATTCTTGTAACGCAGAATGTATAAATAGGCGCCGGCAAGACGTATATGTAAGCAACTGCGTGAAGCCGAAAAGAGAAAGAAAAGAATATATATATATATATATATATATATATATATATATATATATATATATATATATATATATATATATATATATATATATATATATATACCCAGTCACAGAATGTCCCGGCGCCATGGCAAATCGTTCGAGCGTTCTCTACCGTATGATTTTTTGACAGGGCCGATACATCCTTGCAAATCTGTTTACTCAGCGACTTGATAGTGAAGCTTCTAATGCGACGTTTTAGAAGTTCAATCACAGACGTCTCAAGTAGCGTTCTGACATAGTCCCAATCCTTAAAAATATAATGCACAAACAATGGTGATAAAACAGTTTCCATGGTTCAATATATAATCAAGAAGCTGTGACGAGCATGAGCAAGGTTACCTCCCTTCTTGAAGCTGTTTTTGATTATTATTTTCTTTTGTATTAGTGCATTCTGATTCCTTATATATGACATTCGTAGCTAATAAATTTCCATTTGTCATTGGAAGTTTTATTTTGTCACTGTTTACTTTTGGAGCTGTTAACTTTAGCAAGTCTGGCCTAATAATGGGTTTTACTTATTCCTTTACGAGTATCTATTTTTTTCAAAGGCAATACTTTTCGTAGTTGAAAACTGCTTCATACGATGTGCTACGCTTATTTCTAGCTTACAAAAACATTCATTTGCATGAATGAAAACATAAAATCCCACAATCTGCACCTTCCATTCCTTGACTATATATGAATTATGCCCCTATAATGCGTACCTAAGTATATTGTTGGGATTTAATGAAGTCTGGACGAACTGCGGAATCACTGAATATGTATGACATCCAAATATATATCAGTAATATATCTTACTGTTTTATTATATTCATTCAGTACTTCATCTTACTGTTGCATTACATTTATTTAAATCGGTACTTTATCTTACTGTTGCATTACAGTTATTTAAATCGGTATTTTATCATTCGGTTGCATTATATTTATTTAAATCGGTATTTTACCTTTCTGTTTCATTATATTTATTTAAATCGGTACTTTATCTTAATGTTGCATTACATTTATTTAAATCGGTATTTTATCTTTTTGTTGCATTACATTTAATTAAATCGGTATTTTATCTTACTGTTGCATTACATTTATTTATATCGGTATTTTATCTTTCTGTTGCATTATATTTATTTAAATCGGTACTTTATCTTACTGGTTTATTGTATTTTATTTAAATCAGTACTGCATCTTATTGTTTCATTATATTTTAGGTGACCGATGATATCGATACTATTTTCTTCGTTGCTAACCTTTACACTGGCTTTCCTTTCATCAAGAAGCATGAAAGTGGCCATCATGATATCTTTTAGAACCTTCCCTGGGTCCCGTACGCTTCTAATCTGAACTATTTCGTTCTGCTTCATCCGCAACACTTCCTGAGTCGAAGTCTTCCAGGATTTCACATGTTTCTTTACTTCCTATTCATAAAACATAGATCGAAATTATAGACAAAACAGACTTAAAAATATTCAACTCACTGTGCAATCTATCTTTGCCTAAATAGACCCTTATGTGTTTCTTTACTTGCAGTTCGTAAAATACAAATCGAAATTATAGACAAAGAAGTCTTAAGAATAATATAATGTACCTTCATGAACTTCTATTGCAAACTATTTCTCCTGTATAAATCCCACAAACGTATAATTATTGTAAATTACTGACTATCGACCGACCTACCTATCCATCCATCCATCCATCCATTCATCCATCCATCCACTAAATATATCCATCCATCCATCCATCTATCTACCCACCCACCCATCCATATGTTTGTCTATCCTCAAGTCTTTTCCATCGTCCATCTTACCTCTCTATCTCTGGAGAATCAAAAGTATATTGACTGAATCCTTGCTAGACTGACTCATGGACATCCAACAATGAGGATTAAGTTTGTGTTAAATTCTTTTTAATACCTTAATTAAGATCTGTTTTATGTTCAGAGTATATACGCTTGACTTTAATAACTATTTTAGAAATATTACTTCTCATTTTAATAAATATCAATGAAATGTTTGAGGATTGATACGGAAAATCTTATAAAATGAAAGCAACGCTTTTACATTATTATTTCGCCGTATATCCCAATATTGCTATATCATCGAAGACTGTTTTTGTCTTCTACAAACATAATTTTCACTTTACTTTAGGTCCTAATATCAAGGAGATGCACGATAAAGCATGCACTCTGCAACGGTCGATCTTGAGTGAAAGTATTAAGTGCAGTCGTATTTGGTACCTTGACTGCATTTTGTTCCTTGTCGTTCAACAGAAGATAGTTACAGGCGTTTTCAAAGTCATCAGAAGTGAGCTCATCTTCGTCATTTTTGGTATTAATCTCCAATGCGTATTCGCCACTTTTTGGCACAGATACCTTAAATTCAACCCCATTCTTAGATATTGTATGGTCAATATATATTTGGAGTTCGTCGCAGGAGCAATCTATATTGTGAAGTCTTGCCTCAACCGTCACCTGTTTGAGGAAGTGGAAGGAAATGACGGTTTCTTTTAGACGTTTAACATCCACTTTTGCACAGATGTGAGATACTGCCTTCAATCCAGCTCTTTCTGTATCTATGCATGGGCCAAACCCTATTTCGGGGGTAAGTGGCACAGGCCTACGGTTTTCTTTGACCTCCGAACATATCATCTTGAACTCACAAAGCGATCGATGTTGATGTGCTGATCCTTTTCCGCCTCCGAGTATCTCAAATTTGTATACTCCGGTCTCCGGGAATCGAATTTGAAAATGCCAGTCAGGTTCTCTCATTAACAAGACATATCGCGTTAACTGTAGGTCGTCGGATATTTTTTTCCCAGATTCTGTATGGTTGAAATAAAGCTTGTATGTAAAATATGTGTCTGTCTTTCCTTGAAGTATGACATCACACTCTCCACCTTCACTTGTCAAAATTCCGCAAAAACCACTCTTAATATTGATTTCTTGCCTGTGGTATTCTTCTGTGCAATACGGTATCTCTGCAAATTGTTCAAATGTCCAGGGTTGTGAAATAAGTTGCCACTTCTCGTCATCAGGATATGCCAAATGGATAAATTCAACTGGATTTGTCAAAAAATAAAATTCATTCAGCTGAGTAGTCTTGGATCCCTCCGACGCAACTTCTTCTTTACGAACGGCCTGTCCTATAGTATAAGAACAAAAAATAACTCAGTTTGGATAGAATCATATTTTTTTGTTGAATTACACATTTAGCTCGGTAATTAATTCGATAAAATGAGAATATACATTTTAAAAACGCACCATTTCAAGATTAATCAAAGAAATTTTCAAAGAAAATATCTCGTCTCTGCGTGTTTGCAGGGAGTATGATTTACAATAGGGATTTAGCAAGACGTTTCCAGTAAGATGTCCTTATTACCCATACACAGGTTGGGAAGATTATATGAATTTTAACTAATGAAAGAGAAATAATTGGCAGAAATAAGACATCCTCATTATATCAAGGTTAACTCGGATGGGTCATGTCCACTTCAATATCATACAGCTAGGAAGTATGGGTACCTTCCGTGTAGTTTTCACGCATGCATAATCATTAGAGAAAATTGGGCGTATGCAATCACATCGTTCAACCAAATGAAAAAATGAATGTTGGGAAGGTAAATACAGTTTTAAGGGGTTTCAATGTCAGAGTATTTGGCTGTTTCTGTAAACCTAAACTTATTAACAACAATTAGATTGATTTGATGTTTTAAAAAAATAGATGAAAAAGCTGTGTCAAAAGATTGTTTTTTTTTTACACGCAAAATCGTAAAGTTGTTTCATTATCACCATGCAAAACGGCAATCCCCGAATTTGTTCCTGCGCTATACAAACGGTTAAAATAATAGGTGAGGTAAACATGAGCCTAAAATTCAAAATACAAGAATACTGGAAAGACTCAAATGAATAATGCCAAAGAAACAATTCGATATTTATGTTATGTAATAAGGTGTTTCCATATTTTCTAAATTAACACAAAACGAACCCACAAGGTTACTAATCTAAAGATAAAATAAATTATGTTTACATGCTGTAAAAGAAGGCAAATAATATTTGAAACATTATAATTTTATTAAATCATTCATTTCTGCTACTTAACATAAAGATATTGACTTAATTATATCCAAGTTTAGAATATTGCATAATTCTATAGGTACTTTCTGTTATAATAGTTTCAGGCGCTCTCTTGGAAGACATCTTAAACATACATCTCTGTTATAATAGTTTCAGGCGCTCTCTTGGAAGGCATCTTAAACACACATCTGTTATAATAGTTTCAGGCGCTCTCTTGGAAGGCATCTTAAACACACATCTTTGTTATGATAGTTTCAGGCGCTCTCTTGGAAGGCATCTTAAACATACATCTGTTATAATAGTTTCAGGCGCTCACTTCGAAGGCATCTTGAACACACATTCTGTTATTATAGTTTCAGGCCTCCCACCCCTTAACTCTGTAAATATTACCGTTAATTGGTCCATAGTTGAATTTACCGATCAGATTGTATTAATAATATTGGTTATAAAAGAGGTATACTTAATGTTTTCATGCAAAGTGATGCAACAAACAATAAAAAGGAATTAATTTTCAAATTCTCCGACACCATTGTCATTTCCTATACTAATCCGGGCGATAGCAAAAATGAAACAAATAAATTAGCGGATATATGTGTGTTGAACTATAGTCATCATTCTTGAAACTTTCTAATTTGTTCTGTCCCAACATTTCACAAGTAAACCTTGCACAATCAAAAATCTATTCACCTCATAAACTGTAATTTTGACACATTAGACTGTTGGCCCTATTAACATGGCCATACCATTTCAGCTTTCCCATTTTGACGGTGATGAGGAGGTCTACATATTGGTCTACTTTGCGCCTGATGGTATTACGCACTTCTTCATTTGTGATGTGGTCCATGTAAGAGATGCCGAGGATGGTTCTGTAGCATCTCATTTCAAGTGCCTGGCTTATTCGTTGTAATTCTGCTGTCAGGGTCCAGGCATCAAATGAATACAAAATAACTGAGATGACTAGTGCTCTCAATAGTCTGATATTAGTTTTAAGACAGATATTCTTGTCTCTCCAGATGGGTCTCAGTTTTTATATAGCTGCCGTTATTTGTGCTACTCGTAACGAAATTTCTGCTGTTGAGATCCCTCTTCCGTGATTATGGAACCAAGAAATTTGAACCGGCTCACTGTTTCTAGTTCCTGTCCCCTGACTATAATCTTGGCTGAGATTTGTTTGCCACTATTTGTCATCAGTTTTATCTTCTCAGCGCTTATCTAGATGTCCAGTTTGAAAGATGTTTCATCCAGGTTCTTCACCTAAGGTGGCAAGCTCAACTTCACTGCCTGCCAGTCCATCAATGTAGTCTGCAAAGCGGAGGTTAGTGATGTTACGCTCTCCAATGCTGACTCCCCCACATTGGTTTTCCAGGGCTTCGCTAACAATGCGCTGTAAGTGGATTATGAAAAGCGTGGGTGACAGGAGACAGCCTTGACGTACTCCGACTGTTGTCTTAAACCAGTCCCCCACAAAACCTTGAGCAATTACTACACTGGTAGCCTTGGCATACAGCTGCTTGATGGCAATGGTCAACTATTGATCCTTTTTGTACTTCTTCATTGTGGCCCACAATGCATCATGTCACTCTCTGTCAAAATGTATGAACACATTATAGATATCTTGTTGTTGTTGCGAGAACTTTTCAACCAGACCCCGGAGACTGAATATTTGTTATGTTGTGTTTCATCCACTCCAGAACCCTGTCTGTTTGTTTTAGCAATTATTACTTCTGCTTGTTGTGATTTCATTCTTTTCAAGAAGATCTTCAGCATCACCTTACTAGCAACACTGATAAAACTGATAGCTCTGTGGTTTTCAACCATTTTTGGGGTAGTACTATAATCAGTGACTGGTTCCACTGTGTTGACCATTCACTTGTCTGCCAGATCTTGTTGCAGATTTTTGTTAGTAGCTCTGTCACTGATTCCACCCAACCCGATCCACATTCTTGATAAGTTCAGTTGGGATGTTCTCTTCTTCAGCTGCCTTCCCATTCTTCAGTGCTCTTATTGCCGACTCCACCTCTTCTTTGAGAATAGGGAAATCATCATCATTTGTGAAGTTTGGAACTTAAGCACCTCCGTGTCTCCTGTGGACTGATGGTTATAGAGTTCTTTACAATACGATGTCCATCCTTCTGCATTGTCACTCGCTTCATGGTACTAACTCTTCGTTGCAACTGTCTGGTGAGGTCTTTCACAATTTGGAATGCATTTTTGATGTTATTCTTTATCAGACTGCTCTCTATTTCTGTACACGCATTGAACATTTAATCTTCGTTTGCTTTCTTAAAACTTTTTCTAATATTCTTGTTTATTTATCGGTACTTCATTGCCCTAGTTGTGTGTATGGTGTCTGTGAGGTCTCATCGGGCATCACACAAATTCAGAATCACTTTCGTAACCATTTGTTTTTTCGTTGGGCGATGCGGGCCAATGATGTGCTTGGCAGCTGTTGTCATGACTGTTGCAAGTGTCTGTCAGCACTTTAACATCAACATCCATCACAAGGAGTGGAGCACATTTTTCTCTAATTGTGGCTTGGAATGACTTGCATATGTTAGGGTCTTTCAGTTGTTCAAGGTTCAATTTGAGCCGGATGTTCTTTGGTATGTTAATTTTCTTCAGCCTCACTCAGACGTTCATAGTTATGGGAACGTCCTTGTTTTTGTTTCATTAACGCCAAATCGGTAACGGCTTTCAACAAGAATGTTATCGATCTGATAATGATGGACTCCATTTGATGAGTGCCATGTCCAGCATCGTGAAGCTTTATATTGGCCCAGGGTGTTGGCTAGTACCAAGCTTTTTTAGCTCGAAAACTCATGCCGCCGTCTCCCTCTTTCATTTATAAGCTCGTTTCAAGAAGGTCCACAAAGATCATCCCAGTCTTTTAGAGCATCCTTGCCAACTTTGGCATAACAATTTCATTGGATGATGAAGATGTTTTTTTACTGACCATGTTTAGAATACCCTGGAGTTTGTTGTAAAACTCCATTATTTCTACTTCATCGTGATGGGTAGTTGGATCATAGACTTGGATAATTGTGATGTTAAAGGGAGATGCTTTCAGACTAATGGAGATGATTCTGCTAGATATCGGGCGGCATTCAGGCACAGATCCCTTGATGGTTTTGTTAACAAGGAAACCTAATTCATGTATGGACCTGTCCAACTCACCAGTATGGTAGAATATATGCTTATCTTCAGTTTAGGGTTCTTCTAAGGCTTTCCATCTGACTTCACATAGTCCCAGAATGTGCCATGTGTAGTGATCTAGCTTTTGTGTCAACTATTGGAGTCTTCCAATTTGCGCCAGAGCTCTAATGTTCCAGGTGGCAATGGGGAATGAGCGTGTAATAGACACTAAATAAAATGAGGAACCAACAAGATTTAATTAAAATATTTTAATATATTAACAGTTCAACTAAGTCATTATTCTACTTTGATTAACGATTTAAAATCGCCTCCGCCTCCCCTCCCCCGCCTCCCCCCCCCCCCGCCTCCTTTCACCTTTGGAGGACTTCAATAACATTACCATCATTCATAGCTATAAAGACATTGTCGTACTACACAAGCGAAATTCTTCAACGCTCGCAATTTCAACGAGTTTCGCCCTTTGAAAGATTGTTTATATATTCGTATTAATGCGCCAGAGTGCAACGTAAAGGTCATACTAAGTAGGGAACCAGACTAAATTTGATATACCACTAGTATTGGTATATCAATTTGCTTTCTACCAACACATTAAATGCCATGGTCTTTCATGAATGTATGAGTGGGTGCGAGGGTGGGTGTGCGTGCGTGCGAAGTGCAGCATGGATGGATGTGTGTGTGTGTGTGTGTGTGTGTGTGTGTGTGTGTGTGTGTGTGTGTGTGTGTACCGGAACACATCATTTGACATTCGTTGCTATAAATTCATACTTTGTCATCGATGAAAGTTAAGGCAACAAACCTGCATCCTCCACAATGGTTAGATTTCCTTTACAAGCTCCTGTCAATCCCAAGAATGACCAGAGTGGAAAAACAAGTCGCCATCCACCAGCTACATACACAGAGTTCCAGTTGTTCCTCGTCTTTAACTGTGTTTTATCCATTCCTACCTCGTACGCAAAGCTTTTGGCGACGCCTGAAACTATCTCGCATGGTATTCTTGCTTCCCTATGACCGACACAGATATTTTATGAAATGCCTTGATATGTATGTATGTATGTATGTATGTATGTATGTATGTATGTATGTATGTATGTATGTATGTATGTATGTATGTATGTATGGATGGATGGATGGATGGATGGATGGATGGATGGATGGATGGGTGGGTGGGTGGATGGGTGTGTGTGTGTGTGTGTGTGTGTTTGTGTATGTATGTATGTATGTATGTATGTATGTATGTATTGTTAGGTATATTGACTGTAAGTGTTAGCTTGTTTTATTTCAACAAAGATATTGTACTGTAACATTGTCTATCACCGTCAGATGCAAGGGGCTTTAGAAACATTTTATAAAATTGAAATTTTTTATTTGGTCATATTGTTTTGATACGGGTAAAATCACGTCAATTTCTATTGGTTTTTTTTCCTGGAATCAGTTCAAGAATTTTTAGGTTCAGTCCCTTGAATTAGTGTTTGGACATGCTCTGCGTGACCAGTGAAGTTGTTAAAAGAGAAACTTCTTTCTACTAAAGATACTGAAATTTATCTTCTCGATCATGTTTCCAATTTTAAGTATGAGTTGGCAAAGGTTTGCGAGGTTGCAAGATATAATATGCACTCAACTCATTCAAAAGTGAAATTCAGGTATGATAACGATAGAACAAATGGAGTTTTTGACCTAGAGCTTTAGCTATCTTTCCCGTACCATAAATCCTCTTAAGGCCAAGTATTCTGTTCCTTGCACAGTCGAAAACACGGTAAATTATATCATCAATACTCCTGAGAGGCTAAAACAAAAAGATTGCTATATAAATATCTTAACGGAGTATGTGACAGCGATAGCATTTTTATCTTGCAATTAATTTAGTTGTACCTGTCCCACTCAGAGAGAATTTAAGCGAAGGAATTAAATCGGACTCTATTGATTTTGGAGTGACAAATCTTCGGAATTCAAATATTTTTTCATTTCTATCAACAAAAAAAGAATGAACTAAAACAGTTATTATGTGCATATGAGCACTTAATTACAGCTGTTCATACAAGAAAAAATCTATCATGATGTTAAAATTATAAATTCCAAACCTGGGACAAACACCAGTACAGGATGAACCCTCTTAAACAGTAATTTCTCAAACAATGACATTCAGTATTTGCTGGAAAAAAATGTATAGAACCGAGTAAAAGTGACTGGAGTTAACTATGTATACAAGTTCAGAATAATATAATGCTTTCTGCATGTGCATTAATTATAAATAGATCAATAGTGTGACTAAGATAGATTAATTTCCATTACCAAACATTGATGACTGTATTGATAAAATCGGAAATGCAATGTATGCCACCAAAGTTTACTTTCTGAAAGCATTTTAGCGATTTCGACTGATGGAAAGTATAAAGGAAATTTCGGCATTCATGCCTCCAGGTGGACTTTACAATATAAAATGATATTTAAAACGATGTCATTCGGAATGAAAGGTCGCCTAGTATATTCCAGTGTTTAATGAACATGATCATATCTGGTCTAGAAAATTGTGATGTTTACATCGATGATGTCATCATCTACAACTACACTTGAAAAGATCATTTAGCAACAATTCGGAAATTCTTTGTCGGACTCACTGATGAAAATTTGACAATCAATTTATAAAAAAGTGAGTTTTGCCGTGATTGTGTAACAATTCCAAGACATATCGTGGGAGATGAACAAGTTAAACCTATAGATGATAAGGTTATGGCTATCTCTGAATTCCCTGTTCCTATCAGTAAAAAGCAACTAATTCGAGCTGGGGGTATGATTGGATACTATCTTAAAATGTATTTCATTTTTTTCCATAATTGGTGGACCCTTGACAAATTTATTGAGCAAGAAAATAATTGTATTGGTCTGCAAAATGTCTGGAGGCTTTTGATAAGTTAAATGCCACACTTAGTAGTACACCAGTTCTGAGACTCCACATTTCAGTCATTTAAGCTATTTGTTCATACAAGTTATCTTGCCGTTGAAGCAGTATTGCTTCAAGAAGTCAAAAATGCTTTAGATGATCCATTATTTTGTATGAAAGTAAATAAGCGCCAGAGAAATGATTCAACAATCGAGAAGGATTGTTTGGTTTTGATATTGGCTTTAAAGTACTTTGAAGTCAACATAAGATCAACTTCTTTGATTATTGTCGTCAGTAATCATAAGACCCTTATTTTCATCGGTTTGATGTTGCAGAAATATAATATTGACATCAGGCACGTTACTAGAAAAGACAATTTAATAGCAGATGCACTTTCACGTGTATATAAATATATTGCTTTATGTATACGTTCTGTCATTCGTAAGATTTCATCTTATAAACTTTTGTTACCCTAGGGTATTTGACTAATAGTAAAATGAAGCCTTGTTGTGTAAATATTTATGGTCGTTATGAGTGGAAGTGTTAAGTGTATTTAATGTAATAATCAGTTGCTTTGTTTATTTCAATACATAATAATATGATGTAAGATTGTAAGCTGGACTTTGGCATGAAATCGGGATCATTATGAGAAGAGGTCGATATGTTTAAACGGGTCAACATTTTGGAGTTTCCTAATTGAATTTCACATGATCTAGTTCGTTGTGTTGTAAACATTAAATAATTCTAAAACGTATTTACCATTAAGTATTGTTTTTGCTTACGTAGAAAATGCTAATTGTGACTGAACGTGGGGATATTCAACTTTACAACACATTAATCGATGCTGACCAAGAGTCGACTGTTGACTCAAAACGAATTATTGTGCAACAGTGTGATATAGCAGCATGCCTATAATTCTCAAAACAATGCTATTTACAAGGATCCAGCATTGAATGTTTAATTTTGGTAAGAATTTTATAGCCAACGACCAGAGCGAGTAATGTATAATGTCGAGGGTAACTATGATTAAAATGTATATTATCTTAAAAGAATTAATCAGGTTAGCTGATGGAATTACATTTCCCGACCTATGCCGTGTTTATATTGTCACAGAAGAGTTCAAATCGCTATTCAGCCTCAATACCTCATGCCAATTCAACAAAGGCACCCACACATTACGTTGCAAGTTTCAAACACGTGTCAAATTAACTGGGTTAGAAATCGGGTTGAAGTTAGCCCTACTGGAAAAGCTGAAAAAGAATTTTAAAAAACTCCAAAGAAGTTATTGTATGATGTCACGCAGGAAACTAACGGTAACTTAGTCATCGTTACATAAAGACAGTGAGAAATCAATTGAACTCGTTTGGGCCATGACCAGTTTTGAGTTAAATTCTATACAAGGGTCCAAGTGATATTTATAATGTTTCTGAAAATAATAATCCTTGTTTGTTTGAATAGCCCAGATATAAAAATTAAACTATCTATCTCAAAAAAACTGACTTATCTTGGTGGATTCCGTTAATTTGCAACCTATCAAGTGTTGTATCAGGATACTGACATGCAGTTTCCCGCGTGTACAATCGCGACCAAGCGTATCAGTTCTCGTCATTGGGGATGACTTTTGATGTGCTGTCGTCGAAAATGTGTGTTCTTTTAGAAATTATAAGGGACATCGATCAACATTTGCTTGTTTCACGAGAAATGATGATCAATTTATCCAAACTGAGTGACCGCAACCCAATAGGTAATAACCCATGCGTTCCCAAACAGATTCATCGTGTATCTCTATATAATCAACCTGTGTGATTGGGCTCTGCTGCAACCTACAACAGAGTTTTAGTTCATCGATCTCATTTACGTAGACGTTTGCAAACACATCCGCGAGTACGAAAACAACAGTTCCATCGGTTACTTCTTCGATATTGACTTTTAATAATCGAATGAGATTTACCTCTCACATAATTATTACCCACTGGCGACAGAAGCCACGTCAGTACCCACTGAATGGTTGTTTTCCTAGTTATGCACTCGTGGGCGATGCTGGTGGAAAATGTGATGCTGAGTACACCAAGGTGGTTTCAAATTGCCACAGGAAGCTCACCTTTGCTGCCACGTACATTTGCGAATGTGTGTTGCCAGTCCATCCGGTGCCAGGAGTTCAACAGTCTCAAAGGATAGTCCTTTATATTCAGACAAATATGGATCTACAAACGGCCGACACATACCAGCTAAAACGGACATGTTCAAGCTGCTGAACAGTAGAGTGTTGAAAAATCCCAGGAATAATATTTGGAAAAATAATCGCGTCGGCCTTTCTCCGGCTCAATAATCAGCGAAAACTTCCTAGGTCTATTGCAGAACGGGCGTTCGAGTCATAAAAGACTTATAATGGTGAACAATTTACCGTACACAGCAATACGTCAAAGTTAAAGTTAACAAAGCTCATTAGCGTTGGTACGTCTTTGTTGAGTCTATCAAAGCTGCTTATGTACCAGTTATATCATAAGAATAAACTACTGTAGAGCCACACGATCAATGTGCTATATACGGATGCAGACTCCCTGCTGACGGAAATCATCACCATGACATAAACGATGACATATGTGTAATTGTGTGGAGATTCTGAATCTTAGGTATCCAAAAGGATCATCCACCGTGTAGCAACGTCAGCAGGAATGTTTTGGTAAAATCAAAGTCTAGTCTGTAAACAAACGCATCGCCAGATTAGGACAAAACCTACACTTCATTGTGATAGCCCCAAGTGGACCTGAAAAATTAAAAAGAATATTATCAAAGCCAGTGGAATCCCATGCGTTGATGCACAAAATGATTTCAAGCACGACTTGAACGTTGAATATCTATGTTATAAGCGAGAAATCATGTACACAGCAAATCTGATCTGTGAAACATCGTACAAGAATGTACGGTTGTACCAAGAAAAGTTTGTCTCAGCCGAACATCAAACGATGAAACTTCTCAGAATTAATCACCATTTACGCGTTCCGACAGCACGCTATAGCGCTTTGTGGACGTTTGTGGGCGGTGTTTGTGTACTTGCGGGAATTACTTTTAATTCTTTCTACATCAATACTCTATTCGTCCTTTTGTTGAAATCGCGATATGATAGGGTGTTGGCTCCCACGGAATATCAATTCTGTCATCGATCGTACATGCATCTACGGCACATATAGAGTTAATATCACGAGTTAATATCACGCCGTTGTCTGCTCTTCAATTTTCCTAATGAATACAAATATCGTGCCATATTGTCTTGTTTCGAGTCCACATTTGTTATATCGAGGCTTTCCTTGGTTTTAATATCTATTCTGATGATACATTTGACAATTCGTTCTCCGACAGCTGCTCCCGCGATTGCATTCAAATCACGGATCAGACAAGCATGGGATTTGGGGTTCAGTATTGGAGATCATGTCGGTAACATGGGGCATCGATACGGTTTACGGGCTTTCGTCGGTAATTGGAATGAAGTCATAGATCCTGCAGTTCTTCTGGCCGTCTATAGTTATATTCAGGGATATGATCTTCATTATGATATTTACTCATCGCTATTCTGGGTAATGTTGTTAGTACAGAAGAGATTTTGAGGCCAAGGTTTTGCTACGTTCAGTGAGTTTACGACTTTTCCAGATGCTACTGGAATGTTTGACTAACGTAAACGTCTTTTCTCTACACTGGACACCAGTTAAATGGATAGTGGATCGACTAGCATGTGTTAAATTTCTTCCTTAGCGACATTGCAAGGCTGCCCAGGACAGATTGTTACTTCTTCGCGGTTACTTTGCCATAAAGGAAGGCACCGAAGAAATATTTCAATCGCGTAAATCTAAAGAGGCTTTCCAAAACAGTTTTTGTTACTATTTAAGCCAGCGCAGACTCTTCCACCTGAACCGGAACTTGAGTAGCCTAATTAATATTTGTTGCAAACACAACCTAGTGAAATTAACAGGCAGCTAACGCCGCTTCATACAAATGAAGCCGCAGGCGAAAATGAATAATATCAGGTCAACATGCACTTAGTAAACCCGAAATTCTGCCTTAACTCCGAATCTTGATACACAATTACACCCTATGCCAAAAAGATAAAAAAGTCTGCAACTTGTGCATAAACTGGAAAAGATTGTACAAGCGCCAGAAGACATCAAAGTTGTCAGGACGATCTGTCAGCAGTTGTTCATAGACCACATCATGGAAGCGGAAAAGATTAACACGATAATGCTCTAACTCAATGATGGCATAAATTATTTATGCAACACAGACGATGAGGTCTTACCGCTTTAAATTCTACGCGAAATTAATGCCATGATTCCAACTGGTCACGACCTTGTCAACGAAACCAGAATTATGCGTCGTGTTTTCATCGCTGATTACCGTGAAGATCTGACTATCGTCATTGCATGTTCATAGCGAATGGCCTGGTAGTCAATCGCGTTTATTCGGTTGCTTTAGCTTGAATAACTAGTTTGTTTTCGTTTGATGATGACAGCACCTTCAATGTTATCAAACATTATTCGGTCGCATTCGACATTGAATCAATAAATGAATATCCAATCAAAATCTATATACATGTGCACTATCCCACACTCAGCTATGCCATCTGGATTGAATCTCCACATCACTTAATTTTGGCATCGCATGTGTCATCCAGGAAAACATTTCGTGGTAGTCATGAAGGTTTTATTGAGATTCCCACGGACAAAACAATTATGAGTACAGGTCCCGACTGCACCAGTTACAACACTGCTTCAGATGTTATCAGGATCACCACGATTATTCAGGTTAATACGACCTACGATGCCTTCGGCGTCAGTCGTCGTTCATATACAGCATGTATTGTGTCTCAGGACCAACGGCACAGTACATCTTCCATGTAACAATCATAGCTCGGGACTTTCGTTTCTCCTTGTGAACCAGGACGGCATGCAGTAAACAGTCATGCAATGACTTTCGCGAGACACTTATACATTAGAAATAGACCTGATATTTAATGCAATGATACTAGAACGTAGATGTGCATCATTTGTGGGAGTCAACGCGAGAAGACCCGTTTATGCGACATATTACGGAAATGGCCTTGGTGAAACTGTCCATGATTGTTCACAGTCGCGCAAGCGAATCCCGCGTTTCTCACGGTCTGCATCAATGGCAATATAAATTTCAAGTAAAGACCCTGACAGTATCATTACCTAGGTCTATTAAAAATTTGGGACTGCTTTCCCTTCAATCGATTCGAGATCGACTACGATGAAAGGTGACACAGCAACTAAATGTTTGAGCTGCGTTTTTGTCCACGGCAACAACAATGCCTGCCTCGATTTTTAAAATATTCAAATGTTTTCTTCCAAGTCAGGGCAGAGGGCCATTAATTAGTATGGAAAAAAGGAAACCCATCGCAAGAAACATTGACATTAACAATCCTGGAATGAGAAGCTCTGGAGTGTTGGTTATGTTTATCAAGGACTACGTCGATCTTGAAAATACTGAGATGAAACAAAATGTGGATATAAAATCTACACACGTGTTATAGACTCAACCCCTCCTCAATACGCTTAGTAGCATTATGGACCATATAATAATGATATACCAATATAGCATGTATTCACCCACAATGTTTTAGAAACTTTCACATATGCAGAATCATGTGTTGTTGGTCCCCACAGATTAAATTCAGTTCGAATGCTCACATATTATTGAGAACGGCACTTAACCGTCTTTAGCATTGAAATGTAATGAAGATTTATAACTAGGTATACGAGATGGATTCTAAACAGAAGCGCAATGATGATGTAAAATATACCATTTGGATCACCTAGAAAACGATGGAATGATCGATTGTGCTTATTTTCCACTAGTCGGCGAATATGTGACTGAAAACGAGGCTAATACGCTTACATATAGGCTCAAATAAACTCTTCTCTAGGGCCAGATAGAATTCGGAAGTTGACAACATCCTGCACTGCCAATTCCAACTCGAAGACAACATGGAATTATCTTAATAGAACACGAAAAAACGCCGGGTTGCTGACTATACCTTAAAAGTAAAAAATACACGGGAATAGCATCTACTACGATGAAATGGAAATCACCGACAAATCCATACCAATAAAATTCTCCATCTATTATATTGAACTAATTCATATTGACTCGACCAGCTAAAGAAACAAAAACAACCGACTGATAACAACTAAAACACTTTTTCTTCTTACAGATCTTTAACAAAGAATAGAAAGATGTTTGACCACGCAAATCAGAAAAGTAAAAAAAACTCAGTACAGCAGTAAGAAAGCCTAAAAGAATTCAAACAATTACCCGAGACCAATATTCCCCAAGAAAATTATTTGCTATAATTGCACTGCAGTTGTACTAGTGAAACTAAATGCTCACAAGAAACAGCATGTGTGTGTTGCACCCGGCCATGGTACGCCTGGACGATGTACAGTGTAAAAAATAAACAAAGACCAACAACAGCTTCGAAATGAAATAACCAGAGATTGCTGTACTTGCGGTGTAAATATCGCGTGTGTTTCTGCGAATGAAATTTGCGGACATAGACTTGGTGATGCTGAAATTCCGACCACGGCAACAGTCACATCTGTACAAGTGGTCATTGTTATTCGAGCGATATCGCTAACAATATGTCTTGGCGGCGCGCTAGCAAAATCATTTTATTACAGCTTCATCTACGAGTACGTGTCTAGGAAATTCTCGCTGCAGTGATGTCTCCGAGAGCAGAATGAAACCTGCACGCGTGCTCGGAGTTAGAACGGAAACAAGCAGTTCAATTGCAAATCAAGTAAAGCGTCGCAGTGGCGAACTTCGGGTGAGGTGGGTGCTTGTTAGAGCGTGGTCCACCGCATGCGATGACCTCTTCAGGCCTGTGTATGCAAGCATGTTGGAATACACTCGCTTATGCAAAATAAGTAAATTCGAAGGGTAATGATCGGATAGAACTAGAATTTGTTTTAAAAATAAGTCTGAAACTCAAATTCTGATCATACCGACAGAAATCAGAAGTACGGATAAACAAGCATACACATCGAGAACTTTAGACGCGAAGCTGACAGAAAAATGACACTGTATTCATTTTTGACACATAATAGGCTTACGTAATATCTTATATGATCATGTCATAGGTAAAAAATATTATTATTATTATTATTATTATTATTATTATTATTATTATTATTATTTATCAATGCCACTGTAGATGCTGTATATTAAGAACATTTGAACACTGTGGCCAAACGATCTAAGGCGTGAGTTCGAATACAACTTTCCCTTGGTTTGGAATTTTGGTAGGTTCGTCCTCCACCACTTATAGTGGAACCCATGTATAGCATATCATGTACTGAAAATGGCGTTGAACCATCTGACAATACTAATATACTAATAACATACAACATAAATTCATCATTTGCATTTCGTTGAAATTCCTCTTTTCATAATTTAAAACTACATATCTGCTGTAATTTCTGGTAAAATGAAGAACAATATTATAAATGAATTACCAGCAAAGCCTTGCGAAGAAAGAGGAAAAGTAGTCACCGTCGTCCTTCATGCGCTTCATGAATCCTAGTGGTGTATTTGTATCGATGCTCATGCTGTAGTCCTGTTTGGAGGCAGGATCAGTCCCCATCCACATATAAATGGATCTCAATCTTTCCAAGTCCGTTTCCAGCCCATCGGTAAGGTAATGTATCAGGGCATCATAAGACTTGACAAATTCTTGCGGTACCTGCTCAATAAATTACAACCGCGTCAGAGAATATTTTTCTCAAAGTGACTTACCCTCCCCCCTTACAACATTTCAATGTAACACGATAGATAATTGCGGCGATAAAGCATGCAAGGCTAGGCCGAGTTAGCCTGGACTATGCTAGTAAATATTTAATTTTTTTTCAAATCAGATGTGACGATACTACATTTTTTAAAGATATTTTTTGTACAAGAACGTTTGGTAATGCGATTTGTCTCCCTATATCAGTAACGTTTAACATTGTACAGTTTAAATCAATTTAAATCAAGTATAAAGAATAATTTAATAACTTAGACATGTTATTTCTTCATTTATATTTTTGTTACAATAAATTAAATCTGCAAACAATTGAAGATATTAGCAGTACAGACGAACTGTTGACTGGGCCTAAAGCATAATGGAAACGTATATATATATATATATATATATATATATATATATATATATATATATATATATATATATATATATATATATATAAAGAATACAAATCATATGGCATATAACAGTCCTCTTTCAAATGCACTGGATCCAGCAAGGGATCACGTGTGTCAGGGATTGATTAAGATAAATGCAAAAAACTGACAAACAACAGTGCAAAAGTAGTATCACTCTAGCCTGAGCGCATTCGACTCTTAAGAAAACTAGAAAAAGACAGCCATGCACAAATGTAATTATCTTTTCCAGCTGACACATTTTCTTTTAAATAATTCTCTAAATTTGCTTAATAGCCTCTAACTACTAATATAAAACATCCGGGATGTAATTTGCGCGTACATAAATTTACATACAAAAACAGATGTGTCGCTTTGGCTCGTCGATTTCTGGGTCAATACAGACATTTTACAGCATCCGCAACAAGTTGAAAGAAACTCGTTGTATCATAATAAATTTCAAGGTTTAATTCCTGTAGAAACAGGCATGTGAAGTTTTGTAAACACGGTTTTTGTATTTTACTTCTCTGTCTTGTCTATGTTCTGTATTTGCCTTTGATAAAGACTCATTAAGAGTCGAAAGCGCTGAGGCTAGAATGATACTGGTTTTGCACTGTTGTTTGTCAGTTTTTTGCATATATATATAATTTTACTTTGTATTACCTCTTTTGCCTTTTTATCTATATGCTTGAACTTTTCTGGATTGAATATGTCTTTCTTAAGGTTGTTTGCCGGCCCCACTGGAGGAAACTTGATCTGTGCTTTTAGCCTTGAAACCTATTAGAGAAATAAAAGTATACGTTGGAATGTTTACAGCAGGTGCGCTTTTATTATGACTTGTTGTAACCTCTTAAAATGTTCTAACATTAGAATTTGTTTAGCGACTGTTGCTTCTAGAATGTATAATACAAGTGGCAGGTAAAGTCCGAATCAGGAGCTGAACAGAAAACCGACCTATCACTGATACATATTGGGATTAAAAATAAACAGCAAACAAGTACAATGCATGCAGTACGATTGCTAAAAGAAACTTTTGTATACAGTTGTTTAAGAGGAAAAGCTGATGAAGGATATGATATTCATGGGATAAATCAGAATTTTGGAGGATTTTTACAGTTGTGCTTTGAATTAGGAGGGATTATAGAACTGATCTCATCCCTTTCTTTAGCGTTCTGGTGTATTTAAAGTTGCTTTATCAAGGACGACGAACTAATCGACTGAATTGTGCATATATTTGAAATATCTACACAGATGTGTATTCATGTTTCCAGAAAAATGATCATCAGGTATCTAATTGATTAAACACTACAAAACATTCAGTATTTCGTCTGTCTTCGACACATCATACTTCGACTGAGTGATATGCAATTTGTTTTATTCCTTCATAATGAAAAATATTGTTTAATATTGTTCATAATAATGTGTTCAAGTTGAATATCATCAAATAAGAGTATTGTACGCATATCGTTATTTAAATTTGTAGTTAAAAACATGGGGGGACTGAGGGGGGATATCTAATATCTTTTATTTAGTTTTATTTAAATTGGATTCGTTTTAATTCTAATAACATGGTATAACTTGGTCAGTTATCTTTGCACTTTTTTCTTGATGTTGCTAGTGCAGGAATAATACAGTATTACCACAAAACTGGAATTACTAGTATATCCGCTGTACTTGTAGCACCGACTATAAGCAGCATAGTTCCTTTTGATATATTTCCATATAAATTATAACATTCCCTTTGTCGCTTATTGTTTTAACTAAAATTTATAATTGTACGTTGCATTTTTCTGCAAAGCCAATTACAGATAACGAGTCAGAAATCTCCGTTTCAACATTATACGTAATCTTAATTATAGTTGTTTTATTAAAACAGTTCATACATGTTTCACTAATGATGATTTAAACAACACTTTCCACATATCACCGCCAGGACTTTTTAACCAAAAAAATAAACAAAGAAAATAGAAAGAAAAACAATACCAAAGAAACCATCCAAGAAAGGAAAAGGATTAAAACTTAAATGTCTTGCTGATACTGAAAATAATTAGCAACCGATGTCAATTAAACGTTGTAACAGAATTGTTACCGAGAGGAGGGTGGATTAAATGAACAATACAAACACAATTTGTGAAAGAAAATATAAATTTATGTAATAAATTATAAATGAAAAAAATACAGATGTAACAACACAATAATTCATGCACTCAACCCACAATTACACTCACAACCATTCACAATACATGAATAAATTAAATAACAATACAAAAGGAATCTCAGATGTAAAGGGATCTCTTGGATTATACACAGATCCAAGAATCCTTTACGAAAGTTAAATAAATGCAAGAATGATTTACGAAAAAAAATAAACACAAACGACAAACTATCTATCGCACGATGGATTGCGATAACTAGCACGATCATATACTTGTATTCAATCAAGTTGCTAGCTTTTATTGATATCTATGTGATCACTTGAAATATTATTGCGATCTGACATAAGCATGCAAATACAACAATGTATTAAATTATATTATAATTTCAATACACCTATGTGTCTCCCCTGTATAACCGCACGATTCAGCAACAGTTGAATCGTCTCCCAGTTTCCCCGAGAACCGAGGGTTGACCAATACTATTATCGGACGTTTCCCTACACGGATCCACCACAGTTATACGTTCAGACAGCATACAACATCTACCCGAACCAACGGTTCCTCACTCCCCTAGATGTCTACCCGGACGTTTTACAACTCTAAGACAGCTCCGACACTCGGACTTCTAGCTTTCCGGATATTTACACGTTACACAGATATTGACGAACAGACAGTTCGACACACAGACAGATACTTCAATTCCGTTTGCACAAATTAACGGCACAAGCACATTCAGATATTTATACAGAGATGTTCCAGAACAAACAATAGATGTCCCACAACAAATCAAACGATATCAAAGACGTTTATCAAAAGATGGTATCAGATGTGTTTAACAGCTACGGTATCAACGATGTTATTAGCAGCTACGGTATCAACGATGCTATTAGCAGCTACGGTATCAACGATGTTATTAGCAGCTACGGTACCAGAAACAATGTAACAACTATGTTAGCAGCTACGGTATCAGAGACGGTATCAACGATGTTATTAGATGCGCTATCAGTGATGAACTTCTACGGTATCAACGACGGAATCAGACGGAATCAGACTGAATCAGTGATTGTCAGATGTTATCAGATCTACGGAATCAACGATGTTATTAGATCTCCGGAATCAACTATAATAAACAAAACCAGACTAATAATAGTTGTCTCAAAAATAATCTAAGCCGTAGATTACGATATTCCATTTAAAGTCTAAAAGTGACTAGTAATTCCAAATATTCCACGTTCATTGCAATAAAGGCATCATTATACGAAATGATAATCTGAATAAAATTCACAATAAAACGAAATGTAATTTTAACACTCACCCCTTTGGCTGGAGATTTGCAAGACGAGGTAATCTATCCTTCGATTAGATATTTGGGTTCCCGTAAATAATAATGAGAAATCCTTAGCCTTATATACTCTCTATAGGTGAACATAAATCACATCGAGCTTAACGTGCACCACGTACAACGAGTATTTCGGATTTCATGTAAATTACAAATTGGCACATGCAAATCGTTACACGCCACTTAATCACCCCAGGTAATGCGTGTACGACGAAATCAAGAAAATGGTGAGTTTCGTTTGCAATTCAAGAACAACAAAAATCAGTTCAAATTTTCGCCTAATTCTGTGACAATACCTCCCCCCTAAGAATAAAAATGTACACATTTTTAAAACTAACACAGAATAGAAGAAAAATAACTACTGATGATATCTTACAACATTTACACTGGTTATACTACAAACTGGATTTTATTACTTGGCAAATTCATACAAATTTCCCATCATGCCCTACTCAAGTAGTCTGCGCCTATATTTTCAACTCCCCTTATTGAAATTGTCGCTCTGTCTCTTGATGTATAACTTGAGCATGTTCGCATGGAATGTTTTTACATTACCGTCCATGTCAATTTTATAGTCCATGTCACCTTTTACTTCTTTAACTTCATATGGACCTTTCCACTGGACTAATAACTTATTCGAACTCGTTGGAAGAAGCAATAGAACCTGATCTCCCACAAGAAATTTCCTATTACGCGCTCTGCGGTTGTAATACTTGGCATATCTGCGCCCGGATTTAATCAATTCGTCACGTGCCATCTGGCATGTACTCTCAAGTTTATTTCTTAGATCTAACACGTACTGGTAAGTCGTTTTTATTTCCTCGTTCGCGACATCACCAGTCCATAGTTCGCGTAGTATCCGCATCGGGCCACGAACTGTCCTACCATACAACAGTTCAAAGGGTGAGAACCCTAAACTTTCCTGCGGTACTTCACGGTACGCGAACAGAACAGCGTTTAAATAACGGTCCCAGTCTTGCGGACGTTCCGCGCACATCTTTCTCAGCATGCTTTTCAGGGTACCATTAAACTTCTCTACCAGTCCATTGCACATCGGATGGTATGGGGTAGTGTTTAGCTGTTTGATGGATAACAGCCTACTTATTTCACCCATGAGGTCAGAGGTGAATTGGGCACCACAATCAGTGAGGATTTCCTCTGGCACCCCTACCCTACTGAAGATATCAACTAATGCTTCAGCTACCCTTTCCGTTTCAATAGTTGGTAACGCTACGGCTTCGGGGTATCTGGTTGCGTAGTCAACCAGAGTAAGTATATACCGATTCTTTCTTTCGGTAACCGGGTGTATTGGTCCTACAATATCTACTGCCACTCTTTTAAACGGTGTATCTATTAATGGCATCTGTCCCAAGGGCACCCTTGTGACCCTTCCCTTACAGACGGTTTTCTGACATACGTCGCACGACCTACAGAACCGTGTGACATCGCCATTAACACCTGGCCAGTAGAATTCAGCGACTACCCTGCTAGTGGTCTTAGCCTTACCTAGGTGTCCTGCCATGCTTGACTCATGCGCCACCCTAAGTACTTGAGATCTATATCTCTGGGGTACGACCACTTGCCAATACTTCTTACCCTCCCGAGCGCTAAACTCCCTATGAATTAATCCGTTCTTGCGTACGAATCTAGAGCTACCCCCACGCTTGCAATGTTTAATCGCGCCGGACGTGATTTTCTCAGCAATTGTTCTGATGGATTCATCACGTTCTTGCTCTTGTTTGAAATCATCGCGGGAAATTCCTGAGATCGATTCAGGGACTATTAATTTATGAAACGCTGTTTTCTCTCGCCGTGTTTGCGCTCGCGTTTCGACTGCCTGGGCCAAAGGTATTTTAAAATCGGCCATGGTTGGAAGACGGGAACCTTCAACATTACCGATCGTCAGATCGTAAATAGGATTGTCCATACAAAGGGCATCAACAGTTCCCGTTAAGAAAGGTGTTTTTACTGTGATCCTTGCTACGGGAATGCGACCCATCGTCTGATCAAGTAACATACATGGGGATTCCCACCCGAGCATTTGGTTATCCTGCACGAGACTACGTTTGATCACTACGCCCGTACAACCAGTGTCACGCAATACCACGACTTCTCGACCGTTGACAAACCCTCTCGCGGTTGGTACACGCGCTTCAGGAAATAAACACGTGCCAAGCGAATGAATACAAGGTTCTACCTGTACGATGTTATCAGTTATACCTTTACTTTGTATAGCCACTGCTACCTTATGTATAAGTGCCTTTCTTTTAGGACAGTCTTTTTGAACATGACCCAATGCATTACACAAGAAACACCGCACACGCTGAAAAACTGGATTCCCAACTGACCTTTTTACCTCAGCTGATTTTACAGGCTCCCTAGGCATAGGTCTTACAGACTGGTTTCCAGACTTAAAATCTTTCAAAACCACGTTCTGGGTTCCCCCATGAGCTTCGGCAAATAAATCGGCTTGCTTAGCCATATCTTTTACGTTTGTGAAGACTTTCTCCTTCAGAAATTGATCTAATTCTCGCCCAACTGTATTAAATAATTGATCTCTGAGCAAGAAATCAGTCAACCTTTCAAACGTTTTCACCGCTTTTCCGCATTCAATCCACCGCTCAAAATAGTTCGCAATTCTGACGGTGAACTGACCAAAGGTTTCTCCCTTATCGGGCTTGCTATACCTGAACTTTTTTCGAAAACCTTGTTCAGTGAGCTCGTACCTTTTGAGAAGTGCTTCCTTTAGGACGTCGTACTTAAACACATCGTCCCTAGGAAGTCGCGAGTATACATCCAGTGCTTTACCTTTTAATAAAGCACTCAGATGCAGCGCCCAGTCATTTTGACTCCACTTCTGGTTTTCGGCATACCGCTCAAACCGATGAAGATAACTATCCATGTTATCTTTTTCATCGTCAAAGGGAGGTAATTTTGGGCCCCTTAATTTGCTAAAGGCAGAATCGTGTTCTCTTCCAGATGTCGCTAATTCTACCTTACGCTCATGATCCCGTTGCTTTGCTGATTCTTCTAACTCGAACATTTCTAGTTTTGCTCGTTTTTCTAACTCTAACATTTCTACTTTAGCTAGTTTATCTAACTCTATTCGCCTTCCCTCCGCTTCCCTTTCCCATTCTATCCTGTCTTTTTCGGCCTGCTTCTCTAATTCTATCTTTTCCTTCTCTAATCCTATCTTTTCCTTCTCAAATTCTATCTTTTCCCTCTCAAAGGCCCATTTCCTATCTTCGGCTTCCCCTTTTTCCCTTTCGAATTCCCTATCTAATTCCCGTTTCCTTTCTTCGGATTCCCTTTCTAATTCCCTTGACCTTGCCCTTTCTTCCCTTTCCCGGGCTTGTTCTTCTTGAATGAATTTCCTCAAACTTTCACCTTCATACCCAAATTCTTTGCCTAAGGCAACCAAGTCCTTAAGGGATGACATGACAAATGTAATACGAATATAGATAGGTAACCAAACCAATGTCTTAAACACGTTTATACTGGACACACGGACCTAGGTAAACTAAACAAAAATAAACTCCAACTAGAGTATTATCTTAACAGAAGGTCACGCTCAAATATAAACATTAAATGTATACCTTCACAAAAATGATTGTCAGTTCACTTAATCCAACGATCCCACTTCTGACACCATTGTAACAGAATTGTTACCGAGAGGAGGGTGGATTAAATGAACAATACAAACACAATTTGTGAAAGAAAATATAAATTTATGTAATAAATTATAAATGAAAAAAATACAGATGTAACAACACAATAATTCATGCACTCAACCCACAATTACACTCACAACCATTCACAATACATGAATAAATTAAATAACAATACAAAAGGAATCTCAGATGTAAAGGGATCTCTTGGATTATACACAGATCCAAGAATCCTTTACGAAAGTTAAATAAATGCAAGAATGATTTACGAAAAAAAATAAACACAAACGACAAACTATCTATCGCACGATGGATTGCGATAACTAGCACGATCATATACTTGTATTCAATCAAGTTGCTAGCTTTTATTGATATCTATGTGATCACTTGAAATATTATTGCGATCTGACATAAGCATGCAAATACAACAATGTATTAAATTATATTATAATTTCAATACACCTATGTGTCTCCCCTGTATAACCGCACGATTCAGCAACAGTTGAATCGTCTCCCAGTTTCCCCGAGAACCGAGGGTTGACCAATACTATTATCGGACGTTTCCCTACACGGATCCACCACAGTTATACGTTCAGACAGCATACAACATCTACCCGAACCAACGGTTCCTCACTCCCCTAGATGTCTACCCGGACGTTTTACAACTCTAAGACAGCTCCGACACTCGGACTTCTAGCTTTCCGGATATTTACACGTTACACAGATATTGACGAACAGACAGTTCGACACACAGACAGATACTTCAATTCCGTTTGCACAAATTAACGGCACAAGCACATTCAGATATTTATACAGAGATGTTCCAGAACAAACAATAGATGTCCCACAACAAATCAAACGATATCAAAGACGTTTATCAAAAGATGGTATCAGATGTGTTTAACAGCTACGGTATCAACGATGTTATTAGCAGCTACGGTATCAACGATGCTATTAGCAGCTACGGTATCAACGATGTTATTAGCAGCTACGGTACCAGAAACAATGTAACAACTATGTTAGCAGCTACGGTATCAGAGACGGTATCAACGATGTTATTAGATGCGCTATCAGTGATGAACTTCTACGGTATCAACGACGGAATCAGACGGAATCAGACTGAATCAGTGATTGTCAGATGTTATCAGATCTACGGAATCAACGATGTTATTAGATCTCCGGAATCAACTATAATAAACAAAACCAGACTAATAATAGTTGTCTCAAAAATAATCTAAGCCGTAGATTACGATATTCCATTTAAAGTCTAAAAGTGACTAGTAATTCCAAATATTCCACGTTCATTGCAATAAAGGCATCATTATACGAAATGATAATCTGAATAAAATTCACAATAAAACGAAATGTAATTTTAACACTCACCCCTTTGGCTGGAGATTTGCAAGACGAGGTAATCTATCCTTCGATTAGATATTTGGGTTCCCGTAAATAATAATGAGAAATCCTTAGCCTTATATACTCTCTATAGGTGAACATAAATCACATCGAGCTTAACGTGCACCACGTACAACGAGTATTTCGGATTTCATGTAAATTACAAATTGGCACATGCAAATCGTTACACGCCACTTAATCACCCCAGGTAATGCGTGTACGACGAAATCAAGAAAATGGTGAGTTTCGTTTGCAATTCAAGAACAACAAAAATCAGTTCAAATTTTCGCCTAATTCTGTGACAAACGTATCCCAAAATCATCCTATGCAGACATGTAGCATGATGTCCAGCACTGTGGCATCATGTTGAAGACAAGAAGATACAACATAAGCATTTTTCAGCTGAACTCTGTTACAAGAGAGAGAGAGAGAGAGAGAGAGAGAGAGAGAACACAAAAGGTTTGAAGATGTCTCAAGTGAAATATATATATATATATATATCATTGGATATAATATGAATAGTATTAAATCAAACATTGCATACCCTTTCCTCCTCGCTTTCTTCATTGGCCGTCTCTGGCATTTCGTCAGATAAATCAGCTGACCTTGCCGCGGGTAGTTCGTCCTGCAAATAAGTCAATAATGATTCTATAATACATAAACGTAATACCAGTATGGTTTGATTTCTTCATAGTATATAAGAATTGGGGCAACATTAAAAGTATGTACTAATGACACTTTTAATGAAGAAAGACCTGTGAACAAGTTGGTTATATGGAAGGGAAAGGAAAGACACATCTCTAAGCACGATGATCGTTCGCTCAGGCTGATGCGTTTCTTCGTAGAAGAGTATATATCTGTATACTATTACTACATCTACCACCACTACTACTTCTACTAAATAATAATAATAATAATAACACGAACTTTGTAAAGCGCCTAATCTTTAGAGCATCTACGCGCTTTACAACATCAATAATGATATGACGACAAAAGATTTAAATAAAACACAAAACACCACGAAATTAGAAAACATATAAAATGCTTAAAATATGTAAGGTAGGAAACATTTTTAGATCTTTAAGTTTGTTCTTGCAGTCGAATAAATGTGAGTTTTAAGAACACATTTGAAAGGGACCACTGTGTCTTTGTGTCTAATTTCCATAGGCCATTCATTCCACGTTGATGGGCCCTGGTATGCAAAAGAACGTTGTCAAAATGACTTCGTTTTCATAGTGGGGATCATGCGTATATGATTGTCAGAAGAAGAGCGTAAGTATCTTGCTAGTGCGTACACATGGGTGAGCCAGATAGGTATGTTGGACTGGAGTCTGTCAGCGTAGGAAACGTAGCACAGAGAACAAAATTTGTGTTTGATTCTGGATCGAATGGATAGCCAGCGTATGGTACTGAGCAGCGGGGAGGTGTGCTCTGAACGTGGTACTCTATGGATGATCCTAGCAGCTGTGTTTTGAACTGTATGAAGTTTCTGGAGTAAATCTTGAGACGAGCCAGCCAGAATTGAGTTACAGTAGTCCTGTCTTGAAAGTACTAATAAAGACACAAGTGTTTTGTGGTACTAATAAAGACACAAGTGTTTTGTGGTACTAATAAAGACACAAATGTTTTGTGGCATCTACTGAAAGATATTTGCGAATGAAGCTAATGTGTCTCAGCTTAAGATATGCAACCATGTATATGCTCATGACATGATGGTGCAGTGTGAGAGTACTGTCCAGAATAACACCTATGTTTCGTACTGACTGTGTGAATATAACGTTGGTGTGGCTGATATTTATTTTCTGAGGTAAAGGATGTGAATGAGAAAGTCTTGATGTTGTGAGGAGAATGGCCTCAGTTTTATCATCATTCATCTCCAGCTTGTTACATGTCATCCATGATTTCACATTAGAAATGCACCTCTCTACTCCATGGATGGTAGCATCAACTTCACTTGGGTGGCTTGATTTGTATATTTCTGTGTCATCGCGTACACGAGTTGTGACACTAGTTGATGATCTATGACACTTGGGAGCGGCTGAGTGTCTAGAATGAAGAGATATGGTCCAGAAACAGACCCCTGCGGAACAACACGACATATATAAACTGGGCTGGAGTATACTCCATTTGCAGAGACAATTTGTGTCATGTTGCGTAAATACAACTTGAACCACTGTAAGGTTATATTTATTGTGAATGCCAAATACATGCTGGTGACGGTGACGTAACAGATCATAGTATATTGTTTCAAATGCTGCAGCTAATCAAGGGGTTTGAGGACTATAATCTTTCCACTATCCAAAGCGGAGAGAATTTCAATAAATACTTTCAGAAGAGTAGTTTCAGTACTGTGGCAAGGGAGATACACAGACTGTTCATTGATACAAATTCTTTTTGAATTCAAATGAGATACAAGTTGGGTTAGAACAACTTTTTCTAAGATTTTGTATATGAATGGGAGTTTAGAAACTGGGCGGTAGTTCTTTAAATCGTTATGGTCAAGTGTTGGTTTATTCAGCAGAGGCTTTACGAAGACACGTTTGAAAAAATGATTGGAATTCCCCCGATGAGAGAGAGATAATAATAACATCAGTTAGTGAAGGCATATTTGGTCTAAGCACTCAAGTAGCAGTGATGTTGGAACTGGATCAGGTTCACATGACTTTGGTGCACTTTTCATCACGATTGTCCGTACTAAAGCCATAGACACAGGTTCAAATGTTCCTATCAGTTGTCGCTGAAATTCTGTATCATTACCGTATGGTGACGAATCAATTGAAATTGTGTTGTCTAGCGAATCTCTAATGGTTTGTACTTTTCATGGAAGAAATTTGCAGAAAGGTCCGGAGGGTCTGCTGGAGAGAAGGTAGTTGGAAGTGGTGTACATTTGTTCCTTGTCATTTGTTTGTTGGTTATCTCGAAGAGCTCTTCGCGGCTGGAACTCTCCGTGATCTTAGTACTGTTGTGGGATAATTTGGCTCAATGGACTATGATTGTGACGTTCTTTTTAACGGCTTCATAGATTTGTTTATGAATAGTGAGTCTGGTAGAAAGCCAAAGCCTCTCTGTTTTACGGCGATGTCTTTTAGCAGTGCGAAGCTGATCCCTAACACTGCTATACCATGGAGAACACTTTTTTTTATTGATACTCTGCATTTGGTGGCTGGAACATGTTTTTCAAGCAATTAACGCAGGCAGTTATCGAGTTGTTCTACTGTAGGATGTAAGTAAGTTAGGTTTTCTTGGATGCCATGCATTAATTTGGTTGTATTTATCATACAGAGGTTTCTCTTAGTAGTAAATAAAGGTCCGGAGGTTTAGGGACTGATACGTTGAAATGGCTTATAATGCAGAGGTGATCTGATGCAATTTTGTGGGATACAAGGGTGGATTGCAGAATAGTATCATCAGGTCTATGAAGAAACCAGTCTAGAATGTGACCAAATTTATGGGTGGGTTGTTAACGGACTGTTTAAGGTTGAAAACATGAATGGAATCTAATAGTTTTGACATGTATGGGTTTCCAGAAGAGTCAAAGTGAAACTTAAAATCTCCAAGAATAATTAGGTTGCCACCTATCGGATTTCCATACTCCAAAGGATTTGGAAACTACTCAAAAAAGAGAGATTCAGTCAGCTTGTTTTTCCTACTAGGAGGGCAGAAGAGACAGAAAAAATGGAATGACCTTTGTTCTAGTGTGAGTGTTGTTTGGACTAGTTCAAACAATCTGTGACAGAAACTGAAGGTTGTGTTGCACTTAATGCATTTTATCATGGAATTGTTTGTGATGACAGCAATTCCACCTCCGCGGAGGAACGACTTGATGAGTAAGCGGTGGGTGTTAATCCGCGCACTTTGGCGCATCTAGCCATGTTTCTGTTAGGAAGAAGACGTCGATATTCTGGTCGTTTTCTCTTTGTATATTCGCTTTGAAACAGCTAATGTACATTTCTATTTATAACTTTTGCTTTCTGTAGAAATCGGGTAATTTATTATTTTGTCCAAGTTCGTTGTCTGAGAAGATTTTTTTCAAGGGCCTTTCTGGTGGACTTTTCCGAACTGTCGCTATTTTTATCCGCTACTTAAATATCGCAACAATTACTGAAAATGAAAACTTTCGCCTGAAAGAATTGAAAATCATGATTTAGCTAACATGCAAGTGTTTAATGCATAAGTTCGAACAAAAGTTAATGACTGATATTGGTTTCCAGAGGAAGACTCGAGTGTTCTGATACTGAAGAATAATCTATAGAGAAAATACAGTATTCTGATCTAGAACTGTTCTGAAAAACTACTTAAAAAGTGGACTTAGAAGAACATATGCAGTCGATATGTATAGAAATTGCAAGATTGTCATGTATATTAAATCCATATACAATTTTTTGTAGTTAATTACTGGTACGGACATTTATTTAATGTTATTTTATAATATGATTTTATGTCATTTGAGTTAATGATATTTGGTTTTTCATTCATTAATTAAATGACTGACATGCGCTATAGTATGACTATACGTATCTCCTTTCTCCATTCATAAATTAAGATTATTGCTATATTCATGTCAACAACTAGTTCGGTCAAAGTAGGCCAGGGAAATAGGTGAATGATTTCCCGTCAACATTGCATGATATTTGGAGGATATCTGTACTGTAGAGAATTTAATGCAGTGTTCTCATTCTTCAGTTAAATTTCAGTTTTGTGAGATTCATTAAAGGAATTGTCATTTATTTATAATTTGTTCGTTGCAAATGCAGAGCGAAAACACTGTATTCCAAATAGACAGCACCTTAACTCATAGTCAGTATGAAACCTTGGTGTTACTCTAGACACTACTTTCACATTGCACAAACATGTCATGAACATATACAAGGCTGCATATCTTGAGCTGAGTCGCATCAGTTCCATTCGTAAATATCTTTCAGTTGATGCCAATAAAACACTTGTGTTTTCATTAGTACTTTCAGGACTGGACTAGTGTAACTCAATTATGTCTGATTCGTGACAATATCTACTCCAGAAACTTCAAAAAGTTCAAAACACAGCTGCTTGGATCATCATTAGAGTACCTCGATCAGAGCACATCTCCCCGCTAATCTGTACCCTACACTGGCTATCCATCCAATACAGAATCAGACACAAAATGTGTTCTCTGTGCTACGTTTCACTGACAGACTCCAGTCCAATATACCTATCCAACTTCATCCATGTGTATACACAAGCAAGATGTTTACGCTCCTCTTCTGACAATCGTATACTCATTGTTCCCACTAAGAAAATTAAGTCATATGGACAACGTTCTTTTGCGTACCAGGGCCAGGTGATGTGGACCGAATTACCCATTGAAATCAGACACAAAGACACAGTAGTTCCTTTTAAGAGTGCTCTTAAAACTGACCTTTTTCGACTGCAGGAACAAACTTAGAGACCTAATAATGTTTTGTTTCTTGTATGTTTTCAGCATGTTGTTATGTTTACCAATTTCATGGTTTTCCCATACAATCATAGTCATTTTGGTCAAGACCAAAACACAATATGCGAAAGATAGCGAGGTCTACCTGGTTATAAAGGCTCTGCTTGTTTCTAGAAATTAAGATGTTCAAGTTTGTGTTAAGCATGAAAGATACTGATTTCAAAGTATTCTCTCTCTCTCTCTCTCTCTCTCTCTCTCTCTCTCTCTCTCTCACACACACACACACACACTTTCAAGTTACATTATTTACAAATACATGCTGAAAAAACAATTCTAGCATTGAAATATAAAAAGAAACTAGGAATTAGACGTAAATTTGGCAAGCACATCCGTGCAAACTAAATGTCTTAGGAATAAATAAAATCTGTCATCATCATCATAATAATATAATTTGTAAGTGACGTCATAGTAACTTAAAATACGTTTTATGCTGATATTTAGTTTTTACATTTAGCTCTTATGTCGATTAAGTAGATAACCAAAAATATTCGCATCAACAGCATACGTCCTTCTTTATCTTAGACATGCAGTGAATATTTACGTTAACTTTCACTATAATTCGCATGCACTTAGCATTTATAAGAAATATATGAAATAACGAGTACTAGATCTGATTAAAAAAAAAGAAATATTGAAAGGTTTGTGCAAACGGTTACTGTTCAAGCAAGACAAATCCGTGGCTTTTCTTTTCTTGGTGCGTGGCAGGTGGGTTGTCAATTTTAAACCTAACTGTATGCAACACTTTAAATTAATGTAAAACACTTTTTTTTCGCATTTTCAAATGTGCACCATTGTTTCAGAAGTTATTGATGTACCGTGTTTCAATTTCTTTGGCAACTCAAATAAATTGATCACGTTATATATTAGATTTTCCGGTTCTGAAGAGCAGTTTTTAAAATGATCTTGTCGATGTTTTAAAATATCTATATCTACATCTAATATAAAACCAGATATATATTTTCAAGTATTTTAAACAGACTGCCTTATACCTAAGTGTGTCTTCATTAACATACATACATACTGTCGGGATACGGACTTTTACTGATTGGATGTCCCGCTTAATCTGGGTTTCGTTATCTAGAGGTAGACCGTCCTCGATGTAATTGCCCGGTTCGAGTAAAGGTAAGTGGTGAAAACTTACAGGTGAAATAGATAGAAATCTGAGCAGATATATTGAACAAACAAACACGAGACCCGTACAGGTAAACAAACAATTCAATTAATTACATAAAACAACTATGGGAAGTCATTACACAAGTAATATACCTACTTTGAGAAAGAAGAAAAAACTTTATCGAATTACAAAGGAAAGCACAACTGGATTCAATAAAATAGCATAGCTGATCTGTTTAAAGATAGATTTTTTTTTTCATCATAGGATCGAGTGAACAATCGAAGTTAGCATCAAGTATAGATGCATAACCTGTTCAGACGCCTGGATCTCCGGATTCCACCTTCAACAATCCGTCTCAAGATAATCTCAGAATTTATACGTCGCAGGATTACGTCGCAGAATTGTAAGTCTCAGGATAACACGTATCAGAATACACGATTCAGGATTTCACGTATCAGATTACACGTATCAATGCTGCACGTCTCAGATTACACGTTTCCGGACTGCACGTCTCAGATTACACGTCTCAAGACTGCACGTCTCAGATTACACTTTTCAGGATTGCACTTCTCAGATTACACGTCTCAATATTGCACGTCTCAGGAGCAATTTTTTTCCCCTTTGCTTTACGTCCGTCCAAAATTAGTTCATCCGATTCCTTTCTTTAGACAACAGTTTTTACGAGGAACTTTCTTGCAAATTTCTCAGATCCTACTCTGGTTTCTCTTGCAGAAAAGTTTAGACATTAAACGTTTCGATAAGGCGAAATTAAAACCTAGGAAATTTTGTGTGGGAAACACGTCCCTTAACTAGCGTAACCAATCAGTCAAATATCTCGGCACCTTCCTCAGTGGTGCCAAACTCGGGGACAGCTTCTGAGATGTTTCCATTGTGACCGCTGTACCATGAATATAATGTTTGCTGTGCCCCTAATAGTCAGTCTGACTGCTGTCCAAACAAAATGCTTAATTGAGAAACGTGGCAGTATGATTATTGATTTGCGTCTATTCTCTAGAAATGTAATTACTGGTTCTCTTTTCTCAACTAATGTATTCTTGTTTAGATCGACAGAAATTTGCCCCTACATACATAACATAACATAACATACATACATACATACATACATACATACATACATACATACATACATACATACATACATGCATACATTAAGCCCCGAGTGGATGAGTGGTCTAAAACGCTCTCCGTTACGGATCACTGACATCTCAAATCTGTCTGCGTGGGTTCGAGTCTCAGATTCGGCCAACATGGGTATGGAAGAAGGCTTGTCATTAGCTTATCGTGCGTCGGTGGTTCTTTCCGGGGTTTTTCCCGGGTTCATACTCCAACAGTAACACTGGCCGCCATGTATAGCCTATCATGTGCTGAACAATGGCGTTAAATCCATTTATGTGGCATGCATTGATTCATAAAAAAATCATCATCAACATCATCGTCGTCGTCAATATACTGAATACAGACTCTTTTAATTACATACTGGAGGTATTTAACATCAGCAAAAACAATGTGTGAACCCTATCATCTCCCGTATGTGTAACCGCTCCTGTGGCCTAGTGGTTAGAGCGTCCACCGTGGAAGCGGGAGGTCGTGGGTTCAATCCCCGGCTGAGTCATACCAAAGACTTACAAAAATGGTACGAACAGCTGCCTCGCTTGACGCTCAGCATTAAGAGGTTAGTGTTAGGACTGGTCGGCCTGGTGTCAGGATAATGTGACTGGGTAGGACATCATGCTACATGTACGTGGCATGATGCCCCAGTGCTAGACATCACTATAAACTGCCTCACTGCAGACATCGTAGCGGTATGGCAGAAAAATTGTTAAAGCTACGTTAAAAATTCTAATCAAACAAACAAACAAACAAGTCTCCTGTACGTGCACATGCACATTTATCACTCTGTATGTGAAATGTATGAGTATCGAACAATCAAAGAAGTACAGAAAGGAAAAAAGTTAATGTAGTAATTGTAGGCAATTTGCATTTAATTTTCTTGATAATTTACTCTGGGTTATATATATTGTGTTATCAAGCAACATTACTATAGGTATGAATGTTAATAATCGTGTGACTACGTCAAAAACGGAAGCGAAAGTACAGATGCAAATATTTTTTTAAAAAAATAAACCAATTATAAACTGGGTAAATATGTGGATACCTTTTATCGGTTAGTCACATTTTTTAAGTTTATTTTCTTTCTAACTTTTTCTGTTATGTGTCTGCAAGTGGTAGTTAAAACGTCAAAATACGCCTCTTCTAGCTCGCGCACGTACCAAATTAGTTTGACATATCGGAAAATTGAGTGTGGCGTGAATGTCAAATATGTTTAATTAATAATTTTTATTTTCATTCCCCATGATTGAAGTCATCTTATTTAAGCTATCCTGTCAGTGCAGATTAGCATTTCAAAGAAAACACGCACTATCTAGACTTGCCAATATTCAACAAATCCATAGCAACACTGACTGCACTATTGCCTTAAGCCCCGCCCACTTTCTCACGTATACAGATTGAATTGAGATATCAGACACATTAGCTAACGATATTACAGACATCACATCTGAAATTTCTGTTGCATGTCACGACAAAGTATCGATACTTGTTTTTGCTTTATGACTTGCATTTAAAAATTCATTCTACAAAAATGTTGTAGTCAGCTAACTTGCATTGCCAACGACGCTGATGTAGCTACAGTATAAATCGCATATGATTTCAAAACAGTCTCCATAGTTCAAAAGTCATTTTCATGTTTGCTTATAATAAATAATATATCGAATTATGAGAACATAGCTGTCAAGGCTAATGCGCCAACAGGTAATGGTGTTAGTTCACTTGATATGATCTAACATCGTATATAATTAATAGGCCTTTTTATTCCTGGTATTCATTATTTTAACTATCCTCATATATCTCTTCTGCTTTGGGGAGGCCGTATTTTGAAGAATTTAAAACCTTCAATATTTTATCGGCGTGATACCAACATGCAACTATGTAATTATAACCCTTTATTGACTATTAACATAACTATTTGTATAAATAATAGACACAATAGTCCTTTTTATTCCTGTTATTCATTTCTTAACTATTCTCATAGATCTCGTCTTCTTTGGGGAGGCCGTGTTTTAAACAATAAAATACCTTTAACATTTTCTCGGCGTGAAACACGCACCAATGTAATTATAACCCTGTATCGACTAACTTTATTTGAATTAATAAAGGGACTGTTATGTTTCATTACTCTGTGGTCTAACAACTTAACATGTGAATATATAAGATTTTTGTTTTCTCTTCTGGTGTGTGTGTGTGTGTGTGTGTGAGAGAGAGAGAGAGAGAGTTGATATCGACCAATCATAAAGAATTAAAACTTTTTGAGAAACCCTTACTTAGTTTAATATTCCATGTACGTTATTAGCAAGACATTAGGTAATTATCGTTAATAATAATAATAATAATAATAATAATATCAAGAAGAAGAAGAAAAAAACGAACAAGATAAAGAGAGTTGACGAATAAGAATAATAATAAGAAGAACTGTAGATGATGATTATTATGGCAATAAAGATGATATCAATCGTTCATCAAATAAGTTTTAAGTTCAATAAATCATTTAGCTGCAGTGATAATTACAGTATTTGTGATCAGATTAGTTTTATTTGCACAGATAAAAATACAGTGTCATACAAAAAATCATCCCCACCTTGAACAGTGGAATTAAAAGTATTGGATACCCGCATATGGTTGAAAGACTCGATGATATTTGTTCTCTTGTCGAACACCTGCATAACACGTAGAGGTGGGGCTTCAGTGCTGTACATTTACGCCACAATTTTTGTTACAGGTACTACTTTGGCAGTAGTTGTAACAGTATTATAGGCTTCCATGATTGTAATGGTTTGTTTTCAAAGTAGTTCTAAATCTCGAGTAAATCAACTGTTATGATATTGCAATTCGAGCTCAAAACACAAATTAAATACAGGTCGAATATGATAGGACACAATATTCTTGCCTTGTCTAACGCCTTGATTGCAAGTAAATAACCCTAATTTATTTCCAGAAAAATTAACAGTACCATTAGGGATTAGATGCCAATTATATTATCGATTGTGGAGTATCCGTTACGAAAACATGTCTGTGATTCAGATTGTAAGATGTTTTCTTATAGAAATAAAGAAAATCTATTGCCAAGAAGAGCAGTCATGAAAGGCCAATCATTGGTCGGATTTGATTTATCTACCTAATTGTTATAATCGATTTAATCAAATCAGTAGTCTGGGTTTCTGAAACAATACCTGATTTTAAAAAGATCATAAAAACAGGAAGAAAAACGAATCCTGTACATTTTGAATATTTAGTACTTTGAGAATTTCCAATGAGGAGATTGGTTCATTTTGCAATATAATGCAATTTTGCAATATGTAATGCAATTTTGCAATATGTAATGTTCTTAATGAATAATTCTATCTCTCGCCATTATTCTCACGGGATGAATCGATGTTCATTAAATTAGTCACTCTAGTTTTAGGGGGATGACCGCTCCTGTGGCCTAGTGGTTAGAGCGTCCGCCCCGGAAGCGGGAGGTCGTCGGTTCGATCCCCGGCCGAGTCATACCAAAGACTTACAAAAATGGTACTAACAGCTGCCTCGCTTGACGCTCAGCATTAAGAGATTAGTGTTAGGACTGGTCGGCCTGGTGTCAGGATAATGTGACTGGGTAAGACATCATGCTAGATGTCTGCGGCATGATGTCTCAGTGCTAGACATCACTATAAACTGCCTCACTGCAGACATCGTAGCGATGTGACTGAAAAATTGTTAAAGCTACGTTAAAAATCCTAATCAAAAACAAACAAATCTAGTTTTAGGATCTTGGCTCTGAGAGTAGTTGTAATTTTTTCTCGATTTGTCCAAGGGGCAGGTGTTTGGAGTACTTGAGAGACATTGAACCAAAAGATAGAGAAAGAGACGACTTTTTTTTTACAGCAGAGCGAGCGAATCTCGGAAACAAGGAAATAGCTCTATACGCGAGGAGACGCAGAAAGAAGACAGTCCATGATGCAGTTAATAACCTGTAAGAGGCTGAATGCGAGGGGAGGGGTCATTGTATGCAGCAACACAAAGGAGACAAAAGAATAAATCTACCCTAACATATTACTGGTGTTATATCTGGAATGACCCGCAATCATTCATGTAATTGTAATGCAAGCGTGCAGGAAGCTCACTCGTTTTTATTATGAAATTTGGTGCAAACGGAACTGCAAATTGCATTTTAAATTTTTTGGGGGTAATTACTATTTTATTTGCCTAATTAAGTAATTAAATTGTTCTATTCTGTATTCCTGTATACGGGAATTAAGTTGTAATATTCTCTATCTCTGTTCAGATTTTCATCTATACCATTTAAATAATTGCCGCTCCGATGACCTTAGGGGTTAGAGCAAACATCTACTATGAGGGAGGTCGCGGGTTCTAACCCCTGCCGTGATATACCAAATACTTTTAAAAATGGTACTTGCAGTTGCCTTGCTTGGCACTCAGCATTAAGAGGTTAGTGTTAGTACTGGTAAGCCTGGTGTCAGGATAATTTGAGTGCAAGGGACATGATGGTAAATGTCTGCGGTATGAAGCCTCAGTTATAGACACTGCAGACTTCATAGCGATATAAATAAAATTATTACAGCTACGTTAAATATAACACACACACACACACACACACACACACACCATCTATTAAGTTTATATTGTTATTAATATTCACTCGATATTCACTCTATCCGGGCTAAACACTGACGTCGATCCTCATCGAGACATAGATAAGTAAAAAAAAATAACAACCCCACCATAACAGTGACGTACGTGCCTAATTGGTTTTATAATCAGATCTTGTCTCACTATACTTACATGTATAACTGAATGGTTTGAATACACAGTCTGGTCGATTCAAATTCAACGAATATTCGAAACATAATTAATAATATTCAGTTTTAATCCGATATTTGATGTCTCTTTATTTGTTTGACGTAGGTAGAATAATATATCCAGGAATTCACTGTAGTGTCAATAGACAACATACATACATGCATACATACATACATACATACATACATACATACATACATACATACATACACACCTGCCGTGTGTCTTATTAGCGGATGACACAACTGTAATGGCTAATTCGCATCATTCGATGCAGCATCTGCTCGATACAATCTCTAATTATGCGAAAAGGTGGAGATTGAAATATAACGCAGATAAAAGTTGCAACATCCTCTTTACAAACAAAAGAAGAAATGATATCCCTTCTTTTCTATTCGACAAATCGCCAATTCCAGTAGTCAAAAGTAAGAAATATGCCGGCATACCTCTAACGTACAACTTTAAACCTAACGATGCGATAAAAGAAGCATGCGATAAAGGTAAACACTTATTAAACTCTTTTTATTTTATTGGTATCAGAGACGGAGGAATGAACCCTCTAACAAGTATGAAAATCTGGAAAAGAATCATTCTACCTTCAGTCCTATATGGATGTGAATTATGATCGAATATGACAAACACCAATATAGAAGAACTTGAGCTATGTCAGAGATATGCAGCGCGACGTATGCAAGCTTTCGATAAATATTCGCCCATAGAGGCAACGCGTAGTACCTTAGGACTCTGGTCAATGGAAGCATACATAGATAAGATGAAATTGTGCTTTTTCAACCGGGTGTGTAGGGGCGATTGGACTCTTATCTGGAAAAAGATTTTCATTTTGCGTTTATGTCAGTACTTGACCATCCCAATTAGACAGACGGGGTTTATAGCAGATATTGACAAAATATTCAAGAAATATGGTATGGGAAGTGTTCTCTTAGACTATGCAGTAAGAGTACAAACCGAAGGTAAACTTGTTTGGAATCGGAATATTATTGATAATATTCAAAACATCGAAGAATCTACCTGGAATACAGATATTGAACTAAGGAGCGATTTAATTCACTTCAGAAACATTCATTTGGACTTAAAAACAAGCAGTATATGGTTTCTTGGACGTAAATTTCCATCTATGTTATGGCCTCTCTCTGAAATAGTGAAACTATATATCATGCCTGTTGGAAAAGTTATGATATGTAAACTCTTTGAAAAAGAGACTGACGACAGAGCGAAACATCTTATCTTAGGTTGTGAAAAGCTCCTTGAAGAACGAAACGTCTTCTTTGAAAGGGTGATTGACACTTTAGAGGTGAGAGACGGGGTTAATTTATTTAATCAAGAAGACGATATACTATTGGAGACACTTCTTGGAAGCAGAGTAGATTGCTTGTCGTCTATCGACGATGATGTATGGGATAAACTCATGTTGGTAACGGCAAAAAGCATAACCTCATTTTACATTAAAATGCATGCCCTACTATCAACCAACATGTCATAACATAACAGCAATAATAAGTAGTTAATCTAGATAAATAAATAAATTAATTTAAAAAAACCCAAACAAAAACAAATATTCTGCTGTTGTCAAATTCCGCAATTTTGATGTATTACAGATCACGGAGATATAATGCTCTCTGGCTCATATAATATACGAGTGTCACCTTTTGCTATCTTTATTCCTTTGAGAAGGATTTCATGCTGTTCCTCATATATATGTATAAATGTGTGTATATGTGTGTATATATGTATGTGTAAATATGTGTTTGGGTGTGTAAATATATATGTATGTGTGTACATTTATATGTGTGTGTGTGTGTGTGTATGTATGCATAAGCATATATGTCATGTAGAAAGAACTACATTGATAATTACACTGGTATACGTTTCCAATTTGTTTCATTTATATTCTTTTGTGTTGTATTTCATGATTTTGTATTATCCTGAATTTGATTAATCTGATGTAATCTCTATTGAAGAGGAAATAAAGTCAGTCAGTCAGTCAGTCATACATACATACATACATACACCTCTATATTTCAAAGAATGCAGGGTAACATTGTAAAATAGTCACAGCCTTGTAATCAAAACGTGTGCGTACGTAATGATTGGAAGTATAAGAGTAATATACTAACCGATACCCTTTTGATTACAACAATTAACCAAGGCAACATGCGCAACTGAGGAACAATTTGGTTGTTATTTTTTCTTCTCAATATATTTATGTACATGAATGAACATTATGATGACTTTTCGTGGTTTCGGCAACATGTTAAGACATTTCAGAGAGAGAGAGAGAGAGAGTTTCTAGGCAGCTTACCATTACGGTTATTCTTCTAATATCTTCAAAATGGTATATGTTTTGTGCAAATAGTTGTGGATTTGAATAAATTCTGTGAGAGAGAGAGAGAGAGAAAGAGAGAGAGATAGAGTTTCTAGGCAGCTTACCATTACGGTTATTCTAATATCTTCAAAATGGTATATGTTTTGTGCAAATAGTTGTGGATTTGAATAAATTCTGTGAGAGAGAGAGAGAGAGAGAGAGAGAGAGAGAGAGAGAGAGAGGCAGCTTACCATTACGGAAATTCTTCTAATATCTTTAAAATGGTATATGTTTCGTGCGAACAGTTGTGGTTTGAATTAATTCCGATTCAGTTTATACATTATAATCAAGCGATTTGAACGCTTCGTTAATAATTGTTTTGAACTGGTTCCAGCTGGGGCTCAATTATCGCTTTATAGCATGCATTCATGACAAACGTATCTTGTTATTTAATCAGGACTGGAGCTAGAGCTCGCTGTTATATTACAGAAATAAATTTGTTACCATCATGGCTGCACCATTGATGACGACATTGATAAGAGTTTCATTACAATTAAAAAATCAGGGATAAGGTATAGTATATTGGTACGTGTTAAGTGTCTTTTAAACAGTAACAAGAACAAAAGTGAAGAAAAAAAAAATAGAAGTCCTAATAATAAAATGTCTTAATGAAAGTGAGTTAAAATCCCGACAAAATCCAGAATGAAAGAGTACGACGTATGCTGTGGTCAGTGTAATCCTGATGTGTCAACAGTTCTTTGTTGAATCACAGAAAATAATATTTCAACGTTTGAATTCTTTGTAAATTTCGATAACTGTCTTTGTCCAAGAATTACTTTAAGCACATATATCTCCATGGAAACATAATCACTTGGACTGCAAATAGTTTGAGAGAAAAATAAGCTAATTGGCCCAATAAACTGGTCACAACACAAAAAATTTGGACTTCTCCAGTGTTATGGCACATAATGACTATTTTTTCTCAATACATTAATATTAAGTCGTAGTAAGACGTATGAGGGTCACACGATCATGTTTCTAGAACAACGTATAAGCTTTTTACACGTCTAATATCACGTACTCCAAGTGTGGCTTTCACTAAAACCAATGATCGTTACTCTGGGAAAAAAAAATTAAAAATATATAAAACGTTGCTTACTTCAAATCTTACTCATTATAATTCAAGGTCAGGAACTAGGTCAGCATTAGATACAAACTTCCCTTTATTGTTGTACGTCAAACAGTCAGGTCAAACTTAACTGAATTTCTGGAAAATATCAAATCCAGAAAATATAAACAAATTAAAATATCATGTAATAGACTTTTTAAACAAATTAAAAGTTGGAAACAATTAAACTAAATAAAATATAAATCAAATCAAATAAGCATAATACTTCACCCATAAAGAAAAAGAAAGTGATATAATAGTTTTATTTTACCATAGATTAAGTATGTATGATGTTTGTTGTTTTTTATTTAAAAAACATTAGAAGAAGTCTTATTAGTTATACAAAGTGTGCATAAAATAATGCATTTATATACATGGAAAAGTTCATATGCTATTAAATTATCTTTTCCCTTGATGTGCCTGATGTCAATATTATATTCCTCTAACAATAAACTCAACCTTAGGAGTCTTTGGTTTTTATTTTTCATCTTGCCGATGAAAGTAAGGGGGTTGTGATCACTAAAGACAATAATCGAAGGAGGAGATGAACAAATGTAAACTTCAAAATTTTGTAAATGCAAATATAAAAAAGCCAAACATACCTTCTCGACTGTTGAATAATTTCTTTGATGCTTATATAATTTAGTAGCGTAGAAAACAAAACACACTGGATGATCAAAACCATTTTTCTCTTCTTGAATCAATACTGCTCCAACCCCAACATCACTTGCATCAACAGACAGTTTAAATGATTCAATACAATTTGGAGCTGTACAAACTGGCGTGCTTTTAATTTTCAGTCCAACGAAACTTATTTTTCTTGCTCAAACAAAAATTGTCAGGGGTTAAGCAATTATTAGAATATTTAGAATAACATCTCTGATAGTATCCAGCCATGCCTAAAAATTGCATCAGTTGCTTTTTACTAACAGGCACAGGGAATTCATAGATATCCTTGACTTAAGTATTTTAGATTGAACTTGCCCATGTCCCACAATATGTCATATACAAACAAGAACAAAGCAGAACTGACTTTTAGATACATTGTCAAACTTGCATCAGTGAGTCTGTCAAACAAAGAATTTTCGAATTGTTGCTAAATGTTCTTTCCAGGTGTCGTTGTAGATAATGACATCATCTATGTAAGCATAACAATTATCTAGACCAGACCCCCCTGCGGGTTCGGGGTTGTAGAATAGGCCCGACGTGCCTCGCCACGTGTCGTAAAAGGCGACTAAGTAGAGGCAACCTGTTTGCCGTGGGTTGCGTCCCGTGTCGGGGGAGGAAAGGATCCTGGTAGTTGCAACACACTACTTTGGCCTCTACTTCTCCTAGACGGGTGGTCGAGATGGGCCGGTCTCGACAAATCGGCTGGTCACGCCGAGCACTAGGAGGTCTTTTTTCCTTTTTTATTACTTATCTCCTCCTTTTTTTCTTGTATCTATCTTGATACCACCGTTTCCCCTACATTCTTTTCCTTTAGCTTTCACTTCCACAAGTTTTAGAAGACTTCCTAGATAGCGGTGGCTCAACGGGTCAATCGGGAGGTAATTTTACCGACCCTAGAAGGAAGCTTCATGGGTCAATCCCAGGTAATTTTATCTAACGAGTATGGCATCTATGTATCCCTGGCACTTGAAAAGTGTCCCCTCGTTGGGCTCCGTGGCGGGTGGGGAGCATGGGTGCTGAAATTTTAAACCCCAATCATGGCAAATACAACAAAAAAAACCAACAATAAACGTACCAAACCATTGTCTGATTCGGATGAAGAACCATGCGGCGTGGAATCATTTCCACGCTTCATGGTCATACAGTCAAAAGATGATACAAAACTGCTTTCAGGTTTATCTCCTTTCGTTATCGAGAAAACAATCTCCGGCTCTATTGGCACACCAAAAAGTGTTAAAAAACTAAAATCGGGCTGTCTTCTTGTAGAGTGTGAGCGAAAGAAACAAACAGAAAATATCATGAAAATGAAGACATTCTTTGATATCCCAGTAACCTCATTCGCTCACACTACACTGAATTCGTCCAAAGGGGTAATGCAATGTCGTGACTTGGCTGGAGTCACTGACGCAGATATCATCGAAGGGATGAAAAATGAAGGTGTCACTGCAGTGCGAAGAATACGTATTAAACGTAATAACACCCTGCAGGACACCAATACATTTGTACTCACCTTTAATAAACCGACAGTGCCCAAAGTGGTCAAGGTTGGGTTTTTACAAGTAAAGGTCGAGATTTACATTCCAAAACCCCTTCGATGCTATAAATGTCAAAAATACGGCCATCACGAGGATCGATGTTCCAGAGCCAAGGTATGTGGCCGATGCGGAGAACACTCTCATCAGGAAGCTGATTGTAGAGCAACTCCGCATTGTGTCAACTGTGGCAAGGAACATCACGCCAGTTCCAAGGATTGTGATACATGGAAACAGGAGAAGGAAATTCAGAGGGTAAAGTTTACCTCGAACATTCCCTACCCAGAGGCCAGAAAACTTGTCCAGGCGAAAACATCCCTTCCTGGCCCATCCTTCTCCACAGTCGTAAAACACAATCCAAAAAGCACGAAGGACGCCCAAACACAGACGGATCAGCCCGATTCAACCACAAGTACCAATATCCCTAATTATAAGCCACAGAAAAGCACAACATCAACTCAGACAACTTTTAATAACAATCCACCACCAAAATCACCAAAACAGAAACGAAAAGCACAAACAAATAAACCGCAAAAGGGGTCAGATGACCCCATTAAACTCTACAACAGGTTTGGAGAGATTGAGAGCATGGATGCAGAAGAAACTGCTCCATGTACTCAAAGTAGCTCCAAACCTAATAAAACTAAATATACTCCCGTACTTCCTCCAGACAAATAACAACACATGCTTCCTTCGCGAATAGTCTAACCTAGTTCCAGAATCTCCAGCATAACATTAGAATGAAGAACACCATCATACAATGGAACTGTCGAGGACTTAAAGCTAACTACAATGATATTCTTCTGCTTTTAAATGAACACAATCCTGCTGTACTATGTTTACAGGAAACATTCCTGAAAGAGATAAATAAAATTACTTTTAAAAACTTTTCCCTGTTTAATGCGTACTTTCAAAACGCAGACAGGGCCTCAGGAGGAGTCTCTATTGCTGTGAACAATAGAGCCCCTCACAGAGTCATTCCTTTAAACACAAATTTACAAGCCATTGCTGTAAGTGTCACTCTACATCGAGTGATTACTTTTTGTTCCATTTACTTACCACCAAACACCAACCTAGTACAAAAGGAATTAGACAATCTTGTTGAACAACTTCCCGCGCCCTTCGTTTTACTCGGGGATTTTAATGCCCATAACATTTTATGGGGATCAAATCACATAAACGACAGAGGCCATAAAATAGAAGATTTCATTTCTAGACACGATCTGTGTCTATATAACACTAATTCACCAACATATTTACACCCAGGAACGGGTACGTACACATGCATAGATTTGACAATTTGCTCTCCCTCACTGCTTTTGGACTATGAATGGAAGGTCGCTGATGACCTTCACAGCAGTGATCACTTTCCAATCACTCTTGAAAATAACACTAAAATTGATGATACAATTCCACAATGGAATATAAAGAAGGCCGATTGGGCTGTGTTTGAAGCATTATGTAAAACTAGACTAAATAATGATACAGTATTCAACGCTGTTAATCCTATACAGCAATTAACCTCCGTTCTAATTTCAATTGCAGATGAATCCATTCCCAAGTCCTCAACGAACAGTAAGAGATCGCAAAAACCTTGGGTAACCAAGGAATGCAAAGAAGCCATTAGACAACGCCGAGAAGCATTAAAAACATTCAACACTCGTCCAACGCCCGAAAATTTAAATAAATATCGTATTGCCCGGGCTAAAACTCGACGCACAATCAAAGAATGTAAGCGTGCATCCTGGAAGAAATATATTTCTTCTTTAAACTCTCGTTCCTCAATGAAACAAGTTTGGGATACTATTCGGAAAATAAATGGAAAGAGGAAACACAATTCTATTCGACATCTAAAAATAAACAATATCAATTTTAGTTCGAAACGTGACATAGCAAATATTCTTGCCGATAGTTTTTCGAAAAACTCATCATCAACTAATTATTCAGATGGCTTTAGAAGATTAAAATCTCAAAAAGAAAAGTCACGTTTAAAATTTACATCGAACAACACTGAAAATTATAACCAGCTGTTTTCTTTATTGGAGCTTAGGGAGGCATTAGACAAGGCCCATGATACATCCGCTGGGCCTGACGAAGTACATTACAAGTTCTTGAAACACCTCCCAGAATCTTCTCTGACATTGCTTCTTAAAATATTTAACGATTTATGGATTGCTGGTAATATACCTAAGAGCTGGAAAGAAGCAACAGTGATACCGATTCCCAAACCAGGCAAAGATAACGAAGATCCTAACAGCTATCGGCCTATTGCATTGACAAGCTGCGTTTGCAAAACAATGGAACGAATGATTAATTCTCGGCTTGTATGGTACTTGGAAAGTAACAATTTAATTTCTCCTTTCCAAAGTGGCTTCCGTTCTGGTCGTAGTACTAACGATCATCTGGTTAGACTGGAAACATTTATCCGCGATGCATTTATCAAGAAGGAACATTTAGTAGCAGTCTTCTTTGATTTAGAAAAGGCCTATGATACAACATGGAAGTACGGGATACTAAATGACCTGCACGATCTAGGTCTAAAAGGCCGTCTGCCCGCTTTCATCTCCAGTTTTCTGTCCGACAGAGAATTCAAAGTACGCGTGGGCTCTACCCTCTCCGATATGAACCAGCAAGAGATGGGTGTGCCCCAGGGCAGTATTTTATCTGTGACGCTATTCAATATCAAAATCAATAGCATCATCAAGTGCTTAACTCCCGGTGTGGACTGTTCTTTATATGTAGACGATTTTTTAATTTGTTATCGTTCAAAGCACATGCAAACAATTGAAAGGCAACTTCAACAAAATATCAATAAGATCCACAATTGGGCCAGTAATAACGGTTTCAAATTTTCTAAATCGAAAACAGTATGCATGCATTTCTGTCAATTGCGAAGACATCATGATGACCCTAAACTCACGCTGGACGGAACACGTATTCCAGTTGTTGAGGAAACAAAGTTTTTGGGTATTATTTTCGACAGAAAACTGACTTTTATACCACACATCAAAAATTTGAAAGCTAAATGCTTAAAAGCTTTAAATTTACTAAAAGTAATTGCGCACACTGACTGGGGTGCTGATAAAAAAGTCCTCCTCAATTTGTATAGAACATTTATCCGTTCTATACTAGACTATGGATGCATTGTTTATGGTTCAGCTAGGAAGTCTTATTTGAAAATGCTTGACCCAATTCATCATCAGGGAATAAGACTTGCTCTAGGAGCATTCAAGACATCTCCATGCGAATGCCTTCTCGCGGAAGCGAATGAACCACCCTTATCGCACCGCAGAGAAATGCTTTCTATACAGTACGCTCTTAGGTTAAGATCAAACCCTCTGAACCCTGCTTTTTCGGCTGTTTTTCAACCAAAATACAAAACTTTATACGAAAACAAACCAAATGCCATATCTTCATTTGGCATTAGAATATCATCCAGTTTTGACACTATCAAAATTAATCTCCCTACAGTTCAGAACACGTTTGTCTCGGAAACACCACCTTGGCTCCTTAAGCAACCCAAAGTGATTTTTACGTTGCACGATGGGAGAAAATGTGAGACGAATCCTGCCGTTTTCCAGAATTCTTATCATGAACTCCTCAACGATTTTAAAAACTGCACCAAAATTTTTACTGATGGATCAAAAGTTGATGACAAGGCTGCTGCAGCCTTCGTTAGTGGCAAGCACATAACGAAAGTGCGCTTGCCAAACAATGCGTCCATATTTTCAGCGGAAATCAGAGCAATAGACCTTGCTCTGAAATTTATTGAACAAAAGCGCATTTTAAATAGCATTATTTTCTGTGACTCTCTGTCAGTACTTCAGTCGCTGCACCATAGAAAACTGGATAATCCATTACTAGTCGATATTCTCGTCAAAAACTCTGAGCTTAGTAAGTCCTACAACATAGTATACTGTTGGCTACCTAGCCATATTGGTATTAGAGGTAATGAAGAAGCAGACCGGGCTGCTAAGATGGCTCTATCCCAAGAACCATCGGATTTTAAATTACCTTTTACTGATTTTAAACCTTGTATCAAAAAGTACCTACGTCAGAAGTGGCAGGTGTCATGGGATGATGCAGTCAATAACAAACTTCATGCCATCAAACCAACCCTGGGAGAATGGACCCCTTCCTACAGAACTATCCGTAGGGAGGAGGTTATCATTGCAAGAATCAGAATCGGTCATACATACATTACCCACTCCCACATACTGAAAGGTGAAGATCCACCAGAGTGCGTTTCTTGCAATGAGCCATTCACTGTTAAACACTTTATGACCGAGTGTTCCGACCTGCAACCTACGCGTGCTAAATATTATAATGTACATGACATGAAGGAACTTTTTGATACAATACAAATCACTTGTATTTTATATTTCCTGAAGGAAGTAAATCTCTATTTTAAACTATAACTAGTATGCTATCACCTAGAATATTTTTATCTAATATAAATATCACCTCTTATTTATAACATCTTATCATCAACATATACCATTTACATCTCCCGTTGATTGGGAAGCTTCATATTTTCCTGTCACCAACATCTTACCATTTTATATTTAACTATTATGGTTTTGTATATCGCTGGTCGATGTTAATCCTCTCTGATATTTGAACATCTAACCTATTGTTTGGCGCTAAATAGCCTAAAAGTGCTGGTGCGCCGTTAAAATTCAATCAAACAAACAAACAATCTAGACCAGAAATACTTGGCGAATCCATTAACCCACAGATAAAGTACATCTGAAATCAAGAAATGCCGAAATTTCCTTGCTCTTTCCGTCAGTGGAATTTTCCAAAATTCTTTCAGAAGGTCAGATTTGGTTACATACATGGCATTTCCGATTTGATCAATGCAGTCATCGATTCTTGGCAATAGAAATGAATCTTTTTTAGACCCACTGTTCACCTGCCTATACTAAGTGTACATATGGAAAGTTTATCTGGTTTCAGAACAAATATACATAGTGAACTCAATCACTTTTACTAGGCTCTATGAAATCATTTCACAGTAAATACTGAATTATTTCCCCTAGTATTCCTGTTTAAGAGGGTTTATCTTGTATCGATGTTGTTGTTTGGAAATTACAATTTCTATGTTATGTAAATTTGTGTTTGTTCTTCTTGGAACAACTGCAACAAAACTGCTCAGATTCAAATAATAACTGTTGCGAATGAGAAAGTTAGTTTCTGGTCCAGATTATTATAATTTCTGAATTTTGAAGATTTGCTGCTCCAAATTCAGTATAGTCTGATGCTATTCCTTCACTAAAATCTGCGTGAGACAGCTACAATTACCTTAATTGCATGCTTTTCATGGCTATCTCTCTAAATATACGCCTTTGACATATATATGTGGCTAAGTTATTTTTGTTTTCGCCTCCGGATATTTTGTGATGTAATTTAACTCATTTACTTTCTTTTGAACTGTGTAGGGACCATAATGTTTGGCATGAAGAACCAGAACTCATTCACCAGACTAAAACCTCCTTTCCTTTGAGGTTGTATTACTCTTTAATTTCCTGTTTGACTGAGTAAAGCGCATATTCGCTCTTGAAACCTCACAAAATTGGAAACATAATCGAGAAGATTAGTTTTAGTATCTTCATATGAAAGAAGTTTCTCTTATTTATTGAAAGATAAACTTCTTTACAATGAGGATACTAAAATTAACCTTCACGATTATGTTTCCAATTGTGCAAAAGGTTTCCAAAAGTTCAATCTATTTGAATTGATGTTTGGAAACACTGTCAATGGACCATTGAAGTTGTTCTTCAATGGTCCATCCACAGTGTTTCTAAACACAAGTTCAAACAGACTGAATCCCAGTGAGTCTTGAACTGATTCTCTAACAGCAAACAGCAGCAAATAAATACCTTCGTCCCAATCTTTACACGTATCAAAACAATATGTTCGAATCATATTTTTCAAAGTCTGATGCAGTCTTTCTAAAGGCCATTGGCTCTCATGGTGATAGGCGCAGAAGATTTGTATAGATGAATGACTAATTCGTACATAACTGGCTGGAAACGTCTAGACATGAAATTTGACACTTGATCAGATTGGACAGATTTGAAATGGCCAAATTGAGTTTTTAAAAAAAAATCTTTTTTAAAGGTTTTACTATTGTATTAGAGATTTAATATTCCTCAAAGGAATTGTCTCTGAACCTTGTTGATATACACATAATGGTCAAAAAGTAATGGCTGCCTGACTTGGTCTTAAGTAAGATACCAACATAATCTATCGTTATTCTGCTAAATGATTCTTCCAGTGCAGGAATAGGTTGCAGATGAGCCTTAGGTATCTTCAGATTGGGTTTTCCTACCATTTTACAAGTTTTAAAAGATCTACAGTGTTTACAAGCATCACATTTAAGTTTTGGCCGAAAGAAGTGAGTCAAGATATGTTGATAGGTCATTTTAAATCCTTAAATGTGCAACTAAAGGAGTTTTATGTGCCAGACTAAGTATTTCCTATTTCCAAGATTTTGGAACTACAATTTGATAGTTCATTGACTACTCGTCACCAACAGGTACCTCATAAAGTTTCCATGTTCTCATAAGAATTGCATTTTAATGAAATACCAAATATGAACTTCAGTGGCTTCAGTTTCACAATTGTCCTTTGAAACAAATTTGAGATCTCAGTATATTTTTCCTGTCGACGACAAGTGAATATCGTTTGATTTTCTCATTTGAATAAAGTGAATGCGTAGTTCAAAGATGATCACTGTGATCAATACCTTTTAAGATATGCAAACAAGGACTGAAAGTGACATAATCAAAAGTCTGATGAATACATGTGCTAGAAATACTTTCCGGATCAACATCATATTCAAGAGATTTCATTGCCGTAGCTCTGGTGACTGCACAATCCGGGTATAAAACAGGAAAGTCTTTTTCATTAGAATCAATTGTCTCATCCAAAAAAGGATTTTCAGTTACAAGTGGATTAACCAGAACTTTATCTAAAGCTTGGTCGTTGCCTACTAATAAATGAATGTCCTCAACAGGTAAAGCACACACTGTTTCAACTATCACGGGTCCTGAGACTAAGTCTGATGACAAAGGTACACAATGTATAAGTTCATTAATAAAACCGCACTCTACTTCCTGAATAAGAACACTCTTACAAGGAAGAAGACCTATCAGAATAAGGTAAAGAACCTGACAATAAAAGACTGTGTCCCTCAAACTTTTAATAAGGTTGGTATTAACCAATCACACAAAAAGAATATAGAACCCTTCGACATGGAAGATTCACAAGTCTCCATAATTAAAATCAGACTGGTGTTTTTTAGACGCATTAAATGTATTGATTTCAATAACGACAGTGACCTTGCCCTCTTAAAAATAACAACCTTTGGAATAGGTCTGTCTTGATTTTGATGGTTATTATTAAATTCGTAGCAATCCGAAATCGAGTGTGATTTCTTCTTGCAATAGGGACTCGTACGAAAAGACAAGGACTTTTGATCAAGCTTAGCAGAAGCTTGATTTTTAACGCTGTGAAAAATTGAGATTTAGAAGTGCTAGTATTAGGCTGAAATACTTTTCTACTAAAAGGCTGCTGAGTGGAAACATTGCCTACACACGGAACTTTATGAACTAAGAAATACTCGTCATCAGCTCTAGCAGCAGTTCCAAGGTTTCAACTTTATGTTTATCAAGATAAGTCTTAATGTCACTATGGACAGAGTTCTTGATCTCTTCAAGTAATACAAGTTGTTTGAGACTTTCATATTCTTGATCAACGTTCTTGGCTAAGCGTCATCTGTCACATAAATGCTATTTTTCTATTTCAAATTCAACATGAGTCTTCCAGCTTCTTTTTCATAGTTTCTGAATATTTGCCGATACACCTCAGGGACTAACTCACAAGCCTTTAAAATGCATTTCTTAATCACATTGATACAGTGACAGTGAATGATAAATATCACCAGCTTGACCAGTAAGTATACATTGTAATAATGGAGTCCAATGCTCTCATGGGCATTTCAAATTTTCCGCAATTTTATGTGAAACTAGGTAAATATTTATCTACTTTTTGCTGAAAGGGAGCACTAACCTAATATTGTAAAATCAAACCTTGAATTTGGATCTAAAGTGGGTATGTACTTTTCACTTGCCAGCTCCATTTCTTTTATTCTAAATTGACATTCCCTCTTCCATTTCTCTTTGCAATTGCATCTCTCTCTCTCTCTCTCTCTCTCTCTCTCTCTCTCTCTCATTATAAATGCATTTGTTTCTCTTTCTCCCTCCTCTTTCTCCAATTGCAACTTTATTTATTTCTCTTCTTTCTATAACTGAATTTGTTTTTTTTGTTACTGCATTTGTCTTCCTCTCTCTATCTTTATTAGCTAGTTGCATTTGTTTTTCTTCTTTCTGTAATAACAATTGGTCTTTCTCTTTCACCAACTGCATCTGCATTGTTGTTCTTTTTTAGCTTTCTGCAGTTCAAGCTTCCTTAACTTTACTCCCATCTTGTATATTAATTTTAATTCTTTTACCTTAATGTCAGAGGATGATACAGACTTACGGATCGAAACTAAATCCCATTTATCCAACACACTCTTTTCCACCAAATACTAGACCAAATATGTTTTATTTACTGCCTTTTTAAGGAAGCTTTAGCCTGAATGAGATACTTTATGGCAAGTTGTATCAATTCATCATTTAAAAAAAAAAACAGTCCAATTGTTCCTGGGTAGGATTTGAAAAAAAAGATCTCCACTTTTGATGACATTGTTAAAAAGCTTGCTAATTTTACTAAAGATTTCTAAAATGCAAAAACAAAATACTTGGGATTATAAATTTCAAACTTTATATATCCCAAGGACGAGCGCCCAATTTCTTTGTTACGTGTTTATGGTCTTTTAAACAGTAACAAGAAAAAAGTGAAGACAACAGACTTTGTATAATTTAACAAATAAGATATTTCCCTAGAAATAGAAGGTAAAAATGAGAAAAAGAACTTATGGTTTAACGAATCGAATCCAAACCTAATCAGAGAATAATCCAAGAATTAAAAAACAGAAGTCGTAGTAAGAAAACGTCCTAATGAAACTGAGTTAAATTCAAGATGAAATCCTAAATGGAAGGCGATGATGTATGATGTGGTCAGCGTCGTCCTGATATGTTAACAGTTCTTTTGTTAAATCACAGAAAAAAATATTCCAGTGTTTGAATTCTTTATAAAATTTGATAACTGTCCTTATCCAAGAATAATTTAAAGCACAAATATTTCCAGGGAACAGTAATCACTAAGAATAAAAATAATTTAGAGGGAAAAAACTAAATGGCCCCAAAAAATCGTCACAACATAAAACACTTGGACTTCAACAGTGGTAAGGCACATAATGACTATTCTTTCTCACTACATCAATATTAAGTCTTTAAATGACGCAAAACAGATGCCCGTATGAGAGTCACATGATCATGTTTCTAGAACAACATATAAGCTTCTTACCTGCCTAACATCATGTGCTCCAAGTATGGCATTGACTCAAACCAATAGTTTTTACTGTGGGAAAGAATTTTTTAAAAAGTTTTTTACTTCCACTCTCGCTGATTTTGAATCAAGGTCAGGAACTAGGTCAACATTTTGATGCAAAATTTCCATTATTAGATTTACACCAAAAAAAACAATTTGGACAAACTGAACTGAATTTCTGGAAACTATCCAATCCAGTAAATAAAATTACATTAGCATGTAATAGAACAATTAACTCACCAGTTTAGGAGAAATCAGGCATAATTGTTTTCTACACGAGCGTTTTGTAATTTTTCTCGTGGAGAAGCGCCCCATTTGTTTCGGGTCACCGGCAAATTCATTTTTTGTCTTCTTATAAAACAAACGCCATAGCTCGTGCGTGTACGCGCGCGTTTGTGTATATGAAAGAGGGGAGAGGGGAAGAGAAGGCATATAATGCAAACTAACTGCATTTGCTGTAACAACAATCTAAGTGTTGGGGAATACAGGTTGTGACCTAGAATAATAGTCAACAAAACCGACATTCTCACACTACTGTGGTAGACACGTCTTTGATTGTTGTCATTGCAAACGCAATTTTTTTTTTGATATTTTTATATTCTTATGGGGCTTTCTAAGTAAATTACTCGATTTATATTATCTGTAAATCCGCGACCACGCGGTTTCTTAAATGTTCTCAGAGTTCTCGATAATTTTCATTTTCCGTCAACATAATCTCCAGTTCGTTCATAATGAATATGAATTATCATCGACAGCCACCAAATAAATTTTTGTAATCTTATTAAGAGTACATCGTGCTGCGAGGAAAAGGTCTGAATAAATATGTACGAATGAAAAGGTATTTAAATTAATTTGCTAGCACCACCACCCCAGAGACACCTGTAAATTTTCTATATAGCCCCAACAATAATTCCGTTTGGTGCACCTGTGTTCGTTGCTGTTGCCATGATTCTATCACCAAAGCCAATAATTACTTCGACGACAAAACCACAAACGATATGTGAGACCAAACATACGTGTTTCTTTTCCATGATCAACGCTATTATTGGTCCAATTCGATTTTTTTAAGTCGTCATAACACTTGGGGTTCTATCATAATTCTTCAATTGTAATATGATATCGTAGTGTAAATGCACGATGGGTCGACCTTGATCTTGTGCAACACGCACACGACAAAGTATACCTTACTGCTGGTTCAGCTTTATATTGTCATAGAAAATATGTATTTCGTCATTATTTAACTTTCTGGATACTGTGCGTTCCAGGAACACAGCACACTTTTCATTTACAATCATATCGATTACACTACGGAATGATGTATGAAAGAATAGTTCCCGTCTTCGACCAAGAACAGTTACCGAACAAGTGCTTTCTTGTTACATGAAAATCGATATCTTTATTCTGAACGGAGTGGGGCAAATTCATCTGGGAAATGTAACCAGGATGAATTCAGCGGTGTATTCCACTTCATCGATCATTATTTTGCATTTTCACGTGCAATTGTAAGGCTAGTCTCGAGTTGGTATTGGTACATCAGGGTGTTTGAAACTGTTAATTTCTATTAAACACCTAGCAAGATTTTAGTTCAGATTATTCGAGGTTTTATAAAGAACATTCTGAAGTAAATACTTGTCAACAATCTAACGAAAATCACCATCAATGATAGCATCCACTGTCAACAGGTCTAACGCCTTGTCGGTAAATTCTGCAACGTCATCACCGCGGTGAGAATCCATCACGTATGACGTGTTTAAAATGATTCATGAAATCTTAAGAATAAACACACAAAAATAATTGTCATGTACCCGTTCGGATAAATGTTGAGTCGTTCAAATTGAATTTCATCTCTAGCAACTAATAATACTGATACCTTATATATGAAACTTGATCTAGTATTGTCACCTGTATGGAAATATATAACTGTTGATTTATCATTGCGCTGAATATTTAATAATATTATCATTCTACGCCAGTCTCTTCTAGATCCGTCAACAAATACGTGCCAGACTTGCGTAACTTTACGATGTGAAGTTTGTTGAATCAATGCTGTCCACTACGGCAGTGAAAAAGTCATCCATTTACTATACCAATATTCCATTTCCATAGCTAGTTAATTTGCCTCCGAATATTCCCCAACTGCGATTTGTTCATCCATATATTGTTTTGCTGAGGCAGCAATAGACTTAGCAAAATATGTGATTCCTCCGATTTCACTCATCAAGGCCAGATTATTTACAAGATTTCCTCTCAGCCTAATAAAAAATATATTGAATGTCCCCATTAAGTACTTTAAGTTTACCAGTTTAACCTGGGAAATTCGCTCAAGAGGGAGGACATAAAAACAATAACACGATTAGTCAACTCTGTCATATGGCATCGGTAGTAAACGTGCTCGAATTCACATGAGCAATGCCGCATAGAGCTACGTAACTTTCCTGAATAATACTAGACATTTTATACAATATAAAACATACTGTAATGTTAAATCAATAAGTGTATTGGTGAATGTTCTAGTGCATGCAAGTCTTTCACAACAACCACATTTAAGACCGTCCAACCGAATTGTTCTGTGGATACATAAAACATAATGGTTGTCCGCCATGTTTAGGCAAAAGTCTGAATACAACAGACTGATTATGTGGTACAACATATGCAATCCAAAGAGTGCCAGGTCGGGTTGTCCAAGTTAATGCCGGTTTCATGTGTGCGTGACACCATCGATCCAGCTTCATTTCGCTTAAGGACACATCGATTATGCTTGGCTGATTTTACCATCGCGTGTAAATCAATCCTGGTTTTATGGACGCCTGGCCTCAAGTGCTGCAAACTGCATCATTAGAGTTGTTCTTACGAAATAAGGTGACTGTTTATTTAGATCCCAAAATAATCTTGTAAACATCTCTTTAAAACCAAATATGAGAATGACGCTGTAAACAAAATCAAGATTAAAGTTGTTGTTGGCACTAATTAGCGAGAATACTGACCATCTTCTACCGTGGATTTATCGTTTTCAGTAGTACACATTTTATGATATGCAGGATGTTGCATTCGTTTTGGTTTCTGATCTTCCTTCCTCTTTGAGAGATTTAATTCGTTTAGGTTTGTGATCATGCTGCCGTTTAACTAGGCAAGTGCTTAAAGTTTAGTTGGATAATTCAGCTCATGAAATATCGTCACATCAGAAGGTATATCAGATATTGATGGGTAATTATGTGCAGTGCCTTCGTGAATGAAATGTATCTCTTTTTTATTATGTCAAAATAAACTTATTTAATTTTCAGAATAAAATATAAATACACAAATATTTTTATTTTATGTTAGAGGCATATGGTGTGTGTGTGTGTGTGTCTTCTATTCCAATATCTACATTAGTTACTTTGCATGTGACTATTTACAAAAGCCGGTATTAAGCAGTTCTCCCTCTAGAAATAAACGCAGCTCGGACGGATCACAAGGTTACGTTCTGGCGATTACAAATCTACGCTACATTTTTCAACTAAAGCAATTGCATTAATATGGAACTTATAACAATAGCTCAATGAATAAAAAGATTGAGAGGAGGACCCATATTTCTACAATTTAAGACGCCGACGAAAGTAACGATGTTGGATGGGGTAGGAGAGAGAAAAATCCGCCTCTTTCCTCTCGTAGTGTCAGGGTCGATGTCTTTCTTTGTTTGACTATTAGACTCCCATCACCATAAACATAGTCTTAATTTCATTTGCAAGAAGCCTCTATAGGTAGCCCAATCTATTAATGAGCATGAAAACTGGTTACTCACGAGTCTTGATTACTCACGAGTCGGGATGATAACGAATCTACCAAGTCACATTGAACTCGTCCCTTAAAGCACCAAACCCAGCCATCATTTGTATGTCCAACAAAACAACACATTCTTTGCTTTGATATTTCGTTCCTACTTATAACACAGGTGCAGATATATATATAAAATAATAATACAGTGCTGTGGGATGTTTCAAACGTTACATCTCCTACCAATTGTGAAATTCACACTGTATTATGCACACGAATCAATGGCATGATCAACATTTGAAATTGCAAGTTCAAAACAACCAGTCTGATTTTAAGATTCAATCACGAGTTCCCATGTGGGATAAAGAAAATCTCACGCAATGAGCCAGAATTTCAGCCAGAGACGACCTCGATCGAGTTCCCGGCTAAAATGCTGACCCCGAGTGTAATACTTCTTAATTCCACATGTATATCCATGATTTTTCTCCTGTATTTATTGAACAGAATTCAGTAAATAATAAATAGGTTTTAGCGTCACATCAAAATGCGGGTATATTTATATGCATAATTATATATATATATATATATATATATATATATATATATATATATCAACTTCCATATATTAATATAGTGACTTGTGGAAAAGTAAATCAAACTAAATAATTAATTTTATTGCTATTAACGTTTTTAAAAGGAAAAGATAGTACACGCACATACTATGGCATATGTGCACATGAGACAGAGTTATCTCACATGCTTCTGCCTCCTTACCTTTGGTCGATTTTAGACCGAGGCAGAAATAAGAAACAGAGAGGTTTAAAACAGCATAAATCAGAAAGAAAACCATTCTCATTTAACAGCAACACCAAGAAGACGAAGAAGAAAAAAAAGAAGAGAAACTGCGAAGGAGAGAAGATGGACGGTCAAAGTCAAAAGAGTTGATGTTGTTATTAAACATTTTTTTTTGCAGAGATAAGGTATCTGAGATACTGCTTTAACTCAACACAAGAGAAAAAGACATTCCCATGCCAAAATATCCAAACCAGTCATCACTACCCACGCGCTGCCTACGGCTGAGAGAACATTAATATCAGGAGATATTACCAAGAAATCATCCATAGTAGCAGGCGAAGAAGTAGGACTTGGCTGCGGCAAGGTCAGAAGACAGTCAAAGCTCATCATCTTTAGTCCATGAGTTTGTTTCAAATTAAACACCGAACATTCCTTTTCAGGACTACCAACCTCTCGAGAAAAGGGGCACTACTCCAAGATTTTTAAATCAAGTAACACGTATTTACCTTTTCTTATGACTGAATGATCTGCGTGTGTGCGTAAAGGTCATTATAAAGCACAAGACCATTAAACACTTTTGTTTTCTTCCTGGTATATACTCTCTATTTTTAAAAATCAAAATGAACATTTCAAACCACATCGTTAAGGTACAGTTTGCTTCTTCTTTTAATAACTGTCTCCGTTTGAATTTCTTCACGGTGATTGCTTCCCCCTCCAATTCTTCTCTTCCTACGTTTTTTGTCTTGCCTTTTTTGACGGGTAAGGGTCCTTCATCGTCGGAAACCATCTGCCACATTTCTAGTTTCTTTGGTTGGTTCCCTTTTATCTTAGGACACTGACGACCAATGTCTTGACAATGATAACAGATATATTGACCTTTAATCCGTCATGCTTTGAAGTTGTGGATATTCTTTACCTTAAGGTCCTTTCTTCTGACAGATATGGCAAGAATTCTGACTATTATCTCGAGAGGACGAAAAGTATTATGAAGTACTTTCTGTCATGCTTTGACATTGCATTGTGGATATTCTTAAGCTCAGGGTCCATTCTTCTGACAGATACAGACAGTATCCTGGCTATAATCTCGACAGGACGAAATATATTATATAGTCCTTTCTGTAGTAAACCTTCGTAATACGCCTCTCAAAGCCTGGACTAAAAATTAATCTGTGTTGACTCTTCCATGTTCCCTGACCTTTTTGAGTTGAATGAATTATCTAACTCTAACATTACGTGATGAACATAGTGAAGTGAAATTTCGAAGATAAGATGAAACGATCGCATAATTTAATTGAGAGAGAATATAGAAATGTACACCTTCCATGTCTGCGCCCGAGCCACGAGGCTGCCTCCACCGAAAGTCAGCCAGTAACACCGGAATGTATTACAATGGGCAAATGCTCCTCCAGAAATTTCTTAACCGCGGCTTATACTTACACAGTTAAGTCTACATATTTAAAGTCTGAAGTGCCGCTCGAGAAAGCAAAAAGTTCATCACGTATTAGTGGGATTCCTTGTCAGAGACAATGAAACATTAATGCAGAGTAAAAAAGACAACCGTTTCACTCTATTCGTTTACCACGAAAATTTGATGGCACCCGTCTGGATTCATTTTAGTAGCCGGGCACAATTGACAACTTCCAATTTCATCAATAAGACATCAAGCGACCCATGTTTTCCTTCCCAAAGGTAGCGGACGCAGAAATGTGTTATTAGTGGATTTATTCGCAGCTACAAACATAGCATTACCCAAATTACAAACGACCACACCCACGTGAGTTAAACCCGCTCCATCGTCTTGGGACAAGAGTATGCCGACAAAAACGACTCGGTAGAATGTAAAAGTGCACGAGAGAGCATTCAACAATCTTACAGAGCCAAACAACGAAGAGAAGCAGAACTACTGTTACCGGTACAGCAGGCAGAACTATCCAAAAGAGACTAACGGTGGTATTCCTGAAATGCACCGACTGTAATTTTTTAATATCGAATGTATGCAAGCGACCGGAATTAACTTCACTAATTTCTGCGTGGCTCAGCAAGTGTGCGAGAGATGCATACATAATCTCTTTGTTCTCAATGTACTCGTTGTAGCAAGATTCCTGGTGGATCCAAAAAAATAGAACAGCGAGAAACTTTCTAATATCGGTACAGCCCTCACGCTTAGAACTCATTCGACTTTCAGGAAGAAATATCATTTTATTGTCACTGCAATGTGGACACTTTCCGGCGTTGTTGTGGCAAATTTAGACAACTGGGTATTGACAATAAACCATCAAACGGGTCACCTGGTCTACTTTGGTGCGTTGAAAGAAGCTTTGCAGTCTGGAGAAGATCAACACATTTAGAGCGACTGTCTACGTGTACGCCTATATTACTCAATATAAAAAAGAAGACTACCAAGACTGACACATCATTCTGACAACAAACAACAAACGCTGAGCTAGAAAGATCAATCATTTCACAAAACCGTGATTATGTGCCTTACGATCACGATGATAGTATAACCCGCGACATCATCGATTACGCATGACAACTTTTCTCTACGAAATCACCATAGAAAGTGATGTTGTTTTGTACCACCTGACGGATGCTACTAATTACCGCCGTCATCTTTGCTTCTTTACTGGTTTTCATGTGGATCTAATCCTTGCCTATGCAAACAACTCGAAATGTCACCGCCACTTCAAAAAGAATGCGCGTTTCATGTGGCTTTGATTATTTACTGTGACTTTGAAAGTCACTTCCAAATGAAAATGGCTTAAATATATGGGAGGACATACACAAGGGGAATTAGCCAGCGCTGTTTTTATCAATTAGGAAAAAAAGAGATAAAATCAAATGTTTCCGTTGAGGTGTGTCACTTCACTAGTGGAAGCAGAAAGACCAGGCTTACCTGAAGCATGCTCAATGATTACTATGCCTTCACTACTTTCCTTTGATCGAATACTAGTATTATCGTCATGGATGCTCTTGAAGAGAACATTTGTGGGTTTGTTTCTGGAACTGAGAAAACGCATTTACCCTGAGTTTGTCATATTTATACTTTTCAACCTTTACGCTTTATCTACTTTAGATAATTATGAATATTTGCGTGTAGCCCGTTGATAACACGAGTATTGGAAAGATATAAATTGTTGGAAAAGAGCTGGCTTTGATGCATGGAAGCAGGAAGTGGTGACTGACTCTGCCAAAGACATTTGTAATTAATCCAAGAAAAGAAATGAGCTTTAAACACCATGTCGACAGTCTGACAACTCCAGCAGTGTTAGAAGCAGTGGACGAAAAAGAATTCGACATAGAAGTGGAAAACCAATTACTGGGCAGTTTCTTTGTTGATATCAATACGAATGAAAGGTCACACTGAGAGGACAATATTGGGATTGTGCATGATGTAGAGGCTTCCAATAGAGACATACAATTTTACTTAAGTAGGTACACTTAAATCGAAAATCTTCTACATCAGCTTGTTTGTATTGCTCTTTGATCCTATTTGGTTTGCATTGTAACGATGTAATGATCATTTGCACTAATGTGGGGTTATTTTGTATTTCTAGTGGTGACTTTTGAACACTGAATACACGTGTCCTAATAATCTCTTGTCTTGTCTTCTCCGTGTCATTCTCTACTTCTGCCTCCTCTTCCTTCGCACTCGTAGTCATTTACGAAAAGTTAGATTGTCAATGTTGGGAGACACGGTTTCATCGTCATCTCTAATAACATGTTGATTGCTTTACCGAGTGGTTCAGGTAAAAGCCGACTTTTTTAAACGTTTGATCTAGCACAAAATTCATTTTAATCGCTCGTCCACCCAAACGCATTATGTGGTGTCACAAAGTGTGTCAATTGGCTTACAGCCTCCTTCAAGATAATCAAAGAGAACCCATCATGTTTGTGTTTGGCAATTTTGACAAACAACGAAGTGGCTTTTTCACAATGGCAGATTCAAGAATCGATACTCAAACCAAAAAACAAATCATTTTGAAACCTGAAGGCAACAGCGCTCTAGGATGTGTCGTCATTTATTCGTTCTTGAAATGGGATACTAATGCCCAAGTAGCCACCTCCAAGAAAAAAGCATCCCCAAACGTCGTTCTAAGAAGAAAAGCGGTAATGCCATGCCCAGGTCAAATCCTCTCAAAAAATTGAAGTCCCAAGAAAAAGAAAGTCGCAAGGAAAGAGTTTCTACCAGAACAAAAGGCACTGCTGACATGATGCAACCGTTGTCCTAATAACCTAGACGTTTGTTGACAGTGTCTCCTGCGTCATCGACTTTGTCATTGTTCGTGATGCCAGTCAAAATCGATTTAACACACGTTTACCAAATTAGGCGAAAAAACGGAAACTCGTTTAAACAAAAAAACTTTTCCTGCGACGACCTCTTTTTCTTAGCTAAAGCAGCCAACTCTAAAAGAGTACCCACCTTCAAGATCAAAGTCTAAAAGAGAGATCGGGAATGTTCAAGATTTTACTGGGTTTATCGAAACAAGAACTATCACGTTTTAGTCCGCTCCAGCTACGAGTGATGCCCATCGTGAAGATAATACGTCGAACCGACAATCATTGGAGACGCATTCCAGTATAGAATAACCTGTGCCAGGCGATTCGCTTCAGTACCTTGTTGCTCCTAAAAGAAAATGAGATCTCATCCATAACAAACTGCACACCACACTCCTGCAAAAGAGGAAAAGAACGAGACTGCCTCCTCGTATAGCCAAACATTGCGACGTGTTGTCGATATTATTAAAAGCCCATTCACCCATGCGAAAACAACTCATCCATACGGCCAAAAACGAAATCCTAGACATAGGTTGTGAATGTTGTTTCCATCATCCTTCAAGGAATGATACAGTTGTCCAAGAACAAGAATGAACGCTTAGAAATACATAGGAACGATTTTCGCCAACTGGTCAGAAAGACAATACTTATTAGCCAAAATAAAAAGATGGTGCACCAAGTAGAAGTTCTACCAATGCTGACAACATCCTTGCTCAAAGGAGTGGCTGCTGAGTTTTTGTTTGGAGGGCTAATGCAGGAAGAAAGACGACGCACGAAACGTCTTTCAAATGTCGGATTCCATCTGTAGTAAGATTGTAGCATACCTTGTTGACCCCTTGCACCATCTCCCAAAGAGAAGCATTCAAGACTCGATATTTTTTAATCTTTAAGTAGACGCTTCGCAAGTATAAAGAGAAGTAACTAGCATGCTTTTGAACACTTCAGCGGCAACCGCTCCTTCTCAGAGGTCTTCCCGTAAGATATACATAAGCAAATCATGTAGGTGTGGTGCAAATAACCTGTGCATAAAACGTAGTCTTTTTATGCAGACTCTTTGTGTAAAATTATGTCGACAGAGGTGGCATCGCCAATTTGAGTTTGCGACAAGGATGCAAACGTAGACTTTACTCAGGAGTTGCAACAGTAGTTAAGCTCCAAATCATTCCATGAAATCTTACAGTAACAACGGCAGATTTGCCGCAAACGCTAGTAACAAACGAAGAGAGCAGCAACGACCCTCTTTGGAAGACTTCCTTGACCTTGTGTGAAACCAGAACCCTCGAATCATGAATAACCAATCTTACTTAACTTCATCCAGTGACAGTTCCATCAAAACAGTCATGGGTATACTTTGGTTTGATAGTTAATATTCTAGAAAATATGAAAAAGTAGAAAGATAACTTTGTTAACATTATGGGTATCTTTTGTCTTTAGCTAGGAAACGTAGTGTTTATCGATGACAATATGACCTAGGTAAGTGGAGATCTAGTTTGACTCTGCAATCTTGTCAAGGTTGTAAACATGTTACTGTTTGAAAAATTGTTGACTTGATTTTTATTTGAGAAGTTTATTGGTGTCACTAAATATGTTGAATTTCGGAAGACTGGTGTATTTTGGGGTTTTTCCACACAATATAAATATATGCACTTTCGCCTATATCTGTCCCTCTGGGTCATTTCATCAAATGCGTTCCCACAAAATCACAGGGATGTTTTGCATCGTGTCGGCGCTTGATGCATATAAAGCGCCACATTCAGATGAGGTCTAACCGTGAACCCAATAACACATACTGACCACTGAAGATTGCCCAGTTATACAAGTTTCAACTTGTACAATCAAAGACATCTGTGGAACTTAAAGAGTCATTGCTACCCGCCCAGCAGCACGGCCAGAAGATGAAGCCTAGCGCCCTGCAACCAGCCGTGACCTGCCGAAGAGTCCCAGTTGCTCACCTAGCAGCCTATCGACCTGCAGTTGTGGTTCAGCAGACAGCCACACGCCGCCAAGCAGTAAGGACCTGCAGAAGTAGTCAGCAGCCCCAAGGGCAGTTATCCAGAAATACTCGGACACCCAATATTAGGAATAAGGATTGGCCAGTTGTACTCTAAATTAAGGTAGGAAAAAAACAAATTAATTTAGCTAATAATCAAAGCATGATGTACTATTTTAAAACCCATCTATCAGTTCTTAACTCAGCACGTCTTTAATCATGCTACATTACTTTCTCCACCTCAACTTACAGTAATTGTGACATAATTACTTTTTTCATTAGGTTATTAAATCCCACTGATTTTGCAACATAAACATTATCTTGCTCCATTTCGTAGCTATGTATTCCATAATTTAATTCAAATTTCTAATTCAAATATCTTCAATTGGCCATTGGTACCATATCCCACCAATCAGAAGAATTCTTACATTTGAGGTTGTTATCTTATGAATGTCAAAACCAATCAAAACAGATGCTAGGAATTATATGAACATTCACCTGAGGAGAATCATCACACGTTTGCAAGCCAGCGGAGACTAATGGGAGATGTGTCGCTATTCAGGACGGTAAACACCGGTGAAATAAACAACATCATACAATCAACAACCAAAAGTATTTGGACTCGTAATTAGTAATTATACATTCCAAAAAAGAAAATCACATGTCTCAATTATCTCAAATGTTCCAAATGTCTCATACCAATAAGAAATTGCAAATAAGGTCTAAAAGACACTCCATCCAAAAAAACAAGCATAGTTCTTAAGAATGGAACATGATCAACATAAACATAACATAACAATAATAACTCATTATTAGAACTACGCATTAACAGCCCAGTCCAATGTATTGACCTAACACAACATTTAACACAAGACATAGTAGGCTATTTTATCATTAACACCACATCGAGAGACATTCACTGGTGCGCCGTGTGTACGGGCCTATATCCCATCCACACCCCCTTATGACGTGATCACCAAAAACATTTGATCCCAGATCACATTCAGGGCCAGCACGTTTCCAACAAATCCACGAATGTTCTCTTCAAGAGCAACCATGATGATATTACTAGTGTTCGATCAAATGAAAGTAGTGAAGGCATAGTGACCATCGAGCATGCTGCATGTATTCCTGCTGCCACTAGTGAAGTGACACACACAAAGGAAACACTTGATTTAATCTTCTTTTTCCTAATTGATAAAAACAGCTCTGGCCAATTCCTCGTGTGCATGTCTCTCCCCCATATATTAAAGCCATTTCCCGTGAACATTTGGAAGCGACTTTCAAAGTCATTTTAACTAATAAAAGCCACATGAAACGAACATTCTTGTTGAAGTGGCAGGGACATTCCGATTGTTTTGCATAGGCATAGATGAGATCCATATGAAATCCAGTAAAGAAACAAAGATGACGGCGGTTATTAGTAGCATCCGATAGGTGGTACAAAACAACATCACTTTCTATGGTGATTTCGTAGAGAAGAGAAGTTGTCATGCGTAATCGATGATGTCGCAGGTTATACCATCATCGTGATCGTAAGGCACATAATCACATTCAAGTTTCTCACTAAACGTGATTTCCATATTTGCTTACGATTTTGTGAAATGATTCATCTTTCTAGCTCAGGGTTTGTTATTTGTAGTCACAATGAACTCGTGGACAAAACATGATGAGATTTGACTGCTTCCTCCCTTTCCGCGGCCAAGTCCTACTTCTTCGCCTGCTACTGTGGATGATTTCTTGGTAATAGCTGCTGGTATTAATGTTCTCTCAGCCGTAGTCAGTGCATGGATAGCGATGACTGGGTCTGATATTTTGGTATGGGGGTGTCTTTTTCTCTTGTGTTGAGTTAAAGAAGTATCACAGCTACCTTAACTCGGCAAAAAATGTCTAGTAACACCGTCAACGTTTGACTTTCACCGTCCGTCTGCTCTCCTACGCACTTTCTCTTCTCTTCTTATACTTGTGTTTTCTTTCTTCGTATTCTTGGTGTTGTTGTTAAATGAGAACGGTTTTTCTTCTTTGTTCTGCTGTTGTAAAAATCTCTGTTTCTTATTTCTGTCTCGGTCTAAAATCGACCGAAGGTAAAGAAGCAGAATGTGATGAAAGTACTGGTACCAGTACAAATTATTTCGAAGAGGAAATAAAATCAGCTAAATCCCAGTTAAAATCATTCTCTCCTGAAGTGTAGCTATGGTTCATTGGCAGATGTCATGCCCTTACCTCTTGCATAGCCCGCAGGCTCACCTCAATTCATCGTCTTCTTAATTCTCTTCATCCTCAAACTATGTTGCATTGATCCACTGCGCACGGACACTAGCGCAAATAAATAATGTATGTGACACCGCACGCGGCTCTCTTTCCATTGAAAGAGAGACTCAGCGTTGTGCCTGAAATGTGTAATGCGATTTTTGATTGTTGAAACATGTCAGTCGGTTTCGATACGATCTTAGACTTAAAATATCTCTGTTTTGTCTGATTGCTTCACTTGGTCTCATAACATTATGTTCACCCTAATTTCGGAGATGCTGATCAGCAAGAAAGCACCAAATTACTGGAAAACCTGAATCATAGTCAAACTTCCCAAGAAAGGAGATCTGGGAAACTGCAACAACTGGTGAGGAATCACCTTACTATCCCTCTCTAGTAAGATCTTTATCCGCATCATTCTTCAACGCATCACAACAGCTGTGGACGGCATCCTACGCCAGGAACAGGCAGGCTTTAGGAATGGCAAATCCTGCATCGACCATATCTTCACATTGAGGAAGATCCTTGAGCAGTCCCATGAGTGGAATGGATCCCTTTATGTGGTCTTTGTGAACTTTGAGAAGGCCTTCGACAGCCTGCACAGAGCCTCTATGTGGAAGATCCTACGAAATTATGCATCCCCAAGATACTTGTCAATGTTATCAAGTCCCTGTACGAGAACTTTGAGTGCAGAGTAATCCACAACAACCAGCTCATTGAACCATTCAAGGTGGAAACCGGAGTGAAGCAAGGATGCATTCTCTCTCCGACCCTCTTCTCACTGGCCATTGACTGGATCATCATCCGCACCACAGAGGGCAAGAGACAAGGAATACAGTAGACGTTGACCTCAATGCTGGATGACCTGGACTATGCTGACGACATCGGGTTCCTGGCAAGCAGGCACCAAGATATCCAACAGAAGACAAAACAGTTGGTACAGACAGCAAGCAACATAGGTCTTCGAGTTAACATAGGGAAGACAAAAGTCTTGAGGATGAACATTAGAGCGGGCAACCCAATCACCGCCAACGACCAGCCTCTGCAAGAACTATATGATTTCAAGTACCTGGGCAGTAAGGTCGCCACGGATGGAGATTGCACAAGGGAAGTCGTCACAAGAATCGGCAAGGCCAATCAGACCTTCGCAATGCTGAAGCCCATCTGGAGGACAAGAAACCTCAGCGTCCACACGAAGATCCATATCTTTAAGAGCAACGTGTTGAGCGTCCTTTTGAACTGGTCAGAGTGTTGGAAGTCCACTGCGAACATAGAACACAAGCTCGAAGCCTTCCAAACCAATTGCTGCGACGGATCATGAGGATCTTTTGGCCAAACATGAACTCGAACGAGGAACTCCGGCACAGAGCGGGTGCAAGCACCATCTCTGAGATCATTTCAACTCGGCGATGGAGATGGCTCGGCCACGTGTGCAGAATGCCCCCTGACTCAATACCAAGGGTGGCACTGAGATGGACCGCACAGGGGAAAAGGAACCGTGGCAGACCCAAAGAGACCTGGCGACGAACCGTGGATTGAGACCTTAAGGCCAGAGGTCTCACCCTGCAGACCGCCCCAGCAACAGCTGCCGACAGACCGAAATGTTGTTCCCTTACTGTTTCCTCAAGCACGAAACTGCGCAGAGAGGATTGATTGATTTGATTGATAAGCCCAAACTACACGGTGTATGTGAAATTACGAATATACGGATACGGCTGTTTAGAAGAGGAAGATTAATGTGGAGAGGCATGGCTGTCTGAGGAGAGTCTTGATGTCTCGATATGAGAAGAGAAGAAGACCAGTTAAATGTTCCGCATGTCAAGTGCCTTTGGTTAACAAACCTCAACGGCCCTTTTTCAGGTGTACTCATTTGCTTTGGGGAAAAAAAATATATATTCTTTGAATGTTGCCCAAAAATTGTATTATCTTTGAGCTGTATAATTATTGTCTCTGAAAACTACTCCAACCATGAAAAAAGGTTTTTGTTCTGTATTAGTATTGTCTCTGTTTATGTTCACCCCACAAAAAATTTTGACCTACATCATTTTTACATATAATCTTCCATACCTACCCAAAGTAGCACGTATTGAGATCAACCTTAAACATGTTTATGTTTCCACCCGATTGACATCAGCCACTTCTAACACTGTTAAGATTTGACCCCATAAACATTGTTGACCTATATTTACTTTTGACCAACAAATGTCATTCCCATGTAAAACCTATGGGCGAAATTTAACATAGGATTTCCCGTATGAATCCCAGGTGCCATTCGCACTCTGGCCTATAGCACATAACATCGACCTCCACGAGGCTTACATCACTACCATTGGTTAAACAATGTAAATTTAGAAACAGACTATACAAATGATGTTAAAAATATTGAAATGTCGTATAATGCGTATTTTCCCTAAGAGCATGCGCAATGAATTTCAGCTGCTATGGCGGAACTGACTTCACTTTTCTTCTAATTTCGCTGAAAAAATTGAAGTTGAAAAGGGCTATATTTGGTACAAAATGGAAGTATAGCCACAATTATAATTAGACTATGGCCTGCCTTCAAGCATTAAAACAGGACATAAAGATATTAGAAACAGCATTTCCAGAACAACACGGACGTTTCAAAATCTTGTCTGCCTCGGTCGATGAGTTGCGATGTCGTTTCATTGGGAAGAACGGAGAAAAATTTGACGTTCAGGCACACATTACGGTTAGATCGTAATCTTTTAAAGTTTGTTTTTGTACTAACTAAAAGTACAAAAATGTTGAAACTGTAGGTTAAGTAGGCTGACGTAATCTAGCTTCCGTCTCGACGAACAACATGTATACATTGTTGTTCAATTCAAAAAGCAACACTCCATTTACACTTAATGACCGACATTAACTTTGCTTTTACCGCATGGTCTCCATGCGTCATGAAGAAAACATGGAGATCTTTAGATTCTTATCAGATACATGACACTGCGTCGGCAAAACACTAAGAGTCACGTAACAGACAAAGCTAAATCCATTATTGGAAGAACCTGCTCTAGACTAGACATGAGCACCTTATGGCCCGCGGGATGCGACAATGTTACATTGACAACGTTCAGTGTGTCTTTAAAATTCACGATCCAACCTGCACCCAGTCTGAGGCTATATATGCCTGCCCTAGAGGCTAGAGCAGCGTGCTGTTTGCCACAACTTTTTATTATTATTATTTTGTGACTTTAAATGGCATGGCAAAAACTATATTAATGAACTGACTTGTGTAGTCAGTCATCAGATTTGTCAACTATTAAACAACACACACTCCTGTTTGTAGACACTATTCAGTTTTTAAAAAACTATAAGCTTCAAAAGATTTTAACGTAATTTGTCTCCAGGGGGTCCCAAACACTGATGGCATTTCAAATCAAAGATAAGTTTCTTTAGTAACACTGTATTTGCATGAGCGAGTCTGTTATCAAGCAGAAAATGTTTGTAGTTCACCTTCTTTGATAATCTCAATAAATTCTGTAACTGTTGGACACATCAGTACAAGAGCATATCCTTTTTTAATTGTTCTATTTATTTAGAAATATTAAAACTAGACATTACATATATTGGATGCAGACAACAGTTTTAACAGAAATGGACTGTTCTCGAAAGCAGGACAGAACCGTATAATCTATTGTCTATTTATTTCAGGAGCTTCCATTTAATTTTAAATACCAAGAATCAACATAGCGACTCCCTGGTGACAGGTTGAAAATAAATTGATGAATAAAATGATAAAGAGTTTTGTACCTGTTTATATCATTGATGCTTTTCATTTTAAAATTGTTGTGGGGGAATGAACAAATGGGATTGTTGTGCAAATACTATAATACTGAAACCATTATCATCATGCATAAGCGTTTCTCTGTCAGTAATGTCACAAAATGATTGAAAGTAGCAGAGAACAACTTTCTTGCTGGTAGAACTCGACTTGTTTGCCAGTTTTCTGCTTGTAATGTTTGACTGTATTTTTTCTAACCTACTTTTTTTTGGCTTCTATCGAAAATTGAGACTGCTTTCTGTGAATTGCACATTTTTCTTAATTATATTCCAATTTAATTATGAAACCAGACAGTTTAAAAAACAGGAACTTTCAAGACACATGGATGTCTGTCATTATTACACCTTGACTAGTTTAATTAGTTTCAAACTGATTTTATGAAGAAAATAACACAATCATGGATGTTAACATCTTGACAGAAGTATATATTACTTTTATGATTCAATTTTTAAAACAATTTTTGTTGCTATGGTACATATTGATGTTTTCAATTTGGAAACACAGTTGGTATATCTTCATGATCAAATGATGACCTGTTGAAAGTTAGGCAGTAATAACAGATGAGGACTTGCAAGAGAAAGGGTTCATGGTCAGGCACTGCTAAACCACATGTGTTTAATGGTACAGACATTTGTTTGTTTATGCAGGTGATATTAATGCCTGCTAACGTTGCAAAGTACATTTCACCTAGGGCTTGCTACACTCATAATTTTATTAGGAGGATCAAGGTAGCACTAAAAGCCATAAACTACTGTCACTGTTACATTTGAAGAGTCAGCAGATATTTTTTTGTTTGTTTGCTTTCCTTGTTGAAGAAGCTGAAGTTTACATTTTATTGGTTACTTAGTTCCAAACTTTGCATGGTAGCGTGACCACCAATAATGATTATTACAATTATATAATTTTGGTTGTTATTAATGATGATGCTGATTATGGTTCTTCTATAATATCATGATGTTTCATCTTTTTTTAATGATAATACAAATAATTATAATTGTCATCGTATACAATTTAGCTTTGCCCAGTGTACATGCGGATCTGTTGTTATTATAGTATTCTTATTAATTTAGCAGTTGCTTAGATGCCTTTGAGCATTCATGCAAGTCAGTGAGCTGTTATCAGTCCCAGTTTAATGATTGTTTCAGTTTTGATATGACCACAATGTAAGTCCCAAATTGGAACATGTCAAGAACTTATCTTGGAGTTAAAATATGGCCTTATCATTGTTAATTATAGATCCCTTTGCACAAATTATAGATTCCTTTGCACATGTATCATGAGTATTTATGCTAAGAATATAAACAGATACAAATATTTATGAATATATTACAAGAATGAATATGAACATTGATTCCTGCATAAAGTTGTTATGAAAACAGTAAATGAAGTTGCTAACATTGATTCCTGCATAAAGTTATGAAAACAGTAAATGAAGTTGCTATCTGATGTGATATTTGCATGTGAACTTTAAAATGCTTGACATACACTGGTTCTCGAGATAACCGAGATCGAGATAAGTGGGTTTGACTGCAGTAGTTTATATTGCACCATCACTTGACATAACCGATGCTTACAGCAGGATCATTGAAATGACAACTTTGTACAGAATGCTTAAAATTTCTTTGCCTAATGTAAACACATTTTTAAAAAAAGCATTTTTAGTTTATTCCTCTGTAAAATATACTGCTCATATAGAGCTCTGTGCACGTGCACATATCATGGACAGCACATAATCCATTTGCAGTACTTGTGTCTTCGAGATAGATTTGATATTTTTAACAGCAACTACCAAATGTGAGGTGATGAGTTTAATAGAAGGCATATTTTGTACTTTCTTTTATATTTCTCAGAAATAATTTATTTTTGTATCTTGACATATGAATTGAAACATGAAGGTGTAATAATGTCTCTCTTTTCTAGGAGACATATCCACAGGTGGCACCTGTTTGGTTCAGTGATGATGATAATGCAGATGTTGCAGCAACCATAGAAAAGATCTGTGAAACAACTCCTGACAAGTATAGAGTAAGGAAGCTTTAAAAAAAATCTTTTACATTCAGGGTTTTTGGTAACCAAGCACCCAGGGCATTTCATACACAAAAAATGTATTCTTTGGGTAAAATTCATGCATGAAATTCTGTACTTGTGCACAAGAATTACTATGAAAGATGTACATTTTTAAAAGCATCCCAACAACAGCTATCTATGTTACTGACCAGAAGAATTTATTGGATGATTTATTGTCCCTCATCTGTCCATCCATTGTCACAGGTTGCTGATGTTCCTTCTAAACTAGGAGGTGTGCTGTGAAAGGTTTCATACATGTTCATCACAAGAGCAAGCTTGTCCTAAAGGAAAATTACATCCCTGATACATACAACAAGATTGATTTTAGTGGTATCTTGAAAATGTTTGATCATATAAACACTGTGTTTTCAATAAGTCTTATGATGTCTTGTTGATCCAAAATAAAAAAAATGTGCTGATTGGACATCCAGTTTGAGAATTACTGCAGCCATCCTGAAAATCTTGTCACTAGTCCTAAGTGGAATGTCACATCAATATTGAGATTTTCATCAGAATATTTAATATGTACATGCCAACCATTACACCTTTTTCACCAAATTACATTTTATGCCAGTCTGTATATGGCTTACATTTTTTGATGTTAAAAGATAAACAAATGTTGCTTTTATCATATTTATTATCAACTCTTTAATTACACATATAAATTTGATAATATCTTAAAATGACAACGGCCGCATAAAAATAGCATAAGACTACTTTCCTTATTTGCAATTTATAGCAATTGTATTTTAAAAAAATTAACTTTGCGTTACAGATTTTTTCATTTATAAACTAGTTGGCACCAGATGTTAAGTGAAATACTTTATGGTGTGAGTTGTGGAAGTTATACGATAGAAAATGTAAGAGCAGACAGGTCTTTTCAAACGTCAAAACATGTCAGATTTGAAAAAAAGAACAAATCTAAACCACTTTACAAACATTAAAAGAAGAACACAAGAGTAAGGTAATACAGCACTAAGAGCACCTGACCATCCATACTTTACTAATAAAACAGTACATTTAAAAAATATTTAATCACTAACAGTAATTACAAGAGATACATATATAGCAACATAAAGATTTACAAATAATTATTATGTCTTCATTGCAGATTATCCCTCAGATTAAGATGCTTTTGACTGAGTTGTGTAGGAGACATGGTCTTGAGCTACCAATAGAACTGGACTTGCTTGATCACAAAGTGGAGGAAAGAGTAAGTGTTCCTAATTAGTCTTTATGCTGCTGTGAGGTCATGACTGTCCTTACTGCTATTGGATATTTTAGTGTTCAGATAGAAATACTTTTTGGTAAATTATCAATCCTGTATTGTTCTTTGAATATTCATTGAATTTGTCCACTTTTATTGTACCTTGTAAGGGTGTCCCAACCAAATGACAGCTGCACACAATACATAGTGTCACTTAGAGACCATATTATGTATGTGTACCCAAATTTAAATCTTACAAAGCTAGCAACCCAAATAACAGTCGTGGACAAACCATCATAATCACCAGTCCCTTAACCTAAGAGGTGGTTATTTTACCACAGTTAAATTTGTACCTTTAATTATGAAATTTACTGTACAATGCACACAAAACATTCTTATTAATTAATAATGACACCAACAATGTTCAGCACACGATCTGTGTTCAAAAACCAAATTAATAGGTGAACCTGTTTACAGCTGTCACCTGTACAGTGGACAGTTTTGCTTTTTCCTGTTAGTGGCTCTTCATAGTAGGTGTGACTGTACCATCTGATCTTCTACCATTTCTTGCAAGCTGGTTTAAGCAACTAGGTGCATCACTGTACCACCAATGCCATCAGAGGGGCTCTTGCCATGGCTTGTGGCAATTAAAATAACTTTATGATTTATTTCCATTTGTCTACATTTATGTTTTTATCACTGTGGCTTCCCTTTTTTAAAATCCATTTTTTAAATCTAATTTCAATCAAACTTTGAATATGTGTTTATATCATCATAATCAAAGATGGGTTTGATAATGAACAGACTTGATCCTTACATGCCAACCATTACACTTTGGTGTAATCATTATGCTTTTTTCACGAAATTGTTTTCCACATGACTACCCTATATATTATCCTTATTAAACAATAGAATGAAAAAAAGTATTAAAAAGTTGTCTTTGTAAAAATTTTATTATCCTCTCTTCAATTTCACTTATATGAATTTGCAAAGATTATTAGAAAGGTTATTGCTGCATATGAAAGCATGAGAGCACTTTCCTTATTTGCTGCTAATAGCAACTGTATAACTCATTTCTAAGAAAACAGCTGGTTCTCTTCAAAAGTGTACTTTCTAACAGGTTAATTTTGTTGATAAGATAATTATTTTGTTTATTTTAAAGAAAATGTCACCAGATGTGAAGTGAAACACTTTATGGTGTGAGTTGTGGATGTGATGGAAAATGTTTATCAGATGGATCTTGTCAAAAAGAGACAAATCAACATTGTTTACAAACTTTAAAAGAAGAATATGAATGTAATATAATACAGTATTCTTAGCACCTGGTGACAATAATTATTGCAGATTTACAGATTACGATCGTTCAGTGAAACTTAACATGTAGACTAGTTGAAGTAAGTGCTGAATATAAATAATTTTCCAGTGTATTTTGTTCGTTTTTTTTTTCTTTTCTGGTTCTAATCCATATGGATTTTTCCCTTTGTGTCAAGAGTTTTTACTAGCTTTTAACCAGGTTTTTAGTAAATATGTATCTTTTTCAAACGTGCTGTAATTTTGGCATGGAGTATATAGATTGCACTTGTTATGCTTAAACTGCATTTTAGCCATTTCTAATAGTAATATACCTCTCCAAGGGGTGAGCAAAATACATATTAACAATGTGATCTTGTACTCTGGAGGCTGTATTTATGATTAGACTTTTATTAAACTTGGAATATAGGCTTATATCATTAAGAACTTTGTTGATTTTAGTAACACAGAAGTTCCATATGACTATTTAGTTAATGTTACTTCCGATTGGCTGAGCTTGTTAACGTTGTAGAAGTTTTATTTCTGTTTTGCAGACACTTGCAATTGGATTTATATCCTCAGGCTCTTGAATGACTCAGTAATGAATAAGACCCATGCATGTTAATAAGATGATATTGCATCTGTGAAACCCCTATTTCTGATCAGATTTTTAAAAAGCCTTGGAAAGTATGCTCATATGATTAATATCTTAGATGACTTCCAAAAATTGTGAGAGAAACACATAATAACATGATCTTGCATCAAATTGGCTGAGGTTAGTTACTCATCTGGAAGGCACATTTCTGATCTGGTTCTGATCAACTTGAAGTATAAGGTTATATCATCAAAATTTTGGATGGGCTCACTGTTGATCAAAATCTGTGATGCCTGAACTTGTTACTGCTTTTGGAAGTCATATTTGTGATCTGATTTTGATTAAACTTGAAGTATATGCTTCTTAAGATCTTGGACTGTTTCAGTAATGAGCAGGATTGATGCATATTAAAGCGGTGATCTTGTATTGGACTGCAGAACTGAGGAATCTGATATAGAATATGCCTTAGTTTTCTTGACTTGACCTCACTAAATTTCTGACATTTTCACGCTGTACATATATGGTTGAGTTCTACGGCACCAAGAAACATTTTACTTCAATAGTTATTGTTAATATAAAATATTGGTCCTAAAATTAACATTGAAGCTTATGATCAGAGGTGCCAACCAGGTGCTTTCGAAACTGTAAACACGTTTTGACTGACAAAGGCAGGAAACACACATGCAGTATCTGAAGTTGGAGTAAGAATCTCAAATCTCTGTTCTTGTGGGATGATAGATTCTCTTGAACGAGTGTAGCAAGCTTACGCGAGGCCATGAAGTCAGTGATGGGAGCCATAATGGTTGCCACATCCTGATGCATGCATTCCTCCCAGTGTATTGGGAAAACACTTGCAAATTTGTTTCTTTTGAGTTCATGGGAAATCTGAAAACCATGATGCATGTTCTATATTCTCATAGCTGACAATCTGCCATCATGTGTCATACCTTTTACAAATATAATAGACTCGTAATATAGGGTTTTCCATACAAAGGGCATCAACAGTTCCAGTGAGGAAAGGTGTTTTTATCGTGATCCTTGCTACGGGAATGCGACCGATCGTCTGATCAAGTAACATACATGGGGACTCCCACCAGAGCATTTGGTTATCCTGCACGAGACTACGTTTGATCACTACGCCCGTGCAACCAGTGTCACGTAATACTATTGACTTCTCGACCGTTGACTAACCCTCTTGCGGTTGGTACACGCGCTTCGGGAAATAGACATGTGCCAAGCGAATGAATACATGGTTCTACCTGTACGATATTATCAGATATACCTTTACTTTGTATAGCCGCTGCTACCTTATGTACAAGTCTCTTTCTTTTAGGACAGTCTTTTTGAACATGACCCCATGCATTACACAAGTAACATTGCACACGCTGAATACCTGGATTCCTAACTGACCTATTTGCCTCAGCTGATTTCACAAGCTCCCTAGGCATCGGTCTCGCAGACTGGTTTCCAGGCTTAAAATCTTTTGAAACCACGTTCTGGGTTCCTCCATGAGCTTCGGCAAAGAAATCTGCTTGCTTAGCCATATCTTTTATGTTTGTGGAGACTTTCTCTTTCAGAAATCGATCTAATTCTCGCCCAACTGTGTTAAATAATTGATCTCTGAGCAAGAAATCAGTCAACCCTTCAAACGTTTTCACCGCTTTGCCGTATTCAATCCACCGCTCAAAATAGTTCGCAATTCTAACGGTGAACTGACCAAAGGTTTCTCCCTTATTGGGCTTGTTATACCTGAACTTTTTACGAAAACCCTGTTCAGTAAGCTCGTACCTTTTGACAAGTGCCTCCTTTAGGACGTCGTACTTAAAACATCGTCCCTAGGAAGTCGTGAGTATACATCCAGCGCTTTACCTTTTAATAGAGCACTAAGATGCAGTGCCCAGTCATTTTGACTCCACTTCTGGTTTTCGGCATACCGCTCAAACCGATGAAGATAGCTATCCATGTTATCTTTTTCATTGTCAAAGAAAGGTAGTTTGGGGCCCCTTAATTTGCTAGAGGCAGAATTGTGTTCTCCTCTTCCAGCTGTTACTAATTCTACCTTGCGCTTATGATCCCATTGCTTTGCTGTTTCTTCTAACTCTAACATTTCTACTTTTGATCGTTTATCTAACTCTATTCGCCTTTCATCCGCTTCCCTTTCCCATTCTATCCTGTCCTTTTCGGCCTGCTTCTCTAATTCTATCTTTTCCCTTTCGGCCTGCTTCTCTAATTCTATCTTTTCCCTTTGGGCCTGCTTCGCTAATTCTATCTTTTCCTTCTCAATGGCCCATTTCCTTTCATCAGATTCCCTTTCTAATTCCCGTTTCCTTTCTTCGGATTCCCTTTCTAATTCCTGTTTCCTTTCTTCGGATTCCCTTTCTAATTCCCTAGCCCTTACCCTTTCTTCCCTTTCTCGGGCTTGTTCTTCCTGAATAAATTTCCTTAAACTTTCACCTTCATATCCAAATTCTTTGCCTAAGGCATACAAGTCCTTAAGGGATGACATGACAATGACAATTGTAATATAAATATATAGAACAGGCTGACCTTATCTTCCTGATGAAGGTAACCAAACCAATGCTTTAAATATGTTTATACTGGACACATGGACCTAAATAAACTAAACCAAAATAAACCCCTACTTGAGTATTATCTTGTCAAGAAGGTCACGCTCAAATATAAACATTAAATGTATACTTTCACAAAAATGATTGTCAGTTCACTTAATCCAGCGATCCCACTTCTGACACCATTGTAACAGAATTGTTACCGAGTGGATGGTGGATTAAATGAACAACACAAACACAGTATGTGAAAGATAATGTAAATTTATGAAATAAATTATTAATGAAAAATAATGATGTATCAACACAATAACTCATGCATTCAACCCACAATCACATTCCACAACCATTCACAATTCAAAAATAAATCAAATATTAATACAAAATAAACACAGATCCAAGGAATCTCTTGGACTATACACAGATCCAAGGAACCTTTACAAAAGTTATATTAACGCAAGTATAAATTGCGATTACAAATACAAACATCAAACTATACTATCGCACATATGGATTGCGACAACTAGCACAAACATATACATGTATTTAATCAAGTTGCTAACTTTTATTGAGATTCATATAATCCCTTGAAATACTACTGTGATTTGAAGTAACTATGTGTAAATATAACAATGTATTCAATTGTAACTACAATTGCAACACACACATGTGTCTCGACCCTGTATAACCGTATGATTCACCCACTATTGAATCGCCGCCCAGCTTCTCCAAATACCTAGGGTTGACTCAATACTTTTATCGGTCACTTGCCCTTCACGGATCCACCACAGTTATACGTACAGACAGCATACAGCATCTACTAGAACCAACGGTCCCAAATACCTAGATGCTACCCCGGACGTTTACACCTCTAGACAGCTCCGACACTCGGACATTAAGACTTCTAGATTTCCAGATATTTATACATCACGACAGATGTAGACGGACAGACAGTCCGACAGACATTCAGTCAGATACCTCAATTTGATTGCACAATTAAACAGCATAATCATGACACAATCAATCACATTCAGCTACAATTCAGAGACGTTCAGCTACAATTTCAGAGACATTCAGAGACGTTCAGCTACAATTTCAGAGACGTTCCGCTACATATCAGCTACAATAAAGAAACCAGACTAATAATAGTTGTTTCTAAAACAATCTAAAACTTAGATTACGCTATTGCATTTAAAGTCTAATAGTGACTAGTAATTCCAAATATTTCACGTTTTAAATCTGCATTGTAATAAAGGCATCATTACATAAAATGATAAACTGAATAAAATTCACAATAAAATGAAATATAAATTTAACACTCACCCCTTTGGCTGGAGAAAGAATAACGAGCTATCTCTCATGTGATAAGATACTTCTGGACTCGTAATATTATCAGAATTATTCTGTCTTATATATCCTCAAATAGGTGAGCAGAATTCACGGCAAAATTCCTGTGCACCCCGTGATTCTAATGTTCCTGGCTTCAAGTTATTCGTAGTCAGGCACATGCAAATCGTTACACGTCGCTTACCTTGAAAAAAAACACTTACTCACCCCAGGTATCGCTTGTACGACGAAACAAAAAAAATGGTGAAATTAGTTTGTAATTCAAGAAGAAATAAATTCAATTTTCGCCTAATTCTGTGACAGATAAGTCGACTTGACTATAAGTTGCCCTCCTCTTTGTCCCTTGCATAAGTCGAGGTGTATTTTGCAAGTCAGATGCATCTGGATTTGGTGACTTGGCAGTGAGTCATAGTTGAACTTTAAAAAATAAACAAACCAAACTGGATTGGTGTTTTGATGGATGGAGTAAAATGCAATTACATTACTGAGTGCAATATATTTCAAATAAATTAACGACATAAAATTTGTCAATCTTTGTGTACTAAAATCCATGGAAATCCATAATGTTTGACATTTTAAATCCAGTTGTATATTAAATTCATTAATTATAGGTCACACACCAGTATAAAAATAGGTCAGAGTGATCTGATTCACTGTATCCTGTAATATATTAACAACACGTCTTACATATAAACAGTGAAAGTTAAGTCCAATATCTTTGTAAGATCAAAAAGCATTCATTGTCATCTAGTCATTGTACATCATTGTCTAAGACTGTGTAAATATCATTGACTTCATTTCCTTGTGTTATGTGCTTAGGCTCGAATGAACAGTAACATAGAGTGAAAATAACAAGCTTGTAAAACTTAATAAATATACATTCTAGTAAGTTTGCTAGTAAACAATTATGGTAAACATCATTGATGAGGACTTTATATTTAATTTACCAATAATGTTTTCAAATTATTTAAATCTATATAGCTTGATATAAGTATTTTGAAATGAATACTATCATGAAACTGATAAACATGGTTCATACTATATGCATTTCTGAAAGGGCTCATTGGCATGAAAACTTAAAAATATTTGAAATGACTATTTTTATGTACTGCAGACATTTTGAGTTTCCAACATTATCTGTGATTCATGAAAAAGAAAAAAATGTATGTCGCACTTATAAGATGACCCCCCCACACACACACTCTACATGAATAAAATTTTCATTAAAACATATTGGCTATAAGTTGGCAGAGATGGAATCGCTGGCATTTTGGGAGTCTTGACAACATTCTTTTTTAACCTTGAACAAGGCTTCATTTGAAAATCTTGTGCTTAAAACCAATTTTCTTCTAACTAGCATCCACACACAGATGCAAAATACATGCCGTCCATTTTATAGTTGGAGTCTATGGTGCAACGGGAATTATATATATGTATCTACCATAGCTTAACTTTCTGAGATTCGTTTCATCTTCCTTGGGGCACCGAGTGGTCCAAAGCATTCAGTATTCCAGATCACTGCCATCTCACCTCTGTTGGAGTCTCAGACTCTGCTAACATGTAGGCAAGAAAGCTTGCCAGTCACTTTTCATGGGTAGGTGGTTCTTTCCGTGGTTTTCCAGGGTTTTTCCTCCACCAGTTATACCATGTATAGCCTATTATGCAAAAAAATGGTTTTAAACTTTTCAACATCTTCCTTGATCATTCAGTCAAGATTTATGACCTTGTCCTTATTAAATTGTTTTGATCGAAGCATGTGGTTTTTCATTAAAAACAATTTCCTACATTTGATCAGGGACATCCTGGACTACATGAAATGACTGGTAAAATCATTATATTAAAAGGTTTTCTAGTTGCAATATTACCACAAAAATAATACTCCCATGGTAATTATGAGATTGGACCAATTTCACATAATAATAATAATAATAATAATAATAATAATAATAATAATAATAATAATAATAAAATAATTGTTATAATATTGCCATATGTGCAGAACTGAATTTACAACAGCATTTGGAGATTTGAAAGGTGGTGAGGCAATGCCATGCATTGTGAATTTATGCTGCAGGAAGGTTTGGTGGGTGGTTCATTAGAGAGAGATGTAGGTGGTTTTGCAAAGCATAGATCTGTGAAAAATGCTACAATGAATGATTTTTAAAAGAATTATTTTATCATTATCATAAAAGCATGATATTGACAAAGAATTCTGGGAAGCTACATATACTTGAATCAAGTTTGCTCAGAGCACAAATTGTCCACAAAAAGAATTGTCATAGTGATTGTAATGTTTGGTAAATTAAGATAACCATTGTGGTTGATTGTAAGAGTTACTTCCCTTTTATTTGTGTTTGTAATCAGTGTTTGGTGCCTCTGAAATTTATAATATAATTGTATATGAATGCCTTGTTTCACTTACATAGAAAAATACACCTTGCTTTCATTTTCCTAATGCAGTGCAGAACATGTAGATATCTCTTGTAAAGAGAAAAATGTAGAATCCATTTTACAGAAAACTCTGATAATTATATGAGCTCAGTGAACTCAAATGATCAGATGAGCTCATTGAAGCAATGAAGCATGATTAAATTTATATAAATAAATATAATATTCTAATCAATAACTTTAAAAGTGTTCCTGCATTCATGATGGGAGATATTAGTGCTATATTTTGATACAGTTTCAAAATGGCTATCTGTTTAGTTCTTTGCAAAAATGGAAAATGTCAAGTTGTCTTTGCATGGTTTGTATTAATTTATTTTTTCTTGCAGGGAATGGTTTCAGTAGACCACAGTTCAGATAGTGAGGATGATGATGAATTCCACTATGAGATGGAAGAAGAAACTCAAAAGTAAGCCTAGCATTGTCTTACCCATTTTGAGAACATGACATGTGTAAACATTTGTGTGCTCTTCCCTTTTACACTTAATAAATATGTATCCAGCTTATTAGAGACTGGCACTTAGGGGTTGTAATGGGGGGAGGGCTCACTGTAGGAGGGTACTTCTCCTCACAAGCAAAAGAAGGCTACAGTGCCCCAATTTTCACACTCATATGGCAAGTTTTTCATTTGACTCCATTTCTCTAAATATGTAGAATGCATTCAGGCCTAGCTTTCATGTATGAATAAGCTAGGTGACTTTTGTTTTTTGTTTCATGGTTAACTATGAAACTTATATCCACTAAAGTACATGGTTTTGTAGGGTTTAATAGTATCATTACTTGGGCTGATAAAGAGACTAGAAAGTCAAATCCAGTGGGTTTCATTTATATCTCTTCTGCAAGATGTTTCTAAATTTTACAATTGCAAGACGAAGATCTTTTAGGTTGTGACAAATCAAAAGGTCTCACCAGGATTTTACAACTAGGAGTCCGGTTTCCTTTTTTGGTATAAAAAAAAAATACGAGTATCACAAGCAAAAGTTGCTGTCCCCTCTGATAAGCATGGGGGCATACCTGAAGTGACTAAATATCCAGTGATTGTCATTAAATTTCATTTTCCAAATTCTTGACACCACTGACTTATAACTCTAGACATTAAGCCAGACATCACAAACTTTCCTACACTTGGCTACTTTTGCATCTAAATCATCAGTTCTAGCAACTTAAGCACTCTTCTGAATGCTATTGCAGTCTTCATCAATTTGCCATTTAACTCAAAATTCTTATCCAAATTTGCAAATGGCATTTTTTCTATGTCTTGACATGTTTTATGCTCTACTTGTTCATCTACACTAGGAAATGAACAAAATCATGAAAGCTAAAGTTTTGTGCTCTTGTTTTACTCGTATAATGACCACATGTACATCTCTGGGTTGTTCTGCCTCTGAATTCAGTCATTCTAAATATCGGCACATTATTCCACTACTCAGCAGCTAGTATAAGTCTTTGAACTTGCCATCCATCTTCTGGGTCATGTGCTTTTGATGTACTCTTATAATGACAACCTGTACATCTGGGGGCCTTTCAGCCACTGAATTCTATCATTGTAGATATCAGCACAGCTAGAATGATCAATTGATCAACACATTTTCCCCACTCAGCAGGTGGCTGAAGCAGGACTCGCACACCATTGAATTTGCCATTGCATGCATATGGAGGACTCCAGTGTAAGTGATTTTCTGCATTGCAGATAAAATATTTGCAACCAAATAAGTGTGATTAAGCATTTCTGAGATCTCTGCAATGATGCCAATCCACCTTCAAATACAACCACTGTTAGTAAAAACAAATAGGCACTGCTTCAGAAAATTGTAAACCCTTTTGTTTACTTCTCCAAACTCACTGATTAGAATTTGAAAACACTTTATATAAAGATCCTGGCATAAAGACCTTTCAGGTTGGTCCAGTCAGTGAATATCTGCTGTTAGAAATACCATTACTAAAAGTAGACAAATGTTTAAATGACCATAATTCCATTACCATATACTTTTTTATGAAAGCAAATAGCCATTAAATGTAAAGTTTTGGTGTTATTAGAGTAGTAGTTTGAAGGGGGAAAAAATATTTGTTTAATTAGCTTTTTCTGCCTTTCATGTGATATATAAAGTTAGTTGGTAACTTAATTAAAGACCCGACAGGTGTTGATAATAATTTTTTTTTATTCTTTATGCTGCTAGATATGTGTTGCAAAAGTGGTTTAAATTATTTTACACCTGTTGATTTTCATGTCTCGTTAATAATTCAAGTGATATCACTTTTCTTTGAAACATTGAATTATCTGAAAATAAGTTGAAAGTTTTTCAGTAGTAAATTTAATTGGGCATAGTTTAACAAACATATTTGTCATCAACAAATACTAAAATTTACTATGATTTTTATGTGCAGCAGTCTTTTTTTTCTTAAAAGTAAGTTTTGAATCAAATATATCTTGAAAATGAATATTTAGATTTCTTGGCTCAATTTTTGTGAAATTGCCCAAGACATTCCTTTCCAAACTGATTGTCATCATGTGTATTTATCCTTCAGTAAAGAGATTATGTCAGTACTAGATCAGTTAATTATATCACTAAAATCGGCTCTTCATGATCAGCTATTTAATTCCAGCCATTCGGAAACCCTTCTGTCCTATATGTAAGTTTAGCCTTAGTACATCATGTTCCATATTTTCTAGTGAACCAAAACCCAAAGTGGAGGTAGATGGAATTAGTACTGAGAATCTTGCTGTTTTGGAAAGGGTGAAGCAGATTCAAAGAGATGACTACTTAAAGGTGAAACATTACTACATTATTTTGCTGAAAACATTGATCGGTATAGAATCTGACGTTATTAATAAATTTGGAATCTCTTTTACACTTTAACATTGATATACATAACTAGAAACAGACAAGCATGTTGATGATGACATGTAATGATGTAAATCATTTAAACTGTAGAAGTGAGTTAAAATCTTATTCTGTGATAGTAACATTTAGATTTGTAATTTTATCTAAATAGAATTTTTTGTATTATTGTCATTGCTCTCCTGGAGGTTTTAGATTTTTAATAGAAGATTGACTAATAACTTAATTATCGTCTTTAAATTTCTGTTCCTTGCTGCTTATTAAGAAATTTTGTTGAAATCAGTGACATTAAATAATTCAGTCATACTTTCTTAATTTATTCTTGAGCAGTTTATGCAAAACTTTGATGGGACAAGATTAATCTAATTGTAAGGTTTTATGACAAGAATAGATTAGATTTTTAATGACACCTTTAATGCTACCATGAATCCATGTTATTTGGTGTCAAACCCACTAAGGTATTTTTCAAGCCTTTTTTTAAAGTTTTTAAGTTAATTTGATTTAAGATAACAAAAAGGTTAAAGTTGATTTTGATTTAAAGTAACAAAAAGTTAAATTGTCAGTAAATCTGTCAGATTTTATATTTTAGTGTCAAGCCCATATCAGTGGAGAAAACAAAACATGAGTGATATAACAAGGGGTGTGACATGTGGGACTGTTTTATGCTATTTTTTTTTTATTGGTAAAGAGGGAAGGAATTATGTTTTCTGCAACCTTGAAAAATCCTTAATTGGTGGTAAATATAATTAGTACAAAAAATGTCACTTTTTTAAACTTAGAATCATCATTGACATACTTTAGAAAAAAAGGATTATTAGGTAAGCTGGGATAAAATTGTATACATCAAATGGCACATGCTACGGGTTGATACTAGATGGAGTAGAATACATTTGCTACAATTTTATACATATTGGTTATTTTTTTTTTAGTTTTGCTAAAAGAAGAACCCCAAAATTTCCTGGTTGGGGACAAAGATGTGGCATTCCAACCTACAAAGGGGACTTGAATTGGAATATTTAAAGCTGATTTGATACTGTAACACTTTAAATATCAGATAATTGTGTATAGATGTTTTATTCTCCTAATAATGTTGACTTTTTTTTATAATTACAGGGTTCTGTAACAGGTTCAGTACATGCAAGTGATAGGCTTATGAAAGAGTTAAGGGAAATATATAAATCTGAAAGTTATAAAAAAGGTAGGTGATACTGAAAACATAGTGGTTTTAGTAAAGCAATATTAGCGTAAGTCATTGTGCTGGACTTTTATTAAGATTTTTATCACTGTAATGTCTAACCTGCCAACTCGTATGATTTTGTCATACGTCTGACAGAAATGACACTTAAAATATGCACCTTTAGAATAAAAGCATAAATTAAGGAAATATAGTTGCAGTAGAATCTGGATACTTGAGTGTTTATGTTTGATTTGGATCAGATTTAATATTAGATTCATTGGAGATGGCTAGGGAACCACAATATGGGTATTTTGTGATGCAGAACATCTTCATGATCAAGCTGCTGTTTGTTTTCTGAATATGACATCCAATATGGGATATATTTTCAGGACAGAAGGGCAAATATACCTCTTAATAAGTTTGAACAGTTCAGAAGAATTAAAAGGAATATTCAGATTCTTGGGTGAGAAGCAAGCAGTACAAAAGTTACATTTAGTGGACAACGTGTGTTGATTTGTCTTTTGGTAGGAAAGCTGACTGTCATCAACACGGCCCATGTGATATTTTTAAAATAAGGATTATGTCATTTTGAGAGATTGCAAGAAGTCGCAGAGCTCTATAGGTTTTCAATCTGTAATAAGTGAAACTATACTGGAAGTAATTAAGGTGCAGATCAACATCTCTTTTTCATTGTACATAATGATTACTGTAGCTGCATCAGTCTATACCACTTCTGAATGTTTTCAATGTATGTTTTCTGGTTAGACGTTAGCATTACACATTTTGTTACACCTTACTGAAAACATTTAATTTATGGAAAAGAATCAACAGCCTTACTGAACAGGCCTTGTTAGGGTTCACAGGTCTGAGTGTTCATGTTTGAGAATTTAATTTCACATGTTTATTCTCCTTTCACTTTCAGCTTCCATATATTTTAAACTTTGACATATGTTTTGTACTTTTACATTTCTTTTTATTTTGTATACCTTTTTCAGAATTTTAGCATCATTACCTTTAATCTTATGGTACTATTTGTTTACCTTTGTTTTGAAGACTTTATCTTCCTAAAGTTTGCTTATCTTGATCTTTACTGTTTTACAGCTTGACTTTTAATCGGCACAAAGTAGCTAGTGTTATCATGACTTTAACTGAATCTTATTCTAGGGCTCAAAATTAATGCTAATCTGAGATTATTAAAGATCCTCAGCCTTCACAACTCACTCAAAATCTCCAGCCCTCACAATTCACTCTAAAACCTCAGCACTCACAAATCTGTTGGATGAGTAAAATTTAAGTTGGTCAGCATCATAATCTAGCAAATGGACTTGTGTTGAAGGTATCTGATAAAACAGGTGATGACAAGCCCTGTAATCTTTAATTTTCTTTTGTATTTATTGATTACCTGTCCAAGACCAAGCACTTGACCAGGTACATTGAAAGCCAACAGTTCAGGAATAAAAGATTCATTTTTGTGTTAGTATCCTCAAACTTGATGATTGTGTGCAATTTTACAACTGCTGTATCCTTAAAACAAAAGTAGTTCACTGTAATCAGCATTTCACATTTACTGGATTATGTTAAGTTTTGGTGTTTAGCTCACAAGTTTTTTGCATGCAGTAAATGTTTTATACCTGAAATCATGCAACTTGATTTTATGTTCTTCAACCTCAAGCGAGCCATTGAAATTCCTTTGCTAGCATTTCTTCTATTGATAATTCTTAGCATAGCTTTTGCTACATCTGCATTAATGGTAGCTTGTCTGACCATAATTTCACTGCTGATAGTAATATTCTGTATTTATTTCCATGTCTGTATTTTTCTGGATTTGTTTTCAGAAGCTGAATTTAATTGTACAAGTCATGTTTTAGACTGTTCACTAATCTATTAATGTCTAGTGTAAAGATGGCTTCTTAAGGTAGGAACTGGCTGACTCAAAATGGGATTATGCAGTGAAGTTCGTTTGGTGTGATAGCTCAAAACGGATAGTTTTTGGAGGGTTTGTTTGAGTTTTACTGCCTAGCAACACATGAAGGTAACATTGTGCTGGGGCAATTAGATTAAATAGCCTTGCATAAGGACTACACAGTAGCCTACCTTTGCTTATCTGATGGTATCAACCAGACTCACACCCTTCAGTACCCATGACTGTTTTTCTTATTGACAGATCATGATTCCCCAAGATACCAGATGACGACCGGTTAATTTTACTTTAAAATGCCATTTCTTTGGCAACATTGAGAACTGCAAAGTGTTTATATGCAGTTGATTTTTACAGTGAATATGACACCAAAACTTGCAGAAAGGGGTGGTGTAAAAAAAACAGAGCAGCAGATATTTGCAATGACTTTCTTTTCTAGTTTTGATCACTCTTTCTTCATGACTTGTCAGCTACTATTCCATGAGTCTATTTGTACAGTAGATAGTGATGATTCCCTTTTTTTTTTTTTTTTTGCACTAAATTTTAAAATTTCAGGAACAAGAGGAAACATCATCAATTTTATTTACAAAATTAAACTCCTGAAACCAATATTAGCAAAAGATGGTAGCTAAATCAGATATGTCATGACTGCTGATGATCCCAACTTTGCAGAAGTTAAACATAGGTGTAACTTTGGCATTTGTATGTATGTCTGTCCAACCAGATTAACCTCATTGTCAAAGTATCAAAATAAAAGACAGGTTTATGGCAAAGTGTCTTGGAAAATCTCAGCAACAAATGAATAATATGGATTTTAATTATTTGTTGCAGGTATTTATTCTGTAGAACTAGTCAACGATTGTTTATATGAATGGAACATAAAGTTAAGAAAGTAAGTATCATAATTATTCCATGTTTATTGATTCTGTTAAATTATACATAGTTCTTCGTATTTCAATTTTTTTCTTAATAAAAGCATACTTAAGTGGGAAATGTCATTTTCACATACCTTTCACATTACAGATTTATTAGATTCATATGTGGAAATGCAATAATCCTGCAGTGATGATTTTTCCCCCATTGTTCTTTACAAATCCTTTTAAATGCATAGCTTTGATGTTATTGTAGGGTGTAACGCCATTTTTCGGCACATGATAAGCTATACATGGCAGCCAGTATTAAAGGTGGAGGAAGAACCCGGGGAAATACCCAGAAAGAATCATCAACCCACAAGAAGCTACTGGCAAGCTTTCTCACATGACCACATTGGCCAAATCTGAGACTCGAACCCACGCAGACAGGTGAGATGGCAGTGATCCGTAATGAAGAGTGCTTTAAACTACTCTGCCACTCATGTCCCCCGCATAAGTTTGAAAACCATGGGATAGGTGATATTGCTTTTTATGCCCTATCAACAATGTGGAAGGGGTTTGTAGTGTTCCCAATGTCTGTCCATCAACCTGCCTTGGTATTGCTTTGCATTCAGCTCATTTTCCTGGGCACTTTCATCCCCATGAGTTCTGCAGATTGTTTAATGTAGTATAAGAAGGTTACTATGACCAAAATTTCATTCTTGCAGTTAAATTTTGTAGTTAGGTTAGTTTCTTAGATACTGTAAGCCTTAGGGACATGCGGTTTTCTATATAAATAAGCCCTTTTTTTTTTTTGCAGCAGTTGTATACAGAATTTTTTTTTTTTTATTATTATTATTATTGAACACAAGGTATCAGGATTTTACATATTCCCCTACATCACCACCTGACCTGGCATATGGGGCATGATCTTAAATTCTTTTGTGTCCTGATCTCTACATGTGTTCCCTATACAACACGCACACACATGCACACACAGACACTTACTTACAATCACAATTATTGTACACAAAGTCATACTCGCATACAAACCCCAAGATGCTTGAAATTGCATTTTAAAAAAAAAGTAATAATAAATATATAAATTTTAAAAGTAAAATATAATAATAATAATAATAATAATAATAATGATAATAATTCATGTACCAAAAGTTGATAATAGGGTCCACTTTCTTTTAAACTCATCACTTCTGTTATTCACTTTGGCGACATATTTTTCCAGCGTTTTATATGATAAAACACAATTTTTATAATAGGCAAGATTTGGGCTTTTTGATGCACAACGTGATCTGTATATAACATATTTTGCAAGCAAAATTAGGAAGTTAATAAGATCGTCAAAGTTGTTATTTCCTATAAAGACATCTTTTCGTGTAATTCGAAAATTTGGGTCATAAGTTTGGATCCATTCTACCAACAGTTTCCAAACGTTTTCAGTAACTAAACAGTCATAAAATAAGTGCTCAATTTCTTCTATTCCCTCATTGCAAAAGGTACATTTATCATTATCACTTAAATTAATCTTTTTTAGAAACTGGTTTGTGGCAATATTTCTGTGGAGAAATCTATAGTTAAAGCTAATCAGTTTTGTGTCTTTTGTACAAGATCTAGCCGAAACAAAAGAGTTGGTCCATTCATTTGTACCAATCGCACACTCTAGCTGTCTGGACCAAGTTTCCTGTTTACCATTTGGCTTTATTATTTTGGTTCTTATCAGGTCTTTATAGATAAATTTATTCTTTGCTCTTACCCTAATGAGGGATGTTTTGTCCAAAGCTACAAGAAAACTATTTCCACTTTCAAAGAAAGTTTTAATTTTCTTTTTCCACATCACTGAGATCTTTGAAATAAGAGCAAAGTACTGTATGAAATTATTTGTTTTTGTTTTTTGTTTTATTTCATCAAAACTTAATAGAGACCCTTGTGCATCAAAAAGATGTTGAATAATTACAATACCGTTTGTTCTCCACCTTGTGTATGATTTAAAATTATCTACAGTCACTAAATTAAGAATATCTTGAGACAAATATTCATTGACAGTAGATGGTTCATTTTTCCATTGAGATAACGCATAAATAACATCACGCCAAAAAATATTTTTACTTAATTTAGAAATTACTTTTAATTTAGTTTTTCCTAATGAAAGTAACAGCATACCTCCAAATTTTCCAAATATTTGTTCAGAAACCAGTTTTTGCCATAAGCCATCTTCGTTTATTAAGAGGCGCCTAATCCAGGAAAGTTTTATATAAGACACAAATGAATGCAAGTGAATCATATTTAATCCCCCTTCCTCAAAAGAAGCTATAAGTGTGTCTCTTTTAACTCTCTCAGTTTTACTGCCCCAAATAAACTGGAAAAATAATGTATTCAGTTCCTTTTCTATATGGGGTGGAGGATTTGGAAAAGCTGCAAAAAGATGAATGAATTTAGGCAAAAGCAAGGACTTTATCAAAGTAATTTTTCCAATAATGGATAAATTTCTTCTACTCCACCAGCCAAGCAGTTTCTTAACTTCCTTTAACTTCATCGAATAATTACCATATCCTCCAAGTTCAAAGAGAAATATACTCCCAGCAATCTAAAATTGGACATTGACCAGTTAATATCAATTTCTGGACATATTTTTTCATTAGAATATTTTTTGTTTCCTATCCAAATTGCTTTCGATTTCAAAACATTGCAGTGCAGACCTGACACCAAAGCAAAATCATTTAAAATCTGCATGGTTGTCCTCAAGGACAAATGAGAACCATCTAATAATAGAAAAGCATCATCAGCGTACTGCCCTAATTTGAACTCCATTTCATTATAAAAAATGCCTGTAACATCTGTGTTTTTCTTTAGTTCTATTGCAAGAAGTTCGATTCCTATTATAAAAAAGTAGGGTGATAAAGGGTCTCCCTGGCGACAACCTCTCTCCAAATTAAAGAATGGGGATAAATGTCCATTATTAATAACACAACTTTTTGAATTATTGCAAAATAGCCTGAACCAGTGACAAATTGATTCTCCAAAGTTAAAAGTATATAAATAAGCCTTGTTGAGTATAACACCCTTCTGCTAAATGTAGGTCACTACAATCAATATCTCATGCTTCAGTGACTGCTTAAATTTTGTATTTAAGTCTCTCTTTTTTGGGTAGTATTGGACACTTATAAGTAACTTTGTAATGGAATTAGATAACTGAACAATATTTCATGTCCAAGCCACTGTCAATCAATTTTGTATGTGGTTGCATGTTTGTTGAGTACAACAAGAAGTTACCAAAGTAGGCTACTCTGACCTGTATTTTATGCATCAGTGCCTACTCAAGTTAGGTGAGTTTGTCATGCAAATTCAGCTCCAGGATCATATAATAAGAGGGTTCTAGGAGATTCAGGTTCCTTGAATGCATTTTTTTTTCCTATGTTAATTGCACAAAATGTGAAGACAACCATTCTTCATTCAGCATATTTTGATTCTTTGTCCAGAATATGTACATGAATCGTTAATTTTTGGACACTTGGTAAAACTGCCTAACAGAAGAGTAATTCCTGTTCCAGTTTTTCTTTACCAAACATCTGCTATTTTCATGTACACTATGCCTTTTTATTTACCAGAAATAGTAAGCTACCATTTTGGGATGCCTTTATATTAAAATATGGGTGATTTCAATAATTTCCTGTAAACTGCTTCCATTTGAACCAAGAACCTTGATTGCATGCAGATATGCTTTGTTTATCTACTTTGGCAAAGGAAGCATCTAGCAACAGAAATGAGCTGTAATTAGCAGAATATTTCCAAGTAATGTCATATATTATGGTGATGGTTGAAGGTGTTGTTATTTTGTAGCTACAGCTGGTTTCAAATGGCATTGTGAGTGGTACCTGGTGCTACATCTTGCAATGCATTAATGCAGGTTACTTTACAATTGGACAGGGAGAGTTTCTATTACTTGAGCTTTACTAATTTCATACTGTAAATAGTTCTTTTCTCTTTTAATGCAGACAGTATGCATGGAATTACCCACAAGGATCAAGACCCTCATACTGTTAAAACTCATAGTTTGATAGATGTGTTTTCCTTGCAGAGTTTTGCAAGTTCAAACCTCAAAAGTAAATTCTGGTATTGAACTCTTTCAGTAATTTGTCTTGAACATTGTCTTTAGTTTTATAAAATGTTTAATTTTTCTCTGGAAGGATATTTTATATCCTTACAAAAAAGTATATTGTAAATTATGACACAGGCAACAATTGCACATGATCATTCGAGGGAGGTCACCCCTGTCTGCAGGGTAGTAACAATTTCTAGCCACATTCCTTGGGTGCCAACAGTTCACATTATAAAACCTTGATCATTCAAGGGTATATGGAAATGCATAGTGTCCATGTTAAATACATTTTTTTTTATTGAAACTTGTGTAAAAAAGAAAAAAGAGCTGTCTTCATCCATTTTTAAACTTATTTGTGCCTTTGCACTTAGGGATGTAGTACTAGTTAGTATTCATGATGACATTTGAACACAGCTGTAAGCTGGTCATCTTTGCTTGGCAAGGTTCTGATATGTTAACCCTATCTACACCTTGGCTGATTGATCTGATATTTGAATGCTTTGTGATAGTGATATCCATTGGATTTCAGGATTTGTCTCTCTTAGTATATAATGCCAACTTACAAATAGTGGTGAAACTGGTAGAGGTAATTGATTTCAAAAGGATACTTTGTAAGTTTAACATAAAAACCATGACTACATAACACAGAAGTCATTACAGTTGTATTTGAATGAAAGGACGTATTTGTACAAATAGAACCCAGCAGTGAAAAATTGATTATTTAGCATTCCATTTGTGTGCTTCCATTGCATGGATCATGCAAGAACAGTTCAAATTTGAACATCTTGATTTTGATTGGATTTGGTGGCTTATCGCTGTATCCAGTGAAATTCACATACCCAAAGCACTGAAATATCTAATTGATCCACCAATGTGTAGATATGTTTGCGCATCAGAACCTTGGTTAATGAAGATGTAACCATAATGGAATAGAATAATATTATGAACTCTATTTTTCTTGGTGTACCAATTAATTTTCATGCATTTTCTGGTGGCTACAATGAACAACGATCCTTCTGGGAAATTAGATGTACTCCTCCCAGCGTCTACCAGTTAAACTTAGTTTTCATAACCCGACTGATATCTATTGTGTCAATCCACCAAATTAAATACTGGTAAAGGTGTCATTTTCTTTTGTTACATGTATTTCAGATTTTGTTACATCAGAATAATGCATTCATATGGCAGTTAATGAAATATCACAGTTTTATGACCCAAAAAACCCAATTTTTCCTTTTAGAGTAGATCCAGATAGTGCTCTGCATGCCGACCTACAAGCATATAAAGAAAAGGAAGGAAAGGACCATATTTTATTGAACTGTACATTTAAAGTGAGTCAGTTTTTATTGTTAGTTTATAATTCAAGGAATACAGAGTACGCTCAGTAACTTGAATCCATATATGGTAAATGATTACAGACTTCTTGATCAGTGTTGGCTTGATTAAAATTGCTATAATATTTATAGACATTCATTGTTTTCCGTTGCTGACTTGTTTTCTTGACAACAACAATTGACACTATTGTAATTCTTATAGTTTGTTATAGGCAATCAAAATTTTTAATTGCTGACTTGTTTCCTTGATAAGAATATTTTTGGCAGTAGAAAATTTGATATAGTCTAAATAGGCCCCATGAAGGAGCTTCTTGATCTTGGTAATATTCAAGAAAAATTGTATGCATATTTTGTCTATGTTACATATGTTCATTTGTGCATATGGCCAATGAAGCCAATGCTAAATACCACCAAGAAATGTGATTACTGTATATTATATACAAGTAAAGGTATGAAATTGAAACCTGCCATGGTGAGACTTGTTTCTTCCATCTTTTTACTTGGTGTGTTGACTCGTGGAATGAATGAAATAAAATCAGCAAGAAGTGCAATAAAATATACTACAACTGCAATAAAATCTGGGATAGTGTTCCACTAGATTGAGTTGATATCCACTAGGCTAGTGAAAAGTATCTAGCCCCTGTGTTTATGTCCACTAGACTCTTTAAGGGACAATTCACAATCCACAATGTGTGTCCAGTACATTGCTATGTGCATGGTACACAGTTTGAAAAGATTTCAAGGTCTTTCTTTAGATAAGTAGATCTGAGAGGTACTGATAAAGATTCTTGTTCTTGTGACCTTTATAATTTCCAGTCCATTTACTTTGTATTAATTTATCAGTTAATTTGTTGCATATCTTGTTTGGGAGCATTGTGCATAAAACATTTTTTGAATGACCTATTTCCCTTTCATAAATGTTAGTTGATTGATAAATCGAAATAAGGAGATGACATTGTATTGGTGTCTGTCAATTTAATATTATGTTGGAGATTTAATATTATGTTTGATCTTGATTAAAGGTACATAATACTCTTAAACCTTAATATGCTAATCATTCAATTTTCTTTTTTTCATCCTTTCTTAACAGGATAATTTTCCATTTGAACCTCCTTTTGTAAGGGTGATTCATCCTGTGATACAAGGAGGCTATGTTTTGGGTGGTGGTGCTATATGTATGGAATTACTTACAAAACAGGTCAGTGAAGGGCCATCTCTGTCATAATATTGGTGTATTCATCTGTAAATTTCAAGTTACATCATGTTTTATATCATATTATAACTACACTGTGACTAATGCCACCACAACATAGAAGGTTAACATACATATTTGATATTTATATACCATATATACTTGTGTATAAGTTGAGTCCAACTACAAACAACAGAGACCATAAAGTGCTGTCAAGATCATGGTCTATGCATGGCTGCCAACCCTCATGATTTTAGATTGAATTTCACGACATTTTCAGCGATTCATGAATTCATACCACACGCAAAAAAAAATTACAAATTCCCCAATTTTCATTTATTTCAAATATGTAATAAAATTACAGATTTCCTGTTAAGCGTGTTATCGACAGTTGCCGAAACAGTCCAGTGCATGTGGTCGCAATATTAGTGAACTATAGCTGATTGGCACAGTAGCAAGCATTTTATTTATTTATTTATATATATATATATATATATATATATACATGCCAACCATTATGCTTTTTGGCATAATCATTACACATTTTTTACTAAATTATGCTTTATGCGTAAACATTTATGGATTACGCTTTTTCGGTATATCCACCTTCCCCAAAAAAATCAATTATTTATTTTCTCGCTTTTATTATCATTCAGTTAATTCCACACACTGTATTTCAGAAATGACTGTTTTCACGTAACTGCAGTATAAGAGTATGCTTGTCCGTGTACTTTCCTAACAGTATCATATTCTATTTTTAGCAACTATTTGACTCCATATTAATTTATAGCAGCTTATGGCTTAGTGAGAAGAGAACAGACTGGTTTTCAAATTTTAATCTTTACGCAAAGATTCTTTGTTCTAATTTATAGTGGAGAACCAGTCTAAATGTATTTGGCTCTAAAAAGTATATTTTATTTTAGTTGATGCATACATGACAGCAAAAATATCACTTTTCAAAATAATTTCACAAATGGATTAGAAAAAGACCAAAAAATAAATAAAACAAAATATAGCAGAATCCTCCAAATATGAAGACATGAGGGCAGCGTCACATGATGTCTATTACAGGCCATGTGGAAAGAATTTTAATATTTGGCATTAAAAGTCTTCATATGGATTCTGTTCAATGTTTGTATAAAGCTAAAAGTGTTATATATGAAAACTTGATGCAGTAAAAGATGATAAAAGACAAGAGAGGCAAATAAATCATTCATTAAAAGTTAGCATGTTATGTGTGGATTACGCTTTTTCTGCCTGGATTATGCTTTTTGACCACCTGGATTACAGTTTTTCCTGGTTAGGAGTTGGTGTGTGTGTGTGTATATATATATATATCTGTGTGTGTGTATGTATATATATATATATATATATATATATATATATATATATATATATATATATATATATATATAAGAATAGTTTAACAAATGTTTCTGAGTGAAATTGGAGCCTAACTGCACTGCCGACGTTGATTTGAATTACCATTCGACGACGCATTTTGAAAATGTCTTCACCACCAAGGAAAAAAATAATCTTAGTTTCCTCCGACCCTTGTTACCCCATTTTTTTTTGGGAAATTTGTTTATTGTCCATATCACATGACTATACATGTAGGTTCCAAAATTTGTATAGTCATATGGCTGAATATATGAAAAGAGCTAGATCAACTTAAAATTCAGCAGTGACGTACTTTCATCTCTTCTGTCAGTGGATTAAAGACATGAAAATAAATCATATTCCTATCGATTTCATGCCAGTATATCTAGATGAAAGGTCGTTTTAAGTTTGCTGGGCCAGCTAGTAAAAGGTCCAAATATAAAAAATTGTGTAGCAATGGTCAGAGGAAACTCGGAATAGGAAAAAGAAATATATTGCACAAAAAGTGGAGTTTAGTTTGAAATATACCAAACATGTGTCATGCATTCAGCCATCAAACACCTATATACATGTTTTTTGCACACAGTGTGGTACAAGTTTTAGCATTGGGCATGGTGGCAGAGACGATGTGATGAAGCACATTGGTAGCAGAAAAAGCACATAAAGGTTGGGAAAATTAAGAACTCTCAGCAGATTTTATCTCTGGCATATTTTAAGCCATCGACAGAAGAACTGCAAGGTACCAACGCTGCAGATTTATTTGAGTTTTCTTGTTGAACATAATCTACCTTTACCAGTGGAGACCAATAGTCTTAGACTTGAGGATCACTTCACAAATTCATGTAAAAATTCACTAAATTTTTTCTTCATTTTCACTAATTGTCAGCCTGGAGGGTTTGCAGCTATGTCTTTGTTGTTTATGACACTATTCCTAGCAAACTGGATATTGTCAGATCTGGCAGTGCAATATATATTGACAGATCTGGGTCTGTGCAATTTTTGCAGTTGGATTCCACTTAAAGGCATGTATATGCCATAAAAGAAACATAATTTTGTGCTTATTAATACTGTTTTTTTTTTATGAAAATTAAAGCAGCTCATGGCAAAAACTTATTTGGTTCATGTATTGCTTTGTATCCAAGAATACTTGAAAAATCCTTATTTATAGACAGAAATTGTAATAGATGTTTCTGCTTCTATATCTTTTGATATTGATGATTGTTTTGTAAAATCATCTGTGATTTGTTGTAGGGTTTAACACATTTTTTCAACACAAGATAGGCTATACATTGTGGCCAGTATAAGTAGTAGAAGAAGAGCCCTGGAAAGAACCACCAACCCACAAGAAGCTGCTGGCAGACTTTCTCACATACCCACATTGACCAAGCCCAATGCTTGAGCTCACACAGACAGGTGAGATGGCAGTGATTTGTAATGGTGAGTGCTTTAGACAACTCGGCCGATTGGGGCCCCTTCTGTGATTTGCCTTAGGGCAGTTGCTAATACTAGGCATACTTTAAAAAATGCCCAATATGTATATCCTTTTTTGTGTTTGTATATTTCTTTAATAAATAATGAAAACAATGAAAATAAAAAGCTTTAGATAAGAATATTTTAAACTGTATTGTTTTCCAAATTAGCAAAATAATTCACCTGAAGGATTAAATTCAATCTGTAATTTGAAAACATTGAGAATGGGATAAAGAGAGAGATAAAAATAAAGTGTTCGAGTAAATTAATATTTTAAATGGGCATCAGTTTTCTGTCCATCAAAAAAGAAACAACCAAGCAGTAAGAAACAAATTCTGGATTTTCTGACTGTTGTGGCCAGATTGCATTTCATTTCATTCATAGGAAACAGTATTAAGATCATGTTCATTTTAACAACTACTATTTCATGTGGTCAGTTCAAAGTTGCAGCAAGTTACATCAGCCAAATCTTAATTATTTAAGTAGTTAAATTAAGATTGTATGTATATCATTAAACATTGTGTTAGTTAATACAAAGTCTTTTCTTAATATTGGATATTGCTGCCTTGGTTAAATTTTCAATAAATGGAGTTTACAGAAATCTTATTCTGTCTAACCAATCCAGTTTTATCTAGCATCAGATCTGGAACACATTATATATATATATATATATATATATATATATATATATATATATATATATATATGAAGTTTACAGATCTGAAAAAGGTTTTTTCTGGGATTTTATTTTCAGGGATGGAGTAGTGCCTATAGTTTGGAATCAGTGATTTTACAGATATCAGCTACCCTTGTAAAGGGCAAAGCCAGAATACAGTTCGGTGGTGCAAAGGTCTCTCTCTCTCTCTCTCTCTCTCTCTCTCTCTCTCTCTCTCTCTCTCTCTCTCTCTCACACACACACACACACAGAGGAATGCATCAATAAAAGCAAAGTTATATGAGCTAGTTTATGTACATACTTTCCACCTGCTTGTTTTATTCTTTTGCTTAGGTAGTGGAGGTATAATTAGGTTTTGTGCATCTGTTGCTCTGTGCATTTGAGTTTTGTGTCCACATCTAGTCTCTATTTGTTCATCTTATCTCCAAAGGAAAGAAGGTGTCTTGGGTTTTTTTTTTTTTGCTAGCCGTGATAAGAACAATATCTAGCAAGCTATTGAGCAAACCAACAAAACCAAACTTTAAATTTATTTTCATTTTTGACTAAGCAATGACTTACTTTCGTATCTTCTGTCCGCAGATTAAAAACATGATGAATGCTTTGCTGACAATTTTTGAGAAAATAAAACATAATCCTATCAATTTCATGCAGGCATATCTTGATGAAAGGTCATTCAAGTAAGATGTTATCCCATGCTGACAAATGGTGTCTTTGAATTCCAACTTTCATTAGGGATTTGACTGACCCTACACCACAACATAATTGTCCAAATATAAAAACTGGTGTGGCAAGGGTCAGAGGAAACACCGGATAGTAAAAAGAAATATCCTGCACAAAAATTGAAGTTTAGTTTGGAATATACCAAACATTTGCCATGCATTCAATTGTTTCCGACCTATTTGCGGACTTCAAAAATTCTTGTCAAAATTCACTAATTTTGATCACCATTTTTACGAATTTTGAGCATGGACGGTTTGCAGCTATATAAGGATTTTCCCTCAATGGATTTTCCTGTTGACTTTCCCTGCAAAAATAATTTAGTAAACTTGTTTTTCAATGTAGAAAAGAAGATTTCATTTACAACTACTTCAGCTAAAGTGATCATAACATAGATTTGTTTAAACACAAAATCACACTTTACCGTACCAAGTTGTTTCTCTTCAAATGCAGTACTGCATGTTAAATCAATCCCTAGTGCAATCAGTTTTAAAAATAAAAGACTCGTTATTGTATTTTAATCATTTGGTTAAAAAAAGATGGACACTCATGGTGATGAATTTCCTTTTATTAATTGCATTGTCACTTTGGATTTGAAATCAAAAGGTGCTCTGCAAATGAAAATCTGTGTTGAGTAAACACGATATAAAAAGTAAACACGATATAAAAAGGTTGTTTAAGGCACTTATAATAAATCATACCAGATTTGCCTTGTTGGAATTGTTTTGATGGGCTGATGTTTCGGTGACTTTGGCTGATATGAAATTCAAGCATTAATAGAAAGTGTACTCAAGCAACAGTTATGACTGACCATTAGCTGTAGTATCACAGAATGTGAATGAATAGATGGAGTTTTGATTCCAACATTCATTATACCCCTGGGGCTTAAATGATAAGATAAAGTGTATATTTAATTTAATTGTTTCCTAGCTTTTAAATTTTTTAAATTCTAGTACATGCTATTGTAATGTAACTTTGTTTATTGGGTTTCATATGTTTAGAATAGAGTTCAGTTCTGACTGCTTTATTTTTTATTTTTAGACGTAAACAACTAATAATAGAAACATTGTATCTAGTTTTATTTTATTTTCTTCAAATTATTTTAAATTCAAGTGATTCTTTTCTCTGGATATACTAGTGCTCTAAATTCTTGGACAAGGACATTTGTCAAAATTTATACAGATTTAAAAAACTGGAATAATATTTTATGTGAATCAACAAGAGACTGTTGACAATGCAACACTTGACAGGTTACAACAGACATCATCGTCTTCCATTTTGGATTTCATTGGGATTTGAACTCTGTTTCATTTAGAACTTTTATTACTAGGACTTCTAGTTTCTAAATCTTATATTATTTTGTAATTTCATCCGTAAAACTAAGTTCCTTTTTGTTTTTCACTTGGTACTCTAGAGAAATAAATATATTGTTAAATTTACAAAGCTAGTTGTCTACAATCTTTTCTGTTACTTATTGTAAGTACCTAGACATATTCAGCCTGTTCAAAACATGATTTCTTTAAGGTTTAATTAAGGTAATTTAGTACTTTAAAATAGAAAGAAATCACTTTTCACAGAGTAGCACCTTGGAAAATGTCCTTCAAAAATGTATAGTCTGGTATGTCATATTTGTTCAGCCCTGAACATAAACAATATCTTCAAAACTCAATCTGATGATATTCTGAGAGGAACCCAGTTCTTTTGATTCTGTTACCTTAGTTTAGCTATCCACCTATTCGGTGCCATCATTGGCAAGTTACAAAGTTCTTACATCTGTCTTTCTATTGCCAAGAAGGACTAGCCATCATTCATACATTGTTTAGAAAGATAGCTTCAAGACCAAAGATTAAACAGACCTTTTCTTTTGCAACAACAATTTACAAGGATTTTATATGAGATATGTATGTTTTCAGACTGAGATCCCAACTGTTAACCAAGACATTTCAGGCTTGTGAATGTCAAAACAGATTACATGGGACAGAAGTCGTTTCTTCACATTCAACATTATAACAATTGGTTCAAAATGTCATTCCAATATGTCTTGGTATCCATGGATGTAGTTAATATTCTAAACAGTCTAGCCTCAGTGGTAAATAACACTACTGTTTAAACATTGGGGGTTGGTCCCATAGTTACAGAGCAGAGCAGCATGATCTTAGTTTTTTAACAGGATTAGTAAACTTTTCTCTCCATATCTGGCATCCTTAAGGAACACCTATCGCAACATTTAGTCGAAGTCAGTCATCTAATCTTCTCATTCATGATCACATAGAGTAAGCTTGGAATCAGGGTCCCAAAATCGCAGACCTTCCACAAACCCAGTGTTCTTGAACTCAAACCAGAGAAACTGAAAAAGACCTCCATGTCTTACCTTCATCCAGGGCACATCAAACTTGAAAAAGGTCCTGCAACTCCTTTTACCTGACAAGAATACATAGTTTCCAAGGGTCACAGACAAAAGGGGTAAGAAATGGATCACCTCCTCACATTTTTTGTTCTCCTGATCAGCATATATCCCTTTGAAGATGGCATTCCCATGTTGCCTTTTACACAAATCATGGTTTGATGGTGAGGTGACTCAAGCACTTTTAAGTGGAATGGGAAACACTTTGCACAGAGAATTATGGGTCTTAGAAAATTGTCTTGGAGTGCATCATATATTCAACTTGCATCTCCCCTCCCTTTGCTACAACTTCCTATGATGACACATTCATAATTGATGTTCTACAGCATGAGATCCTCACAAAAATGGCAGAAAAGATTGTTCAAAACATGATTTCTTTGAGGATTAATTCCAGACTGTTTATGGTGTCAAAGGCCATTTATTTCAGACATCATTGTTCTGAATAAAGACACCAACATGAGTTCCCAACACCATACAGGGGGGTGATTTGAGAAAATGTATGTGTATGATTTGGTTTAATGTGGATTGCATCTAGGGATATGGTGTACCACTCCCTGTTGATGTGAACATCATCCCTGGGAGATGAGAATTATGGAAATTCATGTCACACTTCAGTATCACTTTTTTTACCATGACTACAACAACATTCTTCAGAATTGCCAGGTGAGTTTTTTAAAAATGATCAAGACATCAGATCCGTTGTATCACTAATTTGTGATTTCTTTGTGAGCATGGACACTGAACATTTTATCTATTTCAGTATGGAGTGTAGAATACATGTGAATAGGGTATGTCTCTCTTGAGAACTTGAGTGATAGTGTCTACTATTCTTTGAAAAAATTTGCATCGACCTATTTACGAGACCATTGTTGAAGATTATTTTGTCCCATGGTCAACTGAAGATTTGTAGGCTGGATCAAGTGATCCAAATTTCAGGATGCACAAAGACCATCTTGGTAAAGAATCACACCTGGCTTATGGCATGTATTCTGCAATTAACTTCTATATCCAGGAATCATATCTGTTTGGCAGGATGGGTGCCAGCTCTTGAAAGTCAGCAGGGTGAGGACATTTTAGGAGCATTCTTTATAAATAATTTTCTAGAGATGATGGTCTTAGTAAATGCTTTCAATTGTGGCAGGAGACCCGGCCTTACAATGGTATTCTCCATTTAATTTGCAATTTCTGTCAACAGCTTACTTATGTAACCTCATTTAAAAAAATTGTGGAAATAATATTAATGACGCCGTAGATGATGCAGCTGCCATGAAACATGGCGAGCAGTGCATATGCAGCATAGAGAGTACAAAATCAGTTCCCCAGATAGGTGATCTTCACCCACATATTCATTGTCTTGCGTAGAACTTTTTGTTAAAATTCATTATCTTTATTTCAGCACAGGAATATGTATCTTATTGTCACATTTGTTGTTAAAAGTTTTAGTTCAGACTTTTGAATTTACTGTTATGGTGATATTTCAGGTTTGTCTGGTTTTCTTAGGTGACTTTAAAATTCTTTTCCATGAAAACATCTATTTGTAACATTTGTTTCAATATAGCATTTGGTGTTCATTACGGCCTAACAGAGTAGATAATTTTTACCGAGTAATGAATGCAAGTATTTGGTCGTACTATTTGCCGGATCCGGGCATGACCTGAGTAGTAGGTGCGACTCGGGTGTATATTGTTTGTTTCATTATCGTATGCGAAGCTTAAACTTTTTGTGTACCGTATACCGTATATATCGGCTATAAGATGAAACTTTTTATTATTAAATAAACTTATTATGTATTAAAAAACTTTTTTTTAAAAAGTTCGATATTTATTGAATTATTTTACTTGTAACCATTTGTGTGCGTATTATTTGCCAAGGCAAATAGCGTATTATTTGCCAAGGCAAATACTTCCGAGTAGTACCGAAAAACCGGATATTTGGCCAAAGCGAATGTCCAAGGTGATTTTCGGTTAGGCCCTAGTGTTCATGACAAATATTTGACAGACCCTTGAAAATTCATTGCATTGCTGTTGTGTAATCTGTGTTAATTGACTTTTTTAATCTTTTTGTTTTTATTGTCTTTTTGTTTCTTATTTCAGAGTCAATACAGTTTAGCAAGAGCTCAACAGTCTTTCAAATCCTTGGTGCAAATACATGAAAAGAATGGTGAGTTTTTGACACATTGATTAGAAGATAAACTTGAAGTTTACATCTTCCTGAGTTTTTAGAGAAAAGAGATCATATTAGAATTTGGTAACTTGCATGAAACCAAAGGTTTAGGTTCCCCAACCCGTTTTTCAGTGAATGGAAATTGTGTCCATAGTGAGAGGATACAGTGCAGAACCAGTCTAAAGGAATTTGGTGCTAAAAGTATATTTTATTTTAGTCTATGCATATATGAGAGCAAAAATATCTCCTTTTAAATCATTTTACAGATGGATTAGAAAAAAGGAAAAAAATAAACTAAACAAAAAATAACAGAATCAGTCAAATATGAAGACATGAGGGCAGCATCACTTGACGTCTATTTCAGGCTGTGTAGAAAGAATTTTAATATTTGGCGCTTAAAGTCTTATGATGGATTCTAGTCAATGTGTGTGTAAAGCTAAAAGTGCTACATATGAAAACTTGTTCATAGTTATTTTAATGAAATATCTATCTCTTAACTACTTAATTGATACAACATCTATAAGAAACTGGATTTAGATTGTGTGTTATAAATTCTCACATTTGCTTATTTTCCTTATTCTGTCGCCAGGGTACTTGAATTTTCCAATGGTTATTTTTTCTTCTGTTTTAACACTCTTTCTTATAGATGATGTATCAATTAACAGAGATAGATTTCATTACAAGAACTATGAACATGTTGCAATTGTTCAGTATATTTGTCAACATAACTTCCCATGATAAAATCATGTAACCCACAAAATCATAAAAAAAAAATCACAAGAAATTATATACAAAATTCTATAATTTAAAAATTTATCAACAACAAAAAAATGTGCAGTTTCCCTTGAAGATCAAACAGATTAATTTAACCACTAAGGTCACAAACAAACACCACATCAGCCTATGGGTGGGTGGGTGTGGGACAATCATGCTTTCTGACTATATGACATGGGGACATTGCTCCAGCTGTTTTATTTTTTTTTTATTAACTCCCATACATTTTTCTTTTCCAGGATGGTTCACACCACCAAAAGAAGATGGATAACCGAAGCATTTTGAGATAGAGACTCAAATCAACTGTTCAAAACATGTTCGTGCACCTCATATGTATAGTTTTCATCATCATTGGCATCACTGTGGTGTAAGTCACTTGGTCAGTTAGAAGTTCAGTAATTTGTTCCATAGAGGCTACTGGCCATATTGAGTGCTGTCAACAGTTACTATTTTTAAGTTTCCATGACATTGTAAAGTCATGTGCCTAGATGACTGGCCTTCATTTAGTTGCAGCATTTTTTTTCTTCTCGTGTATACCACTTCATTTCATGCTTTTTCTGGATTTAAAAGAAGGAATTGGAAGAACCATATGCTAAAGCTATTACACAACAGCATCTGGAATACGTCTGGTCATCTAGAACAACCTGGGTATTTCTTAGCTGCAGAAAAACACCTTGAAGGTTATTGTCATGAATTTTCAGGAAAAAGTTAAAAGCCAGCTGAAAAACAAATTGTTGCAATGTTCACAAAGAATGTAACATAACCTGAGCAATGATTATTTAAAAACATGAGATTACATGTGACATTCTGATGTAATTTTGTGGAATTGATGGAGAGACTGGCAAATGATGTGTACCTTTTATTTGTGCTGTGATAACCAGTCTTCTTTACAAGATTTAAATTAGGGCAATTTGTTTTGTTGGATGTGAAGTTTGTGGCAGTGATTTATATGACACAAGAGGATACTCCAGCATCACAATATTAAAATTATTCCATTTCTAGAAAAGACCAGAAAGTTCCAGATGCCCTTAACCAAATTCCTTATGGATGACACACTAACCATATCCAGCCCTCTTCCTGCAAGGTCCCTATGGAGGACACACTAACCCAATCCAGCCCAGCCCCCTTCCCACAAGTGCCATTCTGAAAGAGCAGTGGAAATATAACCTTAAGCAGCAATAAAGACTTTTATGTTAATTAAGTTGTTGTTTTAGGGTTTAATGCCATTTTTCAGCATTTGATAGGCTATACATGGCAGCCATTAATAATATTGGAGGAATGACATGGGGAAAACCCTGAAAAGAACCACCGATCCACAAGAAGCTACTGGCAGGTTTACTGACATACCCACATTGGCCAAATCCAAGACTCTAACCCACGCAGATAGAGGTAATTTGACAGTGATCCATAACAGAGAGCGCATTAAACCACTCAGCCACTCTGGACCTTCTGTTACTTATTTGAATATTTGAATTTTAGTTAACGTGTCTTTTGTCAGGTTTATGCCCATTCTCATTTTCGCTTAGGTTCAGAATGTTCATGAATGTATTTTTAGCAGTTATACATACATGCCAACCATTACGCTTTTGGCGTAATCATCATGCTTTTTGTCACTAAATTATGCGTTACGCTTAAACGTTGATGGATTACGCTTTTTCGGTATATCTACCTCCAAAAAAAAATCAATTATTTGTTTTCTCGTTATTATTAAAATTCCATTAATCCCACATACCGTATTTTAGAAAAGACGGCTCTTATGTAACTACAATATAAGAGTACGCTTGACCGTGGACTGTCATAACAGTATCATGTTCTAAACTGGTTCTACTGTTGACCTCGAATTCTATTTATAGAATCTTCATGCTTAGTGAGGAGAGAGCAGACTGGTTTTCCATATTTAATCTTTACTCGCAGATTCCATGTTCTAATTCATATTTCTTGCAGAACCAGTCTAAAGATATTTTAGGGCTTAAAAAGTATATTTTATTTTACTCTATGCATTTATGTGAGTAAAAATATCCCCTTTCAAAAATTTTCCAGACAAACTTGAAAAAGGCAACCGAAAACCCCCCGATACAAAATATAACAGAATCCTCTAAATATTAGGAGAAGAGTACAGCATCACGTGACATCTATTTCCGGCGGTGTGGAAAGAATTTTAAAATTTAGCGCTAAACGTCTTAAGATGGTTTTTAGTCGATACATGTAAAGCTAAAAGAGCTACATATAAAAACTTGAAACAGTAAAGGATGTTAAAAGACGAGAAGTGCAAATAATCGTTGTTTATTGAAATTTTAGCATGTTATATGTTGATTACACTTTTTCTGGCTGGATTCCGCTCTTTGACCACTTGAATTACGCCATTTCCTCGTCAGGGGTTGGCATGTATGGTTATAGCTAAATATACTTGCATTTAATAATTATTAAATCATGTAGCACAAGGGATGGTTTTGTTGGCTGAGGATTTTTGTCTTTCAACTCTCATGTTTTGGGCTGCTAAGTTATCTAATGGCTTTCTACAGTTTCACCATGCATGGTATCTCCATTGCCAGCTGATAAAATTTTGTTTGGCTGGTACTGGTATATATCTAGTTTAAACTATCTCTTCACATGGCATGAAGTTACAAAATGTTGTCTCAATCACTTTCAGAAACTTAGTTTATGTGGCATGCATTTAAAATGAAAGGACCATATAGTATAATGCCAGGCAGTTAACAAGGGTGGGGCATATATGTAATGGCATATAGTTAACATGGGTGGGGCATATATGTAATGGCATATAGTTAACATGTGAGGGGCTTATATGTAATGGCATATAGTTAACATGGGAGGGACTTATATGTAATGGCATATAGTTAACATGGGTGGGGCATAGAGTATAATGGCGTGCAGTTAACATGAAATGGTCAGAGTATAATGTCATGTAATTAACATGGGTGGGGCATAGAGTAAAATGGCATGCAGTTAACATGAGAGGGCAATACAGTATAATGGCATGCAGTTAACATAGAAGGGCCACAGAGTATGATCACATGCAGTTATCAAAGAGTATAATGGCAGTTTTTCATGCACTCAGAATCATGCAACTTTAAATGTGCCTTGCTGAGTACAACGCCGTTATGCCAAATATAGGTCAATTTGAAACAATATTTCATGCATTGAGGACAACAGTTTGTTTCTCATGTACTTTGATCTGCAAGTATTGGGGGTTGAAAAATGTATAAAACTACACATGCCCAGAATAAACTCTTACTTAACCAGTTATTATAGAAATAAAAGTTTGATGATGCTTATGACTTAAATTTGATCATATGAAAGGTTGTTTTCTAGAACTTATTTCTGTGACACTTCTAGCACCAGTCTGCTTTCCCTCAGAGAAATGTTTATTGATATTGGAGTTATGGCAAGCAGTTGAATGAGTTTGATCAAAACAAATTGAAAACAACTTTCTGGTATTAATTTTGGTCATTTATTGAACATTTTCAGCAATATTTTCATGAATGTGTCTTTTTCATTAGAGAGAAACATTAGCCATCTCTGAATTGGCGCTCTCATGATAAGCTAATTCACATGACTGTTGGAAAATTTCACTTGCCATTTCAGGTTGAGCGAGTGAATTTTTAACCCCAGTGGTTAAACGAAATGGCCAGGTGATGGGGCATTCATTTCTAGTTTCAAAAGATAGACTGTTTTATATTTAAATGAAAAGATCAGGTTTTAGTTTAGTGGTGGTGTGACTAAAACCAGACATTGAATTTGTATCAGATCTGTTTATTTAACAGTGTTTTCATGCATAAATGACGTAATATTTCGTTATATATAATAAAGATTCTTCTAACCGGTGCCATATCATTTTCATGGCATTGACAGGAGGTTCACACATCACTGACACTTAATATTTATAAATACACAAATTTTTATGGAAATCAAATAATGCAATGACAAATCTACAAAAAAAAATAGAAGAAAACAAATTCTGGAAAGTGTTAAATGTATCTGAAAGGTAATGTAGATTTACATTACTTGGTTTTAAGTTTAACAGTATGATATATTTTTTTACAGGATTGTTGCAAAACACCTGCTATGGTCAGGAAGACAATGACCCTCTGTAATGACAGTATGACTTTGTTCTCACAAGTCAAATGTAGTTTGGTTTTGTGCCATCAGTATTACAAGAAGTAATTAGGATTGATCATAGCATTGCATGATACCAAGGATCAGTTTCAGTATTGACTTTAAAGGATGGTGTATTGAATGTCATGTTTAAAGTAGAAATGCAGGTGGGGTGGGGTTTTCTGTATAAAACTTTGGTTAGGTACATTAAAGTTTATTTGCCCCAAAATGATTATTTAGTTGTTTATACTATTTAGATGTAGGAATGGTTTTAAGTGATTTTCAGATTTGTAATCCCATTGAAGAAACATTATATTCAATATATGAACTTTTGATTGGACAGCATTAGAGCTTTGCTTTTCGTTTACCCCTTGTTGCTGCATTTGGAAGGAGATATTGCATTCGTGCATTTGTGTTCATTTGTAAGTTAATTACACACTCAATATCATGGTCTTATTTCATCAGCCTTATGAAGAGTAACTGAGCCATACCAAATGATGTCACTTTGGCATAATTTTCATGCTTGAGTGACTTGTGTATTTTCAGCTGTTTAGACTCTGTATCTTGGACCCTTTTTGACATCTACTCATGAAAATTATTATGTAGATAAAACTTAATTAAAATAACCAAGCCTTTATAAAATAAGCAATTTTTTTAAAACCAGATTTCATGCCCAAGTCATATTTGTATTTTCACCTGAACATTCATTACACCTGCAATATCTTGGACTCTGTCTCAACTATGCATGTAAAAATTATTGTGTGCTTACATCTTGATGAAGTAACTCATCCATATCTAAACTAAGTAACTTTGACCCATCGTTCAGGCATGATTTATTTTATTTTCATCAAATTTTTACACGTCAATATTTTGGACCTTGTTTCACCAGCACAAATGAAAATTGGTATGTGATTATATTGCAAAAAAAAGTAGCTTCTCCATTGCAAATTTAGATCAGTTTGACTTCATTTTTATGCTTGAGTGACCTTTGCACTTCCAGAAATTTGTTCATGACAGACTCCATATTGTTGACCATATTTCATCAATTTCAATTTTTTTTTTTAAGGATACATGTTAATGAAGGGAATTCAGTAATACCAGCACCGAGTCATATATTCACTCTTGTTTGTAGCTATCTGCTGGCTACATCCCCAATAGCTTGGACATTATTTCACTGATAACATGAAAATTACAAAATGATTGCTTAAATGTGTTGTGGAATCTTATCATATCTCAATACTCATTTTATCATATGTTCATACTTAGACATATTTCTTTCTTCTGCTATCCTTTCTTGGTAAACCTAGTGTTCAAAATTGTGGAGGCATCCCAAGAACGGTATCTCAGTCACACCAAAACTAGGTTACTGAACTAATTTTCAGGCTTGAGTTGTTCTGCCATATGTCTTTTTTTCTTCAAATTTCATTGCCGTATACATTTTGTACATAACTTGCAGTTGGGGCAAGGAAGAAATTTGATGATTGCAGTCCAAAAAATGGGTTAAATGATAAAATCACATGGACAGAAGGAAAGAATAACTGTTTCCAAACAAGAACATTTCCTGTATCCTAGAGTACCAAGCTTTCTTAATGGCTTGCTTTTGAAATACAATTCATATTGATTTAAGAGTTTGAGATCAAGGGGACAGTGACTCGGACCTTGAGGTTTTGATCACCAACCTTAACATCAGGATGGCTTGCATTTGAGACTAGCAAGATACCTAATTGATTCAGGGGTTATAGGATTAAAAGTCTAAAGCAGGTGTTCACAATAAAGGAAAATGGTTTCCATTAAACGGCTTAAGGGATCTTACATTAAAAGTCAACTGAAGACAGATTGTTTGCACAAAACTACTTGATATGTTGGGCATTTTTTCATGTTTCATTCATCTCTACAGTTTTCTTCCATATCACCTTTATTGGCATGTATAAATCTGAGGGTTTCTTTATTAATGATATTTAGAAAATTTAAGAATTTAAGTTCTTTTGTAAGTCTTGGATTGCAAAATATTGAATGCACCACCAGAAATTGGTTTATCTGCTTAATGGTATTGCTTGAATATAATTTCACAGTAATCAATGATAAGTTTGCCTCGTGTGCCATTCAGATATAAATACTGCTTAAACTTTAAGTTCTTAAATATGATTTCCAAAGCCATACAGTATATTTTTTATTCAACTTTGATTAAATTATTTATTTGTAAATTTATAAACTTATTGTTAATGATCATTTTAGAAAAGTGATGTCATGAAGAACCTCATACTGTGTGGTTAGGTTTATGTTAATGTTAAATGTTTAACGTTAATGAAATTGTGTAGGTCATAAACGGATTTCTGAATGGCAAAGCTGGGTGTTTTTCTTGAAATGTGTGAATGATATTTGATTGATTGCCCAATCATGAATATAACATTTGTCAGATGTAAGTAAAAGCTCATATTTTCAATAAATATTAAAATGAAAATTAATTCTTCATGTTGTAAGCTGAATAGTTGTTTCTACTGGCCTTTAGGTCAGTCGAGTTTATGTGATGGTATCGTCATCCTGAGTCCATCTGTTAGTACACTTTTGTGAATATAGTAGAACAGATGGATTTTGATCAAACTTGGCATGTTAGTATATCTTAGTAATACTGCAATCATGTTAAATAACTTGTCTTCTTTGAAAATGGTTTCATTTCAGAGATTAGCACCTAGATCAAGTCACTTAGATATATTGAACTACTGTTAATAAATCTTGACCTGACTTCCCTGGGTTCCTAATGTACTGCTATGAGTGCGTCCCTTCTCATCAAGTGAAATGATTCAAATTGTGTTAGAAATTTATTCATTTGATGATGAATTTTGTCTCATTGTCATTTAAGGTAGAAGTAATCATTAGAATAGTTTGAAAGCATTTCAGTGTTTTTGACTGCAAAAATTTGTTTGAATATGAAAAGAGATGGAATTATTGGGATTCACTAGAATCTTAACTTTCGTTATATATCAAACACTGGATATCCGTCCACATTTATCACATGTATTGCCTCATTTTTAAAATGAATTGCATGTACACCATTTTGTCAGCAGTATTGTAAAGCCCACATTTTTTGAATGATTTCAAACAAATTCTGTGTGAAGATGCATCTTAACGTGATCTTTTATGAACTGACCTCATTGAACCCTGGAAACTTGATTTTCACCGGAAATGGGAATAGTAAAATCGTTTTGGGGCTGCTTTTGAATGGATGCTGCCTTATTTGGACCAAGGATGGTTTGAGCCAGATAATGATCTGATTCATGTCATGTGAAATAGTATTAAGTTTCGCCTTAGATTAAACAATGACTGTTGAGTTGGTTGTTTAAATTAAAATATTTGTTATAATTTAACATATACTGTGCAGATCAAAACTTCTTTTACGGCAACAGACCCCTATTTTACACGAGATGATGACTTTGTCCTGTACACTGATCAAATTAAATTATATAAGACTATTTTGCATTGCCATTTTAAATGTGAACTATTTTCAAAGCAGCTCATTCACCCTTTTTCAAAATTGAAATAGTTTATTTTATTGACGAATAATACAGTAAAATTGAAAAAAGGATAAAAACGGGGCCTATCCGTAATACTTGTCATTGTAGAGTCTAAATACTGTATGTTTATTGCTTTAGGGTCTTGATTTATGTTCAGTTTGTTTTTATCCAGCGTTTTTTTTATAAGTATTATATTCTAATAGATAAATAACGTACATACTAAAATGTACAAGAGAAATTAAGTTAGGATGGCATATATATTATTTACTTAAATAAATAAGATGTCAGTACTATGCTGATCTGGTGGGTATCTTTTAATTAAAGAATACGAAAGTGTTACAAAAATGGTAGTATCATCTCAACTAAAAGATTTTAAGAATGATAAACGTGTCTTCCTCATATTTAAAAGAATGACTTATCTTTGATGCCATAACTGCCTCGTCAGATCATTACCATCTGTTGAATACTTTGTTTGATCAACAGACCTATAATTTAATTGCAAAAAACAATAATCATCCGACCATCAATTTGCAAACGTATCTAATCAATGCTGCTGTAAGTAAAGCATCTTTGTTGTTATTTCCAATTTACTGAATATAATATCTTATAACGTAAATTAATTGCTGACTTTAAATAACTTTGTGTGCTTTGTTTACATGGTAGTGTTATATTATGTGCGCGTTGATATAATCAGATCTCTATTCAGAAATAATTGGATATACTATATAGATGACCTATTAACTTTAATTAGTTTTCAAAAGGTGGAATGGAAATAGATCGAGTTAGTTTACTGGTTCGAGATTTTACTCCCAACTGAAAGACTAAACTTAGAAAGCAATGTAAGTATTTTAATTTTGTTACTCATCAATAACTCTTTTATCAGTAGTCATATGCTGAATATAAAAAAATAAAACGTGATTTGCATGAGAAGTCATTAAAAGCCAAAGGTTTGTTTATATACATTATTAATGAATTGTGTTGAAAGTTGACCATACTTACATGATTTATACGAGTTTCCGAATGTTTTTCAAAGATACCTTTTTTATTTAAATAATATTTTGTTAGTAAACATTAAAATATTTTGGTTAAAATGACTCCAAATGCAATCGGTTCATACATGTTTTATTTTTATTTCAATTCGATATATATGATTTTAGAGCTGAAAATCTACCTTCGACGTTCTTGACTATTTTTGTGAAAACAGTAATTATTCAAAAAATAAATCAGTAACGTGTGTCCCATTGGTTTTTATTATAATATTTCACATGTTCTGATTGGCCTGCCATTTGGTCCGAATTGGCTAACATATCTCCTGAATGGTACTGTTTCAGAGTAAATTTCTTATAGACGGATACTTAGGTGTCGTTCTACAGTTTCGTATTTTGCATAGGGTTGGAATTTTCAAGAAAACACAAATTTCCTCACTGGTTATACATGCTATTTAAAAGAAAAGACCTTGTTTATTTTAGGTATAGTTCCAAGAATATATTATTCCCGTTAGTTTGGTGTATGATTGATGGGTGTAATATAGGTTATAGACTATACAGCTTGGCCTTACTGCATATGTGCACCTCTCAAAAAAAAATGTTAGCTCCACTTGGTCATTTTCACTACCTGAACTAAAGAGGTAAATTTTATAAAAATATGCCAATAACTTTTGTTTACAATTCATACATTTGGTAATTTATTGCACTTTTTCTAGTCTGGCATATTTAATTTGCCCTATTTTAATAGCTGCTAAGAATAGTGTACTTTAGACTAATTCAGGCTGATTTTTTTTATATCAAAAGAGCAGTCGATTTAGTTAGCAGTGTGCTTAAATCATGTACAATTTCCAAAAGTACAATATGCAAAGAAATGTGAGCCACATTACATCAAAGTAGCATATTTGTATGCCAACATTCTCTCCACTGGGCATGTTTCAAATGGAAACAACTTCACCTTACATGTGTCACCCACTCAAAAGTACATAATAACTGGTGAGCACCTCCTTAGATGTATAAAAGACGTTGCTTTGATCGGTTATTCCGCGCATATGCAGAACGGTCAGAGTTGGGCTTTTTGCATATTCGACCGACGATTTTGATGTCATGGCCCTCTTTTACTAAAGGAAAAAATCTTGTCATACCTATAGCAAAGTTTTATCAGTTCGTTCGCAGTTCAGAGAGGTCTGCTTTAGCCAAAGATTTTTTAAAATATTGGCACACAAACTCCATATGTGGCTGAAGTATACTTAATATTGACCTGTCTCCCCCCCCCCCAAAAAAAAAAAATTGAACCTGAAGGAAAAATTTCACAGATATTGGCAAAATGACCTCAGATTACCCCTATGCCTCCTTTTAACATAGGCCATAGAGTCTTTTTTATTGTATGATATACAGGGTCTTGTGTCAGAACGGGCCAAGAGGTTTTTCTGAAGTCATTTTGTCAATTGTTTAAGTTTTTTTTTTTCTCATTTGAGGTAACTTCTTTTTCAACACTAAGCTCACGGCAGCACATGTGACAAACTCCGGTTCCGAAACCATCAATTTTCCAACTAGAAAATTCTGCTCTCAAACATTTACATTTCCCCCAATATTATTTAACGCGGTATTATTGCAACACTATATTTATCATCTTGTGTAATGTCAACCGCATTCGTGCATCCTAAACGATGTTGACATTACCGAGTTCAGAAGTAGGTTAGAATCTTATGACGCGTTAGCATAGTGCGCGACGTCAACGAGTTAATGGATCTTTCGAAAATTTAAAAGAAAAGGTCAACGATGTGCAATTTTTGCAACTTCTGTTCATTGGTAATGCACAAATGATCAAATTAGCAAGGACTATTCAAATTAGGTGTCATCGAAATTTACCCAATGAAATGAGAATAATGGCAAGAGTTACTGTCCTTTTCTAGTTCAGTTGCCACGAAAATTAAGAAACATTATCAAACCAATTAGTTGTGAAATTTTATCATAATGTACGTGCATTTTCATCATATAATATCCCAAATGATAATCAGAAACGTATGTCAGAGTTTACATTTTTATGGTCATGAATTGTTTATGAATTGTCAGCTATTTCATAATAGAATTGCAAGAAAAACTAGACGCTAGATGCTCTTGTTTGTTTCTGAGAACAATATGTGGTTGAAGATGGTTCCATTTCTGGATGGTCCATAGTAGTTTCTGGAACACCTGAAGGCATAATACTTCAACTATTACTTATTTCCCTGCACACCAATGATTGAAATCGTTTCGGAAATTTGCCTTTTTGCAGATGACTATGTTACAGACAGAGATCAATCAAAACCTGTCGGTATACTAAGATATTAACAATTAATTTGACCATGGGGTGATTAACTCATCTAAACGTAAAACCAGGTTAAGGGCGATGATGTTGATTTCATGTTTTACGAACAAGATCTATCAATAAAATACTCAAGCTGACGTACACATTTAAAGGAAAATAATATTTAAAAAAATTACTGGAATATTTTTTAAAAAGTTACAGAATCAAACACAAAATTTGTTCTCTGTGCTATGCTTCACTGACAGACTCCAGTCCAACATACCTATTCAGCCTCACCCATGTGTATACACCAACTAGATACTTATGCTCTTCTTCTGATAATTAAATACTCATTGTTTCTAAGGTGAAAACAAAGTCATATGGACAACGTTCGTTTGCACACCAGGGCCAGGCGACATGTAACGAATTGTCCATTGAAATTAGACACAAAGACACAGTGGTCCCTTTTAAGATTGCTCTTAAGACTCACCTGTTTCGACTGCAGGGACAAACTTAGCGACCTAATCATGTTTTGTATCTTATATGTTTTCAGCATGTTTATTTGTTTTCCAATTTCATTGTTTTTGTCATTTGTTTTTCTGTAGTGTAGTCATATCATTGTTGATGGTGTAAAGCGCTTAGAGCTTCGAAAGATTAGGCGCTATACAAAGTCCTCATTATTATTATTATTATTATTATTATTATTATTATTATTATTATTATTATTATTATTATTATTATTATCCCCCAGAGATATAGAAATACAGTAGCTTAAAGGTTGGGAATCCTTTCAAATTGTAATGTTATTTTAAAAAGAAAGAGGGAGTAATTCAGTCTTATAAAGAGGCACAACAGATTTAACTTTACGAATGTGTCAGATATGGAATTGTCATTATTAGAACATAAAGAAGTTGAATCATGATTTCTTTGTGAATTTATTTTAATTAAATAAAGCTAATGGGGGAAAAGATTTTTTAAGCGACATCAGAGGTAAATAAATAAAAAAAATGTACTGATAAAAATAGTATTCATGGACTACAATATAAATAATGTCCTTTCAGGGTACATGTATGCCATTACAGACGAAAGAAAAAATAAATGATTGATTCAGACTAGTTTCCAAAGGGTTGTAGAAAGCCAAATACAAGTTAGAAGAATTTGCCAACATTTGGTGTAGTCTTACATTAAGTTAAACATTTTATTAAAAAAGGATGCAATATGTTGACATTTTGGACAAATTCGGTCATTATGTTAAAATTTAATATATACATAATATATTTCGATACAAAGAATTACCATAAAATTAATCAGAATCCGTTATTCTTCGGCGAGTACTTTTACAACATCGATGTAATATCCATTACGCTTTATAGAATAGGACATGCATATTGTGAAGCTGCAAGTTTCACATAACGTTTTTTCTCCATTAAATAGAAGCGGAAATTATACTTCTAAAATAAATGGAGCATTCAACAAAGCATGCTATTGACTAAATCTAATTTTGCCAGAGACAGCACGCACCGAATGTGCTGTTGTAAAATGTTACATATGTAACAAAAATACTGATGAAGTGAGGAAACTATCGATATACAATTAACAGACGCAGAAAGTATGTAACATCAACACGATTAAGATTGTATTGCGGCATACCATTGATAATACATTCACATATTTTGAAGATGTAACTTCTGTACGACGCGTTTGATATTTAGTAATATTTTTAAATATGCTTTACTAATTAAAACCTAGATATCCAACACAAACGAGATCCGACAGTCACCGGTTAAAATAAAGTTTAGTTGAACTTTGGAAGCTGCGGTCCATGTATCTTTCGCAACCGATGAAAACGCAACAAAATGTTCCCAAAGTTGAGGACGTCCCCATTAATTGAGATGTTTACTTCTCCTGTATCTTATGTCAAATTGTTAACGTAAACTATATTCGTTTTTAAAAATTTATATATATATATATATATATATATATATATATATATATATATATATATATATATACGGTTTATTTAGTTTAACACAATGTACAATAAATTCACCGAAGGCTATATTTTAATAATCATATTTCTGTCTATTCACAATATTCTATTTAATGCACTTTCTATTGTCCTGTCCTCTCCCCTCCTCATACATCATTTCATATATATCTAGAGTTATTAAATCATCATTTTAACTTTTCAGTGTTCTGTATCAGTACCAAATATCTATGGAATCGTTGAATGTGTGTGTGCGTGTGTTTTGCTTTGTGTCTTTAGTACAGACTCAGAACATAAAAAGAAACATCTACGGTCTTTATTGTTCACATTGATGCATACTATAATTTTGTTCTAAATTCATTCCGACAAATCTATGCACGAACCTCATCTGAGCAGTTGATACCAGTGCCATGTGCAAAGATTAATATACTTTTGGTTATTTCCTGTTATATGTAAGTGCTAAATTTAATTTTGTATTCTAAGTTGGTGACAACATTGTATGTGTCTAAAAATATTATCTATATAAATCTAATTGAACATTGACATAACCAAATTGTCGAACTTTTCAAACGACAATGTTCTTCAAGACTCCTTCTGTCTCTCGTTTTTCATACTGGCGCAGGGAGTATCAAAGTTTCAATTTGTATTAATTCAATTTTACATATTTCACTATATATTGCCTATTCTTATTTAGGGATGTGATAAAAGACTACTTCAACGCTCAATCAATCAATGAATGTACATGGGATAATTGATCTGTATCTGGTCAACAGTGTGAGTTATTTCAGGTCTCAATCACTCATGACCTTCAACTCAATGTAACGACTAAGGCCATGTTAAAAATGGAATTTAAAACGTAGTCTCTGATTGCTTGCTATCAGACCACTTCACGTTCCCAGAATTATCGGTGCATAAATGTACTATTCATTATATAATGTTATTTGCAGTGTTAATTTTTTTTCCATTTAAATACGTTGTTTTTGTTAAATATCCAAGAAGCACGACAGTCTTGAGAGTGTGTGTGATTTGGATTTTTAAGTCGGTTTATCATTTTTTTCCAGTTAATTCGCAACGATGTCTGCAGTTTGACAGCTTATAGTAATGTCTAACGCTGGGGAATCGTGTCGCAGGCATGTAACATCATGCCTCACTCTGTCACATTATCATAACACCAGGCCGATCAGTCCTAACACTAACCTCATAAAGCCGAGCGCCAAGCAAAGCAACCGCCAGTACCTTTGTATGTCTTTATGTCTCTGCTGGCCTTCGAAACAGCGACCTCCTTTCTGGTAATCTTTTCTTTAAAAATATAAAGCACCTGGTATCTGAGTAATTTGTTCCATCTACTAACAATATGAGATTTTACATGAATGTCATAGTTCCAAAGAGATTTCAATATACAGTTCTTACTATTAGTCATCATTGAGAATACATGCTTTCACATTATTTCATCAAAACTGAAAACATTATAGTTAACAAACATGTTGGAAGCACTGTTCCACTTTGGAAGACCTAATAGAAAACGAAGACTAGTATTATGACCAATAACTAGTTTTCTTTTCATACATTCACTAAAGTTTGTCCACAGAGGAGCGCAATACATGGTGCAGCAATAAGATTTGAATAATCTAATTTTGATATGCAATGAACAATTCTTGAATTTACGCAGAAGCATGTTTGTTCGAGTGCACAGAGATCGGTAATGTCTCATCATATCTTCATTATCCGATTGATTGGATTTCAAAATATGACCCAAATACGTATAAGTGTTGACATAGGTAAGAGCATTACCATTAAGATATACAGGGGGAGGAGATGGTAATTTGAAAGAAGCTGTCTGAAAGACCATGCATACTAATTTTTTTGTATTATATTATATCATTCTCAAAAGTGTATTGTTCACATATCTTTAATAATTTCCTTAAACCTGTTATAGAAGGACTTATAAATGACATATCAGCAAAACTGAAATTGTTAAGAAATAACACAGTTGGTGGCAGACGTAACCCTACGTTACACTGACAGAGCTTACGATTTAACTCGTGTGTGTATATATATATATATATATATATATATATATATATATATATATATATATATATATATATATATATATAAAATAAATAACAAAGGGGACAGAATTCCCCCTGCCACACCCCATTGGTTACATGGAAAGCGCTTGATATTACACTTCCTCATCGCACACAATACAAATGTTTCCCATACCAGTTAACTAAAGTATGAACTATGTAGACAGATATTTTAATATCAATCAACTTTTTAAAGAGTGTCCAGTGATTGACCCTATCAAATGCCTTTCTAGCTTCTAAAAAAACGTGCAAAAACACTGGGCTGCCTTGTTCTACATAATAGCTGACAGCTTCCTTAAAAGCATATATGCATAAATCTGTTGAATGCTGCTTTTTAAAGCCAAACTGATTATCAGAGATTGTAACTTTACTTCTATGCAGTATGATGCATTCAAATATTTTTGAAATAATAGTCGTAAGAGATATAGGTCTGTAGTTATTTTTGTCCGCTATGTTACCAATTTTGCTTTTTAGTAGCGGTATAATGGTAACTTTTGTGAAATAATCTGGTACAAAGTTATGCACAAGCATACAATTAAATAAAATCATCAATAACACATGAAGTCTAGTTTCTGAAAATTTTAAATGTTCCACATATTTAAAAAATCTGAACCTGGACATTTACCATCTTTATGACTTGATATTGCACGTTTGATCTCAGATAATGTGATTACCTCAGTACGAGCAGGAGGTGTATTCAATGCTGAAATTACATGCTTCTTATTCTATTCATTTTTGACACTATTGAGTAAGTCTTCAAAATGATTTTTCCGCATGTTACATATATTATTCTGACCATGGTTCCTGTCAATGCAAATTGGTAGTTTCTTGGAAGTTGTCGTGGTATATTGTTTAACATGCTTCCAGAATTCACGTTGGTCGACATTTTCAAATTTTTGTTAGCGAGTCTGTTCTGTGTTTTACTTCCTCCTTCTTACATAATCTAAGACCATACTTAAATTGTGCTCTTGTTTGACGCATTTGATTATTGAGATGGCCGTGACGAGGTTTACCGTTATCACGAATTTCATAAATCTATAGATCAATGAAAATAAAGAACTATTATAGGCAAGATTTATATGGGGGAATAACTCGCTGAAAATTAACCATCACCATAAGAGATCTATCTACCTTGGTTATTTCTCACTTTTTTGTACCGTTACTTATAATGTGAAATTTGTATCATTTTGTTTTCCGAGTCTTTATATATTGTGACGTGTCTATTGCTTTTTACATTCTGAAGTGACCATTCATATGTTTTTTTTTTTAATTCGGAGAGTAGTATTATATTTGGAATTTTTTTACTGATCTAGGTCAAAGTCTTCAGATACTGCTAAGTGGTCGAATATCGCTCGTAGCAATTATCTCGCTCTGCATTTTGAAACGCTACGAACACGTGTTTTGGTGCACTCAGATCATGCTGGGTGCGTATTTGCCTTGTTTCATGTTGATTATTGCTCGCCGTCGAATACATTGGTGTTTTAATATAATTCATTCGGCATCAAATCAACAACATATGAATCACCAAAAAGATTCTCGAATATTTAAAGCCTTAAATTGTGAAATACTTACCAAAATTATTGAGCCAATCAACAAACTGCGCGTGCATGATATCTCTAAAAGACAATGGTCTTCTAGTTTGAAGTGACGTTTTCATGATCTCTATTCAAACTAAAGCAAGTGTACTTGAAGGAAATAATATTGGACATGACTTTAGCAATCAACCTTTGGAGAAAGTAACATCTATGTAATCTTATTATTACTGGCCAGAAACAATTAAAAAATTAGTTATTAACACTAATGACTTAAATAAAAATATATTATAAATATATAATAAAGATATACGTAACGCAGACTCAGGGACAGTGATTTCTCGGTGGCTATAACAGCTACGATACAATGAATCTCGCGTCATCGACACCCACTTATGCTTTTTCAGCCCGCTTGACGTGTGTGAAAATCTTCATATAATACGCTAATACGCACTGAAATTTTGCGAAATTGTTACACAGTCCACTGTTGTGCCTCTGAAGAAAGTCATAATATTACAAGCATTTTGGATTTTCTCATACCTTTTGTAATTGTTATCCTTATGCTCTCGAGCGAACTTTCTTTGTTGCATCAACGTCAGTGAGCTTATATATAAGAGAAGTCATTGCCTGACTGAGACATTTTTGTACCGCTTGTTGTTTTTATTTTACCAGGATAAGAAAATACAATCACATCACTCATGGCTATAATTTCATTAACTACCGTATACTTTTCAACAGTGTCGCTTTCGTCGGGAGTTTCTACAAGCATATGTTAGGTGATTATACGATGGTGCCCAAGATAATACTCACGAACAGATCCGCCTCATCACCGAGGCTGATAATGCGACTTTCATCCGAAACTACATTTAAGACATGGTTTAGTACGGAGACCAAAACGTATGTTTGTAATGCCAGGTTCTGTCGCAGAGTTACTATTTTTTAAAAGCACATTCCTTTGCAATGACTGCCTCCCATATAACATATTATATTTAAGCGAAAGGTTTATATCTACTTGAGTAATAACATCAGTATCATGCACAAAGTCTCTTAATTAATGGCAAGTATTATACGAGAATCTTATAAATAAACAAGCCTCCGATTCGAATAATCAGTAACACACACACACACACACACATGCATATATATATATATATATATATATATATATATATATATATATATATATATATATATATATATATATATATATATATATATACAGATAGATAGATAGATAGATAGATGAAAATTTTAGGAAATGTGCTTCGGCTAATGCACAATTTGCAGCTTTAATTACTCGAACTTTACAAGTATGTGTTTATGTCCAATCCAAAAGCCATAATTTTGTGCAAAGCTTAATTGTTTTTTTTTTTTCTCTTATATGGAAGTGAAAAACAATAGAGATTGGTAAAATCTGCCTCCTTACTTTTTAAAAGAAATCTATAAGGTCAGTGTAGCAAGACAATATAGGTATTTATTGCTTTTAAATGCATACCTGTCTTTTAAATGCATACCTGTATTAGAATTTGTTTAGACTAATTCATGTAAAAATATTGTTTTATATCTCAAAGTTTACATAAAATATTTATTTTTCTCTAATATTTCCCGTAAAAAAAGTTAAATACAGTACTGTATATACTTTTTATTTATTTATTTTGCAGTTGGTTTATTGTATAGTTGGATTGTACTGGCATTTTTTTTGTCATAACAATATTAGCTTATTTTTATTTTATTTTAAAGTAGAAAAAAACGGTTAAAATCACGGACAAAGGGGTTATGGATGCCACAGTCTGAGCTGTGAGTAACCTTAAAAAGTTTCTTTTGACTTATTAAATTGGGTGGGGTGGGGATCCTAGTCTTCAAACAGAAAACAACCACACTCATTTGTGAAGATACAAGTATATATTTGTATTAATCTTGTTTTACTACTACATTAATTTCATATCCAAGTGTATTAAGCAGGTTTTCTACTATTTTGTAGCAGTAATAATATAAACCAACTGCTTGCTACAGGTAGTGGTAGCAGCGATATTTATATTCATTGAGTACATAGTTGCTACTGAAAGAGTGTTACGTTTAGTCCGTGAAATATCTTACAATAAATCACCTTAATGTACTATATATATATATATATATATATATATATATATATATATATATATATATATATATATATATATATATATATATATATATTGTTATACTGATAAGGTAGTTTCGTGTTGTCATAGATTTCGATGTACTTTATTGATAAAACATGATATTTCATACTTGCTACTTCTACCAGGTGTTCTAGGGAGAGAACTTGCAAATTTCTGGTTAAAGATGAGATGTAGGGTATGTTATAATACAACTCTATTCCCACGAAACGAAGACAAGTACCACAATATTCTTGGTACATTCTATATTTAGATACATAAATAAAACCTCTTGCGTCCTAACAATCCATGATCCACACGTTGCTTTATTTGTTGTATTTTTTATGAAAGATTTCTCTGAGCCGTATCAAATTCTTACCAATATTGTACTCATTTTAGTTGAAAAGAAAAGCCAAATGGTTTCCTTTGTGCAGGTTATGATGTAAATTGTTCCCGCTATTCATGAAATTATAAAGTTTAAAGAATGGGATCCCGTAAAGAGGGGCACCCTCTCTGTACAAAAACAGTAAGATAATGTACTCGGCCCAACTGAAGCGCCCGCTAATTACATGTACGTTGTTATTGCTAGAATATATTTATTTTGCGGTATTTATCATTTTCAATGCGCAGCAGGTCGGTTACATAAAATTACTTGAGTAAAATTGCACTATTTTTTAAAATGAGTATTAAATTTGTATGCTTTGATGACAAAAAGTAATATTTTAGTGTTAATATACAATTATTTGATTTCCATTACTAATTCCTCTTCCAATATGTTAAACTTTATCATTTCGTCTTTTAGTCATACCGTCAAAATCATCTTATTGGTAGGACACGCATGCGCGGTCTCCAAGATAAATAGTATGGCGGCAAACGAGCACCGAGTATCAGGGACGGGAAAATTCAGCCATCAGTGACATGGATTTTAGTGGATAGATACAAGAATGAATTGCCAGACAAATTTAGAAAAATGTATTCGGTTGTGTTGTGAGATATACTGGTGAAAACCCTTTTGTAAAGGAAAATGGCAATGGAAAAACATTATGTGCGGACAGACACTCACACAAGAGCAATTACTGCTCTTGGGTGCAATCCAGTCCGCAGGGAAATACTTATGGGATGTGAAGGTATATATCTCTCTTTACTACGTACTATTTATTGAAAATCAATTTATCTTGGATTTATGTTTTTCCCTTTTTTTATCATGTGTGATTGTTATCTCAACTGAAAAATATATTAATATTCATGCACAACTACAACACGAAGAGTCATGTACAGCGGTGGAGCAACCGCACAAACATCCTCTTTAACTTGTGAGTCGGTCCATAATTTCAATCAAATAGATCTCTTATTGGGAGGGGCCTTGAATTTTTTTGTAAGCCACTGGTCAGATAATCAGTGTCAAAATCTGGTGTCATTAGATCAGTGTGCAGAAATCAGTAGGTTGACAGCAGCAGTATACAATTACACTGAAATTACCAGTAGATGGAGAATCATTCAGAAAGTCTGAAATAATATGATGTCATAAATACTATGAATCATAAATTTATTCAATAATTTACCTGCAAATGGGAGTTGCCATATCCATTTATTTATCAGTTATCTCCTCAGCTGTGTTACATGTATTGTAAAAGATGCCAATGTTTAGTACAATAAAAAAAATGCCCAGTTCATTGCAGAATTCTCTTTATTTCTATGTTTGATGGTGTTCTTTGCCCATCTTTTAGGCTTATACATGTACTATTAAAGAGATAGATGCAGTATTTTAAAATTTATAAATTCAATTATAATGTCTTATAGAAAAATCACTTCTGTTTTCATTCTTTGTGTATTTCCCTCTTTGTGAAGTACAATTTTGAATTGGCAATTATTTATTCATCACATATTTTTTGTGATATAATAATTAATATCAATTACTGGTATAAACAGAGATATATTTTGGCACACCTTTAATTATATTAAGAAAAAGAGTTATAATTGATTGGAGAATACTGAGATCATATTAAGGTTCAATACAGCAAAACTTTTTTTGTCTACCATATTTGTGGCAGCTAGCAATATGCAAACAAGTTTACATTTTGCTCTCCTAAATTGTTGAATTCATGATGAGATATTTAATCAGTGCTCTAAATAGTTGAAGCATGCACAATGCACATGTATGAGATATATTTTTAGTATGACTACAATAGTACATTCTCCACTGGGTCACTTACCAACCTATTACAGATCAAAATATAAATCAGTTGATATGTATATACAATGCTGCAGTCAGGGGTGAAACACCTTCCCAAGTAATGGAATTTTGGTGTCATTGAAAATGGAAGGAAACTCATTCATTTATCAGCTGTTTTAAGGGAAATAGTGTAAAGATGCCAACTTTAAATTAGCAATGCCCAGTTCTTTGCAGAATTCTCTTAAGTTCATTATATGTTTGATGGTGATATTTGCCCATCTTTTATAGTTAAACTATTAGTATTAAAGAGATAGATACAATATTTTCTAATTTATAAATGCAATTATGGTGTTTACCAAAATGTAGAATAGAAATAGGGATAAATAAACAAGCCAATGTCATTTATATTCAGCAGTTCAAAGATCTTTAGAAAAACATTCTCCATAGCAATTGGGATAATTTATTGCTAAAATTTTAAAAATGAATCTGGGCAAAGACCATGTTTTTATTCCCTCATCGTTTTGACAGGCTTTCAGATTTACCTTGAATATAATGATATTATACCCACTTTTGGTTTGCCTCTTTTCTCATCTGAACCCCTAGTTTTAATAACAGGACCCTTATTTCTGGAGACTAGACATCCAGGACTCCCAGTACATGTAGTAAGATATGTTTCAGTTTCGGAAGTACATGTAATACAGGGTTGTCCAGATCATATATTTGGTTGCTTGGGACTTGCTACAATTTTGAATGACAGTAAAGTGTTGAACTATTTGCTCAGCATTGCAGAAAATGCATTAAAAATAGTTTTTATTTTATGCAGTTTGAATTACAGACAGGGTAAATATGGAATCTTTCCTTCCACAACTGATGTTTTTGAACAGTTGTACTTTTAGGAAGATAAAATTTGGAGGAAGGTCTTGAAAAATGTGAATTTTTGGCATACCACAGTATGCCACCTTTTCAGTGCCACACATTTTTTCCAATGATTGAAGAGGAAATAGTTGTTTAAAAGGTTTTGTAGTAGTTATATGTTAAATATGAAAAATGAACAGTTTTGGATTTATTTTATTCCAGCAGTCATATTACACAAGGATACATGAGTGGAAACGTCTAGTTGAAATAATTGACTAGTTTCTCTTCATAAACAGCATCCTGTCAAACAGATGATTATAAGATATTTATACTAAAAATTATACAGTGCTAACTCAAGTAACATTTATTATGAAGTTCCAATATACAATTTTAAAATCAATTAGTTAAAAAGTATATTAAAAGTAATCTGGATATTTTAAAATTTGAGATGCTTCTGTTATTTTCCTTTATATGCATATAAAATATTTACAAAAGCATGCATTACAGTTTTGGATAGGAAATTTTGATTGTATGATCAAGGTTTAGGATATTCTTATTGAAGAGAATATGCTTTAAGTTAGCTTCAATGAATAAATTCTGACACCACACACACTCACTTAGGTAACAGTGGCATTCAAAGCTTTCGGAGTGAAGACTCCATTGGTACACTAATATGTAGAATGAGTAATGGATTTGAGCCAGGTAACTTTAAATGATTGATTTAATTATTGTTCAATAGGTAGTAAACAAGTTATTAGCAGTCTGCTATTCATAAGTAATTTGTTGTAAGAGGGCCTAATTGTCAATCCTATCAGATGTCTGGATGGTGCTGCCTCAGTGACCATAATCAAAGCACTTGTAAAAGATTTTTAATAAACAGAATTACATGTTGATCTGCCATATATACATGTACCCACTTAAACACTGAGTCCAGCTGTGAACTGCACAAACCAAGATTTGTGGTCTCATATAAATTTTGACACCAGATCTGGATTTATGCAGTTTGTTGGAAGACAAACTGCATGGACCCTGATCTGCCAGTGCATTGTGCAAAGGTAGATTAGGGCCCTTAATGTTTGTAGTTTCAAGTGAGTGTGTATTGTACAGTATAGTATTTATTGGTTTTCAAGTAAAGTATGCACTAAATACATTTTAAATCCATAATAATCAGTCATTTTTATAAAGGTAGCGAAAAAATTTAATTTGAGGCCTATCAATAGTTTATAATGAAAGAATGCATGCATGTAAAAAGTTTAATAGCACATCAACACAGTTCAGGCTATATATTTGGGTATTGCCCAAACATTTATACAAAACAAATATCAGGTTTAAAAAATGTTAAAAGTCTTCCAATATAAAGTCAAATATTTGAAATAAGCTGCACTCTTTTTGAATGTTAAAATCTTCAGGAAGAACATGATCACAGGACAACATATAGGATGCAATGTCTGGACCATTACAGATCACCAAGTCCTCAGGGGGAGTATATAATGAAATCAAGCTATGATTAAGTACTGTTTTATTCAGAGCTGAACAAAATTTGTTCTTAATTCAGAATGTGAATAAATTCATTTTTTTAACAATTCTTTGGTACGCCATGGAATCTGTTAGTTTATAAATATTGAATAAGTAATCTGAAAAAAAGTCTTTTTCTTTATGTATATACATGTATATGTAAAACGTTGACTGTCAAAGGATGATTTCATATTCTGTATTCATTAAATTAACAAATTTATATCAACTAAGAACTTTGTAGCATTTCCTGAAATAATATATTTCAAGTCATGTTCAGATTCCATCAGAGTGATTAGATGTGCATAATTTTAACATTACATATATCAGCATTCTAATTGCATTATTTCAACTCTCAATAACATCTTTTGTTTTGATAATTCATTTCATGACATGTTCGTAACCATCATGGTAATTACAGTACTAACATCACTGAAGTTATAGTTTAGCATTGGGAATGTTGGAAGTAAAATGTTGGTGTAATCATTTACATTTTCAACAAAGTTAAAGTTACATTCATAATCAGGAGCCAATCTTAATAAGGATTTATAGACTAGTAAACCATTTTGAAAATTAATTCTCTACAGAAATGGATGTCTCTTTAGGGTTTTAAAAAGATTTGTTGATGGTTCATCTAAGTAAGTCAATCTACTCTTTTTTGAAATTCCAGTAATCTTTCTTGATTTTTTCGTAACACTATTTAATATCAACTTGCATTTTATAGGCTTATAGTACAAGGTATTGTGTATCATGATGCCGTGTACAATTTCATTTTCAGACTGTTGTATAACCATTCCTTTTATCATTACAGTGAAGTCACCTTTCTTAGCTTTTACTCTTGCCTGACTACATATGATTGTCTCTTTTGATTTATTGTTATATCAGTTTTTTTTATTTTTAACAAATCTTTCTTTACTTTAGTGCTAATTTCTAGTGCTGGACCTGTGGATCCAGTCTTATATAATGTTGTATCATATTATGTGATATGGTAAATCATTGATGTGCAACAGAAAGAGTCATGGTCTAAGAATTGATCTTTTTGGAACATCCAAATTTATCAGTTTCTGAGAAAAGAAACTTGCTGTTTTCTGCCTTTAAGATGGGTTTAAAACCAAGTCAAGTTGTTATTGTTAACTTGATATATGCTGAACTTGATTTTGTGATTTACAAGGTCAAAAGCCTTTGTAAAGTCAAGAAACTCTGTACCTTCAAGGTTACCTTGATCTATAGCTGTAAACCAATTATCCACCGTTCTTCTTAGCATAGTCTAGCATAATGTCCTTCATGAAAATCTGATCATTGTGAATATTGTAAATCAAAAGATTCCAGGTAGTTTCTAAATTCATTAGAAAATATGTGTTTCTAAAATCTTTGAAAATGATGATAAAGCTGATAGAGGTCTAGAGTTATTCATAAGATCTGCCTTCATATGTATTGCAGTTACTTTTGCCAGTTTAAACCTGTTTGGAAAAATTCAAATTATCCTGAAGTTTTATATCATGCATATCATGCTGAAGTATTATAATATCAAAATTATAAGGAAATATTTTAAGAAAAGACTCAGCTCCGAATGTCTGTTATATATATATATATATATATATATATATATATATATATATATATATATATATATATATATATAATGAGGATTTCTTATAGCACCTGATTTTTAGAAGCTCTAATTAATATTAAGCGCTTTAAAACATCAATAATGATATGACTACAAAAAACAGAAGCAAACACCATTAAATTAGACAACATAACAAAATGCTGAAAATATTTAAGGTAGGAAACATTAGGTCAGTAAGTTTGTTTCTGCAGAAAAAAAAGGGTGAGTTTTAAGAGCACTCAATCTTGAAAAGGATCACTGTGTCTTTGTGTCTAATTTCAATGGGCAATTTGTTCCACATTGCTGGACCCTTAAATGCAAAAGAACGTTGTCCATATGACTTTGTTTTCATTGAGGGAATAATGAGTATATGGTTGTCAGAAGTAGAGTATAAGTATCTTGCTGGTGAGTACACATGGGTGAGATCAGGTAGGTATGTTGGACTGGAGTCCGTTAGTAAAACATAGCACAGGGAACAAATTTTGTGTTTGATTCTGGATCAAATAGATAGCCAGTGTTGTATTTGCAAATGGAGCTGATGTTCTGTATTTTAACTGTATGGCAATGACGAGTCAATTGAAATTGTGTTGTGAAGCTTATCTCTAATGGTTTGTACCTTGTCATTGAACAATTTTGCAAACAGGTCCGGAAGGTCTAGTGGAGAGAGGGTAGTTGGAAGTGTGTACATTTGTTCCTTGAAGTTAGTTTGTTATAGTTATCTCGTAGAGCTCTTTGCAGCTGGAACTCTCTGTGATCTTAGTACTCTAGTGAGATAATTTGGCTAAATGCACCATGTAACGTTCTTCTTGTTGGATTCATATATTTGTTTCTGAATAGTGAGTCTGGTGGAATGCCAAAGCCTCTGCTCTTTACTGCAGTCTCTTTTAGCAGTGCAAATCTGGTCCCTAACACTGCTATACCACGGAGAACACTTTTGAATTGATACTCTGCACTTGGTGGCTGGGGCATGTTTTTCAAATAATGAATGGAGGCAGTTATCGAGTTGTTCTGCTGTAGGAGATAGCAAGTTGTTAGGTTTGCCTTGATGTCATGCATTAGTTTGGTTCTATTTATCATACAGAGGTTTCTCTTAGTAGCAAATAAAGGTGTAGGGTTAGGGTCTGATAGGTCCAGATGGCATACAGTATAATGCAGAGGTGATCTGATGCAAGTTCATGGGATACAAGGGTGGACCTTAGAATATTATCATCAGGTCTAGGAAAAATCCAGTCTACAATGTGACCATTTTTATGGGTGGGTTTGTTAACTGATTGTTTTAGGTTGAAAACATGAATGGAATATAGGAGTTTTGATGTGTATGTGTTTCCAGGACAGTCAATATACATGTATATATATCCTAGGTGTAAAATATTTATGACTGTCATGTGCCTTGCTATAATGGAGATCACCATAGAGTTAAATATTTGTGTCTAATATATTCCTTGCTGTGACAGCATACAGTATTTAGGAATGACACATTCCTCACTGTGATGGATCACCACAGTATAATATTTTTGGGACTGACATGTGTCTTGCTGTAATGGATCACCACAGTGTAAGATTATTAGGACTGATACATGCCTGACTGTAATGGATCACCACAGTGTAAGATTATTAGGACTGATACATGCCTGACTGTAATGGATCACCACAGTGTAAGATAATTAGGACTGACACATCCATTGCTGTAATGCATCACCACAGTGCGAAATATATTAAGTTAGATACTCATTCTTGTAACACAGACTAAATTATTTAGAACTGACATGTGCCTCACTTTATTGGATTATCACAATGTAACTGTTATGTGTTTAGGTTGAAAAGTGAAAACAACAAGCTTTGTAAAATGTAAGAAATTTTTTTATTTCTCTGGAGAAAATGGAAAAACAAACTTATGGTTTTAAGAATCTTATCCAAAAATAATCCAAGAATAATACATGAATTAAATTTTAAAAGTCCTAGTAATGAAATGTTTTAATGAATTCAAGATTGAGTCCCAATGAAAATCCAAGATGGAAGACGATAACATTTGCTGTTGTCTGTATAGTGTTGTATCTACAGTTAATTATAGAAAAACAATAAATAACACTCAGGTGTTTTTAAATCCGAATGAAAATTTTAAGACTTGTCTTTGTCCAGGAATTCTGTGTGAGCACTCAAATATTTCCAGAGAAACGAATTAATCTTTTAAAATCCATACAATCTGAAGAGAAATTAACATATAACTCAAAAAGTAGCTACAACAGAAGAACTTGGTATCAAGAGCGAAAAAAGCCAAAGCCTGATAAATTCCTATCATAGCATCCATATTAAACCTTACCTACTGCGTACAACAGATGCCCATATGAGGGTCATGTGATCATGTTCCAGAACCAGTCATCAGAATTATTTACTTGTTTAAAATCACGTACACCCAGGATGGCCTTGAGTATAACCAATGATTTTTCACTCTATAAAAGAAAGAAAAATAGTGTTTACCAGTCCTGAATCAGGTCAGGAACTAGGTCAACTTTATATAGAACGTTTCAGCTATTAATAGCTATTCACGTTGTTTATGTCTTAAATAAATAAATACAAATCCCTCTGAACTCTATGTTATGAATCACTGCCATCTTACCTCTGTCTATAATGGGTTCGAGTCTCAGATTTGGCCAATGTGGGTATGTGAGAAAGCTTGCCAGTAACTTCTCATGGGTTGGTGTTTCTTTCTGGGGGTTTTCCCAGATTCTTCCTCCACCATTAATACTGGCTGCCATGTATAGCCTATCATGTGCTTAAAAATGGTGTTAAAGCCTACAACAACAACAGATTTCATACCAATACATGCCATGCGTTAATAGATCACCACTGTGTTAAATATTTAGGGCTGACACATGCCTTACTGAAATTGATGAGACAAAATCTTTAATGCTCTGTAAACTATTTTGGTAATTATTCCACACAAAATCTTGTACAAATCAGTAATAATTCTTAAACTTAATTGTTAAAAAAATGTCTTGCAAAATAAAACTTTTCCAAGACTAACATGGTAGCAAAATCATTTTTAGAAGATGTAATGCAGAGGTCTCGGAAACGCTTAATTACGCATATTTGAATGCAAATATTTGATCTGGGACGCATAAATTACTCCATGCAGGAGTCTTCTGTACGCATGCAAATAGCTGGGAGACAAAGTTAGTGTTGATTATCATTTATCATTTTAGCTTTGCTGATATTTACAGTGACATAATTCTGTGGTTAAAATACCCCCAGTTCTGCCTGCTCTATTTCTTGAGTACATCAAAAGAACATGACGCAATAGCTGGGCGGCAAGTTCAAATGACTTTGACTAGCATCTTGGGTGGGAAAATGTGCTGAAATTTACAATGACTGAATTCAGACACAGAAAGATCCTGAGATGTACATACACTTTAGCTTCCATTATTGTGTTAATTTCTGACTAGCCAAATAAATAGTGCATGCGACCTCCAAATCTAGATGCATCAGGACAAAACGTTGTTTGCAAATTTGGATAAGTAGTTTGGGGTTAAATGGCAAACTGACTAAGGTTTTAATGAGATTCAGAAGATTGCTGAAGTTTCTAGAACTGACAGTTTGGATGGAAGTAGTAGCGAAGTGTAAGAAAGTGCATGATGCCTGGCTTAGTGTTTGGAATACAGCTATTCCTTGGATTGTCAAAATTCAGTCTCACCTTGAAGGACTATCAAGAGTTACATCGCTGTCAGGTTATTCTGGGTATCTAAGGTTACCAATATTAGCTCAAAACCCATACCGAATTCAATTGTCACCAGAATATTATATTGAAAATAATATAAAGTTTGGACAAATGGATATCACCCCTATGTTTCCATGACTCGAGATATGGCGAACGAATTCTGCGCATGGCTTTGAAAAGATGTACTGTTTATGCATCAGGCTGTAGAAATGAAATACATTACTTTGGACTCTTTCTGGCATTTCAGCCAAAAATTGAATTTTCAACCAAACCAACACATGATCCAATGTTTACAGAAATGATATATCGTAGTGCAGAATTACCAGATGCGCCGAATACATGTAGCCTGACACTGTTGTACATGTCACTGTTATAAAGAATATGGTAATTAAAATCAAAGGCAACCAACAGTTTTTCTAATCTGCAAAGTTCAACATTGTCAAGGATGGGACTGCAACTTTTGCTGGTGGGACTCCTACTTTTACCAAATAGGGAGTCCTGGACTCCTAGTCTTAAAATCCTAGCGAGATCTCTGTAATGGTACATCAAGTTATATGACTGTTTCATGGGGCTAAGAATGATTCATGAAGTAAAATCATGCATTTCTGACCAAATGATGTAATGAATCCATGTGATCAATACACTTTTTAATGCTTCCTATTTATTTCATCGGGGACCCATCTTACTAATATAGGTTACTGATTTCATATGCATGCAGATCAAAATACCATATCAGTAACCTGGATGATTTATCACTTGTGAAGGGTGAGTGTTGAATATTTTAAAAGTTGACTTAGTTACTGATACAAACCTTTTTTTCTTCTCAGTTTGATAATTACTTTAAAAGATAATCATTTAAATAAAACAGAGAAAATAAAAATGAAAGCCTGAGACACAGCTTTGCTGAAACTACAAAAGAATTGTGAACTGAGAGTGAAAAATAATTTATTTATCTGTTGAATATTATCAGTAATAATAATAATAATAATAATAATAATAATAATAATAATAATAAAGACTTTATTTAGAGAAGGTAACTCAATTAGTTACAGAACTAATGTACCTTGAGGCCTTCTATCTGTTATGTACAATATATACAATACATACAACATGATGTGAAGAGTCTGGCTCAATGCTAAATAATTAAGAAATTAAACAAAATTAATACTCTGGAGCAAAGATCAGTTATATTGTCTTACATTAAAGACAATATTCTAATTATTTATCTAATTCTACATTGATGATGAGACACAGCAGGCTTACTATTGGGCTTGTAGGTCATATCTGATCCAGTAGTGTTCCATGATTAGAAACAGTAATGCAGCAGTCACAGGGCTATCTTATTCATTTCAGATGTCATAGCACCATTGCAATGTACATTATGTTCACAGTTTACTGGTACTTGCAGCTGTCATTATGGTACAGTCTAACTTCTCTGATGTTAATATCTGCATCTTTCATTATGTTACATTGTAACTTCTGGAATGTTGATACTTCCAGCTGTCATTATGGTACAGGCTAACTTATCTGATGTTGATATCGGCATCTTTCATTATGTTACATTGTAACTTCTGGAATGTTAATACTTCCAGCTGTCATTATGGTACAGTTTAACTTCTCTGATGTTAATATCTGCATCTTTCATTATGTTACATTGTAACTTCTGGAATGTTAATACATGTACTTCCAGCTGTCATTATGGTACAGTCTAACTTCTCTGATATTAATATCTGCATCTTTCATTATGTTACATTGTAACTTCTGGAATGTTAATACTTGTGCTGTCATTATGGCAAATGGTAACTTCTGTTTTGACAATATGTGTACATGTACTTGCAACTGTCATTACGGCAAATTGTAAGTTCTGAGATTTTAATATTTGCAGCTGTCATTTTATTATGTTGTGACTTCTTGGATGTTAATATTTGCAGCTGTCATTATGGCACATGGTCATGATGGTGACTTCTGGGATGTGAATACTTTCAATTACCTTTATGGCACACTGTAACTTCTGGGATGTGAATACCTTCAATTGCCTTTATGGCACACTGTAACTTCTGGTATGTTAATACTTTCAGTTGCCTTTATGGTACACTGTAACTTCTGGGAAGTTAATACTTGCAGCTGTCATTCATGTCACATGGTAACTTCTTGGATGTTAATACTTGCAGCTGTCATTATGGTGCATGGTAACCTATGGGACATTAATTATTACCAGTATGATATTTAACAGTATGTCATCCAATTAATTTTGTAAAAAGGAAATATAGAGTTGGAAAAATAAAGTCAGGAATTTAGTATAAACATATGACTTTCTGACACCACTAACAAGTAAATTTAAAGACCTAAAATTGCAGTATTCTAATGTGATGTTTTACCAATTCACTAAGAAATACAAGCAGTGATAAAGATGCAACTCAGAATAAATGTCCAATATAGTTAGCAAATAAAAAATATAATAATGCAAATTAGAATATGCATTATATATTGATATATATATATATATACCCTGGTACATAGAATTATGGTAGTGATTCACTTCTGCAATAGTATACCTTGATACAAGCACTTGTCAGCTTGAAATTATATTATTTATTTGTAATATTTATTTAGCATTTTCCAAAGGATTTTTGGACACTGAGAGTCTCAGTGAGCCTGACCTGTATATATATATATATATATATACACACACACACACACACACAGCACTGGGGCTCACTGGGACTCTCAGTCCAAAAATACATATATACCCTGCACATACACACACCACTTTTGGATAATAATGGTGAGACTAAGACATTTTTATGCATTTCTTGGAGTCAAGAATTCTCTTTCTTTGGTTCAATAGAAATCCTGTTATTGACAACATTCATGAATATATTTAATTACATGTATATAAAGATGCTTGATTTTAGATAGCAATAGATTTTTTTTAGCAAGAAAAGAAAATAGAATTATATAAACAACACAAGTAGATTGATTTTTTTTGTGGAATTGGTGGGTTAAATTTTACATCCTTACCTATGTATGTTTAACTTTTGTTAATAAATAATTTGAAGGCAGTACATGTGTTTTTTTTCTTCTTTTTTCACTTATGTATATGTAGTAGGCCGATAAATCAGCCCTTCACCCGTTATGACCCCCAACATCAAAATCGTGATGGGTGAAGGGCTGATTTATCGGTCTATATATGTAGGTGCTTACTTTCTGTGTACACTTTATTTACTTGTATGTGCTTGTTCTTCAAATTTGGCAGTATAAGTAAAGTAAAGTTTATCTGGTACTCATTAGTTACAACTAAATTGTAAATTTAGAACTAAATCTTATATTATCTCTCTTAATGGAACATTGATATTAGAAATTATTAAAAGTAGACAATTTTCAGAATTCAACTGCTGTAACATTTAGGTGAATATATGTACAAAGTTAGCAGCATGTTTAGTTAATTAAAAGAGTCTCGGATTCAGCCAAAGTGGGTATGTGAGAAAGCTTGCCAGTAGCTTCTCATGGGTCATTGGTTCTTTCCTGGGATTTCCCAGGTTCTTCCTCCACCATTAATACTGGCCACCATGTATAGCCTATCTTGTGCTGAAAAATAGTGTTAAATCCTACTACAACAACAACTTACTAAAATAGAAAGGTTATGTAAAAGTTAAAGCAGATAGGTTATTACATGGTGTTAAAACAGGTTATTTACATGGTATTAAAACATACAGGTTATTACATGGTGTTAAACAGGTTATTTATATGGTATTAAAAATACATGTTATTACATGGTGTTAAAACAGGTTTTGTACATGGTAAAGTATTAAAACATACAAATTATTATATGGTATAAAACAGGTTCTGTACATAGTATTAAAACAAACGAGTTATTACATGGCATTAAAACAGACAGGTTATATACATAGTTTTAAAACAGACAAGCTATTACATGGTATTAAAACAGGCAGGCTATGTACATGGTATTAAAACATTCAAGGTTACAGAGTTATTGATAACGGTTAGCTTAGTTGACTAAGTGCAAATTCTTAGTATGATGAAGAACGTTGTCATAAATACATCTATAAACAATAGTCACATAACATATATACACACACTATTAGCTTGTCTTTGTTTAAAGGTGACCAATTGTACATTGATTTGCTAATTAAAGCATGAATTATAATTACTGTTATGATTATACCGTATATGTTCAATCATGTGACCACCCATTTTCAAAAGAAAATATTGTCTTACCTGTTAATACACTGTAATATCAAAATGACTTACATGTACAGTAGGTCAGCAATTTTCACCATTTAACTTAATAAAGAGTTACCCCAGTTTGACTCAGAAGTTTGTAAGATATCTTGAATCATTGGTTCTTCAATTTAACTATATTTAAAACACATTCATTTCCCATCGGCATATTTCTTCTTTTCCTATTTAGGTCATTTGGATATATATATGACAAAGTTTAAGGTAGATTTGAAATGTATTATTTAGTCTTATATATATATATATATATATATATATATATATATATATATATATATATATATATATATATATAGTATAATGTTTGAAATTCAACCAGTCAGAAAGGATGTTTTATTTCCATAGTATGCCCAAGAAAATGATAGCCATGGCACAGTATTCGGTTTACAACAGACTGGTTACCCAACCCATTAACAGCTCTACAGCACTAAAAATATGAAGTGGTATATTTATTCAAAGAGACCAGGCTAGAATTACTATATTCAGCATGCTGTTAGATGTAGTTGATATTTTTTCTCTATAGATAGTCTGCATTGTATTGCTTTTACAAACTCTGGCTGTACATTCAAAGGTGCACTCCATAATGAACACAGGTCTATATTTATTTTCAACTACAGTATGATTTTTTAAATTTATACTAGCAGCAAGAGAAATTCTTTCAGTCTGAATTCTTGCTCACAGTTATACACAAATTCAACATACCGTATGTTACCTCAAAGAAGGTCATTTTTAAAGTGTATTATTATATATGTTACAAAATTTGTCGGTTTTTTTTTTGACTGACTGCATAAATTCTTTACATTTTTCTGAAGGACTCATTGTCAATATAGAAGCAAACATACATTTTTTATTCACTTATACAAAAATCACTTGAGTATGAAAACAAAAATAAAATCTTGTCTGGACATGAAAATTAAGACATCCCTGGCTTTCATGTCTCCAACCCTTCATCTGTCCTTGGGGTGAGCATATGTATATTTAATATTTACATCTCTCCTCTGTATCCCTCAAAGAAGGAGTCAGATACGTTTGGTACATGAGTTATAATTGCAGTGCTGAGAGACATTATGTAGGTGACAAATTAAGGAGTATGAACCCCCTCCCCCAAACCCCCTTTTCTAAGAGATGAAATACAATAAGTTTGAGGATACACAGTAGCAAGCCATGAAAGTGTAGTAGATGTAGCTTGGAATTGTGTCACTTAGGGATTGACAATTCATGTTAACAAGATATGAGTTTATTTGTTAATGGTCTTTAAACATGTCTATTAACAGTAACAAAATCAGGTTGAATGAAGCAAAATTATGGCTTGTTTTTGTTTTTGTAGGGTTTAACGCCATTTTTTAGCACAAGATTAGCTATACATGGCGGCCAGTATTAATGGTGGAGGAAGAACCAGGGGAAACCCCCAGAAAGAACCACCGACCCATGAGAAGCTACTGGCAAGCTTTCTCACATACCCAAATTTATGGCTTGAATTAGATGTCTGTGCCCACACTAATGACTCCAACTCATATTCCCTTTAATGCCATGTTTGCTTCACCATGCAAATTCCATAAATGTGACATCTCTAGCCTTTAATTTACCCGCCTAGTTATATATATAAAAATCCACCCTAATAACTTTGGAATCTGTTTATGACTAAAAGATCTTAAACATTAAATTTTGCATATTAATTATTTAGTCTTCTTTAGTTTCACTTTCCTTCATTTTTTGTTTACAGATGGAGTAATCAAGGTGTGGGAGGCTGAACATGGAAAGCTGGTCCAGACATCACATGAACACAAAGGGTGGATTACAGACTTTCTATACTGGTAAAACAAAAAAGCTGTAAAAGTGTTTTCTGGCACAAAATCTTAACACTAGTTACAAATCAATGTGAAGTATGGAGTTGACTCATTATTGTGAGGAGGGATGGGGGGGGGGTTAGAGTGATTTTTGGAGAATTCTTTTGTTTGTAAGTGTAATGGTGGAACTCTACAGTTTCATATTTTAGAAAGGGTTTTAATTTTAAAGAAAAGGAGTTATCCCAGGTATTTTCACTGGCTATTTAAAAAAGACCTTGTATATCTTAGGTATTGTTCAATGAACCTTTAGTTCCCTTTATTTTGGTTTATGATTGATGGGTGTAACATGGGTTATAGAGTGTACAGCTTGGCCTTACTCCAGATGTGCACCTTTCTGATAACTTTGTTTTACATTTTATTGGTTTGGTAATTGATTCATTGCACTTTCAGAATCTGGTATTGTCTAGTCTGGCAAATTTCATTTTCCCTATTTTAATAGCTGGTAAGGATAGTGTACTTTAGACAATTTCCGACTGATTTTTTCAGCACAAGGGAGCAGTCATTTTAGTTAGCAGTGTGCTTAAATCATGTACAGTTTCCACAAGTACAATATCCAGAGATATTCAGCTACATTATATCAAAGTAGCATAGAGGTATGCCAACATTTTCTCCACTGTGTTTTAAATGCAAACAGCTTCACCTTACAAACGTCACTCTCTCAAAAGTACATACTAACTGGTGAGCACCCCCAACTGGTGAGCACCCCAATTGCAGTAAGCCCTCATTGACATAAGCAAGGTTACCTTATACAGAACTTCCTGCTTATAAGGTCCTTCATTATAACACTTCCTGTTATAGAGTCAATGCCTGTGTCTCCGCAAAACTTCGTGGTCCATGTACAGTTTCCACAGGCATTGGCACATGATCGAGACAAGTGGAGGGAACAGGTAAAATGTACACTAGGTCAAGAGACCGATGATGAAGTTATAGAGTGCATATAGCCATTCATTCAGTGGTAGTAATATTATATCATGTAATTAATTATAAGGCTGCTTCAGTGACCCCTAATGAGAGCATTATAATGAGGGAGTGTTTACTAAAGTAATTACAACCTAGGCTATGTTATAATAAGTATATTTCATGCCAAACCATATGTGTGAATTCACTGTATCACAATGGGTTTATAATGAGACAATATTATTAGTGAATGAAACAAGAATTATTAGTGAACTAAAAAGGAGTAATAAATATAGGAAAATTAAAAAGGTTTTGGGAAGTTCAAGACATTTTATATGATTGACTGCTGTTACTACTTTACTGGAAATGAATGTAACTGACATTAGTTTTTGCAAATATATTCTGTAACTTGCAGAAGGAAAAGTGCATCATCTTTGACCTCAACATTATTATACTTTTCACATTGCAGGGATTTTTATGACAGGTAAATATAATACAAGCAGGTAGCCAAATTTCTAAATTCCTGTCAGTTTAAAGATTTTTTTTATTTTCCTTTTTTTTACAAAAGTTCATGTAAATTCTTTTATATTCTGGGAAATATTGAACTGGCCAATTTATTTAATACAACGTATCTTTGTTATTCCATTTTTAAGTCTAGAAGTGCAGATATATTTTTTTCTCCATACATTTCATTACTTCTTGTGTATATTAGTATATGAGTAGTGTTTATTTTTTGTAGTATGGTGATACTTTTGAAATGGGTAATCTTGTTTTCATTATTATTTGTTACAAACAGTCATTTGGATGAAGGTATATATGATTCATTTTTGAAGATGTGATCTTTGCAGAATATATTAGAATATTCATAAAGTTGGTTGCTTAATTTGGCTGATCACGTACTGAACACTCAAATCCATATGTATTTGATAAATAAAATTTCAGTTAATAAGGAAAATGTTAAAACCTGAAGAACATCATCTTTGCTAGCCAAGAGTCATCAATCCACTTTATTCCACATTAACCTTTGGCATATTTAGCTAACTGAAACAGTATTAACTTTTCTGCTGTCTCATTGGATGCAATGGAAATAAACTGATCCAGTCAGATTCTTTGTTACATTTAAATTAGGAGATTGTTAGGAACAATGATGGCTGAGGCTCAGTGAGCTGTCATACAGTGAAACATATTGCAATTAAGTTTCTCCAATTTATATAATAATAATAATGAGGACTTTGTATAGCGCCTACTCTTACGAAGCTGTAAGCGCTTTACACCATCGATAATGATATGACTACACTGCAGAGCAACAAATGACAAAAACAATGAAATTGGAAAACATAAAAACATGCTGAAAACATATAAGATACAAAACATGATTAGGTCGCTAAGTTTGTCCCTATATATTTGGAGCAAGTTTTTAATTGACTGCCTGTGGACATCATAGGCCTATCATTCATTTTGATAGTCGCTCAATAGCGACTCTGATCTGACGGCCAAATTAAATAGTGTTCTATGAACACATTAAAGCCTGGGGAGGTGGCATCATTCCTTCTCCCAGGAGTAATTAAATAACCAGCTTTTGCTGGAGTAAACAGTGCTAAATGACCCTTAGTGGCCGAAGCACTTTAATTGAAATTTTATTCATCTTTAAATCCTGTACTATTAACTTATAATTGCTTCATATATTGGAAAAGTGCTATTATTATTTTCCCATCCTCAATTTGTCTGATGATTTTAATGTCAGATTCCTTTTTTCAAACAAGGATATGCTTTCATAGCCATTTTTAAGTACTTTTATTCCTGAAAATCATGTTGAAGAAATCATTAAATTTGCAGAAATGCTCACGACGAATTTCAGGAAAATGCAGGATTTTATAACAGTATTTTAATCCTTGAATCCAGGCAAATTTCAATGAAAATCTTTTAATTCAGAATGAAGAAATCAGAAAAATATCCTGTTTCTGAAACTCACCCGTTAACTTTAGTTTTAGTAATTCTGCATATACACTTATAAAACCCATCATTATCTGAAGTAAGTGTTTAAAAGCCTTCATAGCACAAATTGAACCTTACCAAAAAAATTATGCATATAACAATGTTTGCCTGAATATATATTTACAAGCAGTTGATGAATCCCATTAACAATAAATGTAATTTGGGAAATATATTTTGAAGTCTGATATAGATCTATAAAGTCTTTGGGTCTCATTGTAATGGTCTGGAAGTGGTTTTGGTTGATACTGTATTAATTTCCATTTAGACAATATTCTGGTTTGTCTGGTATTTATGTTTATGTAGCATGAAACTTATTTGGGTTAGTCTGGTTTGGTTTAGATACTAAATTGTAAAGAGCTGATTTCAGGAATCACAGTTTCTCTGTAGATTACTAGATATGAATGGGATCCTGTTATTATTTTGTAAATGGATGTGGGCTTATTATCAGATAAATATAGTACTCAAATGTTGGTCCAGTGAATCAGCTCCTCAAATCATTAGACACCGATGGATGTATGGTGGGGCTGATGTCATATTTTTAATAAAATGTGTCATTCTTGTACATGCAAGTTTGCCAGAAACACACCAGCATACTGTTTAGACACTTACTGGTATTTGGTAATAGTGAATTGAAGCCAGTGTACAGGTCAGACACATATTATTATTGGGACACATCATATCAGTGTTATCACAGTGTGTGTGCTACTGCTAGACATCTGTTATTATATGACATGTCATATCATTCTGCTTGCTAGACACATGTTATTGAACACATCATATCACAGTGTGTGTGCTACTGCTAGACATCTGTTATTATTGGACATGCCATATCATTCTGCTTGCTAGACACATGTTATTGGAACACATCATATCAGTGTGTGTGCTACTGCTAGACATCTGTTATTATAGGACATGTCATCATTCTGTTTGCTAGACACATGTTATTGGAACACATAGCACAGTGTGTGTGCTACTGCTAGACATCTGTTATTATAGGACATGTCATATCATTCTGTTTGCTAGACACCTGTTATTGAACACATCATATCACAGTGTGCATGGTAGAAAGCTATTGTTATAGGGATACATTATATCAGTGTGCAGGGTAGAAAGCTATTATTATAGGGATACATTATATCAGTGTGCAGGGTAGAAAGCTATTGTTATAGGGATACATCATATCACAGTGTGCAGGGTAGAAAGCTATTATTATAGGGATATCATATCACAGTGTGCAGGGTAGAAAGCTATTATTCTAGGGATACATCATATCACAGTGTGCAGGGTAGAAAGCTATTATTATAGGGATACATTATATCAGTGTGCAGGGTAGAAAGCTATTGTTATAGGGATACATCATATCACAGTGTGCAGGGTAGAAAGCTATTATTATAGGGATACATCATATCACAATGTGCAGGGTAGAAAGCTATTATTATAGGGATACATCATATCACAGTGTGCAGGGTAGAAAGCTATTATTATAGGGATACATTATATCACAGTGTGCAGGGTAGAAAGCTATTATTATAGGGATACATCATATCACAGTGTGCCGGGTAGAAAGCTATTATTATAGGGATACATCATATCACAATGTGCAGGGTAGAAAGCTATTATTATAGGGATACATCATATCACAGTGTGCATGGTATCATAAAGCTATAGTATTATTATAGGGATACATCATATCACAATGTGCAGGGTAGAAAGCTATTATTATAGGGATATCATATCACAGTGTGCATGGTATAAAGCTATTATTATAGGGATACATCATATCACAGTGTGCAGGGTATAAAGCTATTATTCTAGGGATACATCATATCACAGTGTGCAGGGTAGAAAGCTATTATTATAGGGATATCATATCACAGTGTGCAGGGTAGAAAGCTATTATTATAGGGATACATCATATCACAGTGTGCATGGTATAAAGCTATTATTATAGGGATATCATATCACAGTGTGCAGGGTAGAAAGCTATTATTATAGGGATACATCATATCACAGTGTGCAGGGTAGAAACCTATTATTATAGGGATACATCATATCACAGTGTGCATGGTATAAAGCTATTATTATAGGGATACATCATATCACAGTGTGCAGGGTAGAAAGCTATTATTATAGGGATACATCATATCACAGTGTGCAGGGTAGAAAGCTATTATTATAGGGATATCATATCACAGTGTGCAGGGTAGGAAGCTATTATTATAGGGATACATCATATCACAGTGTGCAGGGTAGAAAGCTATTATTATAGGGATATCATATCACAGTGTGCAGGGTAGAAAGCTATTATTATAGGGATATCATATCACAGTGTGCAGGGTAGAAAGCTATTATTATAGGGATAAATCATATCACAGTGTGCAGGGTAGAAAGCTATTATTATAGGGATATCATATCACAGTGTGCAGGGTAGAAAGCTATTATTATAGGGATACATCATATCACAGTGTGAATGGTAGAAAGCTATTATTCTAGGGATACATCATATCACAGTGTGCCGGGTAGAAAGCTATTATTATAGGGATACATCATATCACAGTGTGCATGGTATAAAGCTATTATTCTAGGGATAAATCATATGACAGTGTGCTGGGTAGAAAGCTATTATTATAGGGATATCATATCACAGTGTGCAGGGTAGAAAGCTATTATTATAGGGATAAATCATATCACAGTGTGCCGGGTAGAAAGCTATTATTATAGGGATACGTCATATCACAGTGTGCATGGTAGAAAGCTATTATTATAGGGATACATCATATCACAGTGCATGGTAGAAAGCTATTATTATAGGGATACATTATATCACAGTGTGCATGGTAGAAACCTATTATTATAGGGATATCATATCACAGTGTGCTGGGTAGAAAGCTATTATTATAGGGATACATCAAATCACAGTGTGCAGGGTAGAAACCTATTATTAGAGATACATCATGTCACTTTGTGTGTGCTACTGCTAGACATCTGTTGTTATGCAATACATCATGTCATTATGTGTTATTGATGTTGTAGGGTTTAATGCCATTTTCATCACAATATAGGATATACATGGTAGCCAGTATTAATGGTGGAGGAAGAAACTGAAAAACCTGAAAAGAACCACTGACCCACGAGAAGCTACAGGCAAGCTTTCTCACATCCGCACATTGACTGAATCCGAGACTCGAACCCACACAGACAGAGGTGAGATGGCAGTGATCCATAATGGAGAGCGCTTTAGACTACTTGGCCACTTGGGGCCCCTCATTTTGTGTAAGTAAGAGACTGTTTATTACGGAGAAACATCATGTCAGTATGCTGGCTGTTAATATGACACATACATTCTGCAGGTTAGAAATGGAGTATTATGATGAATGGTATAACTTTTCAACCTGGACACTGGTTATTATGTGTACAGATTATATCACTGTACATGCTTGACATGTTTTTATGGGGACACATTACTGTATGAAGGTTAGACACCTATTGTTAAGGGCAAACATCATATTACTGTGAGATAGCTAGACATTAGTTAATATAGAGTCTAGGGCATAACCGACTTTTGATCCGGAAATCGGATTCCACCGGATAGTATGAACTTCCGATTAATCGGAGTCGGACAAGGCAGGAACGACCGATTTGGATAATAAAAATAATAAAGTTGAATTTCTATAGCACCGTGTCTAACACTGCATGTCATTCGATAGTGCGTTAATAAAGTTAAATAAGAGGTCAGAAAAGTCCAATATGGTCAACACAACCACGCTGTGAGACAATCTATTTGAACCGACGGGTGAAAACCGGAAATGAAGCCGGATATGGTAAAGTGCTAAGTAACATGCTAGACACGGCAAAACCAGATACCAGAAACTCGGGAACGGAAGATGAAATTTTTTAGAAAAAAAATACGGATTTAGCATTTTCGATTAATCGAATCGTATCCGGAATCGGAAAAATTTCATGCCCAAAATCTGGAATCGGAAATCGGTAGAAAAATGCTAATCGGTTATGCCCTAATAGAGTCACATCATACCATTGTGTGCAATATAGACACTGGTTAAAATGGAGACACATTATATCACTGTACATGCTAGACATTAGTTAATGTGGAGACACATACCACTATATACATGCTAGACACTGGTTATAATGGAGACACATTATATCGCTGTTTACATGCTAGACATTGATTGTTGTGAAGACACCTCATATCACTCTATACATGCTAGACATTGGTTATAATGGAGACACATCATATCGCTGTGTACATGCTAGCTGCTAGTTACTTGTTCAACAGAAAACGTACACATGAAGCTGGTATATGCACCATTCTAAAGTGCTGGCTGTTACTAATTTTTGCTATCTCACTTGTGTCTGCATGGATTTGACTTTTGGGCTTGGCCAATGTGGGTATGTGAGAAAGCTTTCCAGAAGCTTCCTGTGATTTGTTTCTTACTAGGGTTTTCCGAGAATCCTCCATCCACCAATTATGCTGGCTGCTATTTATATCTGATCTGGCAGTGAGAAATGGCATTAAACCAGATAAACCAACAAAAAAAAAAAAAAAAAACTGTTGAATTATAAATTACATAATGATGAAGCGATATTTACGTATCTTTAAATTATTTATACTTTTGTCTTGCCTTTTTCAAAGAATATTTGAGAGATAGTTGGCATGATGTATCAAATGATTTCAGTGTCAACTCTGTCTTGAAGTTTGTATGCGCTAATTATAATGTGTTGTGCAAGCTCATAGCTTTGAAATAGGCAGCACACCATTTTCCTTGGAACACCTTATAAATGTCATAATGTTGTGTTTTTTTTTCTTCTAGGCACGAGACTAAACTGATGCTGTCCTCCGCAAATGACCGGTATATCATTGCCTGGGCCCCAGGAGGTGGAGTGCATGATAAAGTTTTTGTAAGTAACTTAAAGAAAATAAAAATAATAATTCTTGGTTGGAGCTTAAAGGTCTAATGACTTCATTAACATTTCATACCATAATGGAGCTCATCTGAAAACAATTTCTTAAAGGTCTAATGACTTCATTAACATTTCATACCATAATGGAGCTCATCTGAAAACAATTTCTTAAAGGTCTAATGACTTCATTAACATTTCATACCATAATGGAGCTCATCTGAAAACAATTTCTTAAAGGTCTAATGACTTCATTAACATTTCATACCATAATGGAGCTCATCTGAAAACAATTTCTTAAAGGTCTAATGACTTCATTAACATTTCATACCATAATGGAGCTCATCTGAAAACAATTTCTTAAAGGTCTAATGACTTCATTAACATTTCATACCATAATGGAGCTCATCTGAAAACAATTTCTTAAAGGTCTAATGACTTCATTAACATTTCATACCATAATGGAGCTCATCTGAAAACAATTTCTTAAAGGTCTAATGACTTCATTAACATTTCATACCATAATGGAGCTCATCTGAAAACAATTTCTTAAAGGTCTAATGACTTCATTAACATTTCATACCATAATGGAGCTCATCTGAAAACAATTTCTTAAAGGTCTAATGACTTCATTAACATTTCATACCATAATGGAGCTCATCTGAAAACAATTTCTTAAAGGTCTAATGACTTCATTAACATTTCATACCATAATGGAGCTCATCTGAAAACAATTTCTTAAAGGTCTAATGACTTCATTAACATTTCATACCATAATGGAGCTCATCTGAAAACAATTTCTTAAAGGTCTAATGACTTCATTAACATTTCATACCATAATGGAGCTCATCTGAAAACAATTTCTTAAAGGTCTAATGACTTCATTAACATTTCATACCATAATGGAGCTCATCTGAAAACAATTTCTTAAAGGTCTAATGACTTCATTAACATTTCATACCATAATGGAGCTCATCTGAAAACAATTTCTTAAAGGTCTAATGACTTCATTAACATTTCATACCATAATGGAGCTCATCTGAAAACAATTTCTTAAAGCTGCCATTTATTGGTATGTATTTTGATGGGTCATCATTGCTGTTTATTATGTCCAGAATGTTTCAAATATTTTGAGAATCAAGCTAATGATTTAACACACATCTTTTTTGAAGACAATATACAATACTTCTCCCATAATATGACCAGGGGGTGAGCATGATGAATTTTCCAGATACAGATATTTTTTTCATATTTTTGCCTGATATTTTAAATTGAGGTAGAGTTAACATCAGACATGTTTTTGTCATGTATAAATATTGTACTATCTTTTATTTGTGTGTTAATCAAGCTTTATCTGTGGCAAAGTACATTTGCTAGCTGTCTGTAGCATGCAAAGTTAATTAACAAAACTTATTGTAAATGCTGTATTTAATATGATGACTTCTATGATGTCCACCTGTCTTGACTCAGAAGAAAACCTTCATTGTATGATTTGAATTAGAATAACTGACATGCTACAGTTGTCATTGTCTGTTTCTAGCAGTATTCTTTTGTACACTGATTGAGCAGTCTACCTGGATCAGATTTTTTAGCTGCATAAAATGAGATAGTGGAGCTGTAGATATTATTTTGATTAGTATATGCCAATTGTCAATATACCATATATACTTATGTATAAGACAAGAAATTTAGGAAATAATAAAAGCCTGGAAGAAGGAGGGATCGTCTTAATTATACCATAAATAAATTAAAAGAAGGAATAAAACAAAACATACCACACAGTAAAGGTGCCCCCAGAGAACTAATTCAGAGTAAAAATTTCATTTAGTAAACAGTGTTACATGCCTTGAAAGTTAAACCTAAGGAAATAAGGAGGAATATAAAACATGGGAAAAGAAGTTGCCACACGTATGGTAACTTGTGACTGCAGATTGGAAATGCTAAAATTAATTCTTAAGCGTCATAAGTTACAACAAAATAGGGCATCATTTATTGTCAATCAATTGCTGTTGCTTATGTACAACATTGTAGAACATAGTTTCTTTGAAGTATGTCTGAAGGAAAGTCTGTTTCACAAGATGAATGAAATGATTTAAATTAGTCACACTGGCCTTATGATTGTGTCTAACCTTTAGCCACAGCTGACTGGGATAGAGAGGCTTGTCCAGGAGGAAAGTAATGCACATCCTATGGGTGCTCACACATTGGGGCAAGGGGGGTAGGGGAAATAGTCACCTCCCCCAATTTCACCTTGAAACATGTTTTGTCCTAGATCCATACAATTTCATGACTGACCACTACTTGTCCCCCTAAAAAACACAGTTCTGCGGGTGCCTATGTTGCATCATTTGAGAATTTCACCCATATTGGACCTGGAAGATGGAACAATATTTATTGAAACTGGCGCTTAAAAATGGCAGAGTAAAAACCTTCCAATGTTCAGTCCAAAGCTCACTATTTTTTTTAATTCTCCCTACTTGGCTTTTGAAAAGTTGACATGTATGCTGGACTCCTATATCCACATGCCCAAAAGTTCCCCTTTTTTAATATTGTCTCACAATATTGCAGTAGCTACAATTTGAATATAAATTTAATAAAAATGAATTACACTTGAATACTATTCCATGAACTGAAATGATCATGCTTGGCATTCTATGCAGTAAACTCCATCTTCGAAGAAATGTTGCCTCTGTTCATAAACATGTCAAAATTATAATACATAGGTGCTTAAACATTCTCATTTAAGGCAATAATATGTAATAACTTTTGTTCTTGCACACACATCTATCATCTCTTTAATTTACCTATAATGAGTTGTTCCACTTCCTGATCCTACCTGTGCAAATTAGCACAATGGGTCCACCCACCACAATTTATAACACGCATCTTACTAGCTATTGTCAGCCAGTTAATGTGAAACTTCATTTTTAAAGCTGACCTCTTGACCTTTGTCACTCTGATTCAGATTGAGCCGTATTATGGCATGCATTCAACATCTTGAAAGCACTTTACTCATTCCATCAGTGTTATCCAAGTTTCCTCAGGCAAACCTTTTCTTGAGAAGCCCAACAGGCACCTTACTTTGAAAACAGGATGTGCCCAAACTAAAATTAGAGGTGCCCCAGGCGTCCAGCTATCAGATTTTTTGAGCACTGAAATTTTCACTATCCCAGGACTTTACTTAATTGTTATCAGCTGCTATGATTGTTTTTATTATTACCTTGCATGTGCATATTTTGTTTAATTTCTTCAACATGAAATTAAAGAATGTAAAATAAAGACTTAATAATTCATGGGCTGGTTTGAGTTTATCCAGTTGAATGGGATTTACAGCACTTACAGTGCAAATTGTACTTGGCATCACTTAAATCTTAGTTTATTCCCAACATTATTAGATGCAGGTTTACTGTATTCATTGTTTTGTCCAGATCATATTTCAGCTACACATACTAGCTATTTTATTTATGTTGATACAAGTGCTCACAAGTTACTTTATGAATGATATATGTGATCCTACAAACTGAGGTAATGATTTTATGAAAAGGTTCACATGTTTAATTAGCAAGACACATAGCCAGCATATATTCATGTAATTGTTACATATTCATGAAAGAATGATAATAATAAAGGATAATATTCTGAGCATAGATAAAAAATCATCATCAATCTAATTTAGTTTTGTGTTTTGGATGAACAAAATTAAAAATTTTCAACACACTGATTGATTCAGCATCTCTGTTTCTTTAAATTGGTGGGTCTTTTGTTTTCTGACAGCAGTTCAGGTCAGTTAATGTTTCCACCTGAAACTGGCTTGGATTAAGAGGGAATTTTATTTGTTTTATTTGGTGACTATACCAGTACTTTGATGTGTAATTGCCTTTTACTCCATATAAATACTAGCACAATTACTATAACTGTGTCAGTTTCGGTACAAAATAAAAATGTAATTACTGGTGCATTGATACTAAATTCTAATGCAATAATGTGGTAAAAAATATTTAACTAGAGTCAAAAGAAGGAGGTACTGTTACAGCATAACAACCATGAATGCTCAGTTCTTGTTATCTGATCAAATCGTACACATATATGAATTAGGCAGAAATAATAAGAAAACAGAAAATTAAATAAATTTATTGATTTTTTTCAAATAAATTATGTTGACTTTTAACATTTCCCAGAGAGAGGTGTATGTATAAATGTTTGCTGATATAAGTTAGCCTAAATAAATCTGTTTAGTGCTTACCAAAGGAATCTTGTAATGACATCGCAGACTTGTTGTTCAGCTTGTACACAGGTTGTAAACTTTTAATGTTTTTTTATGAATTCAGTTTGTAACATTTTGCCATGATTGAAGTTAAAATAACTGGATAAAATTGTTGGAAATTTGGCACATGTTAGATTTTGTTCTCAAAGTTAGTAAAAGTTAAATTTCCTTGTTTCTTTTATCTTGAGTGCTGTTTGTATTTGTGTATCAGTCAAGTCCAAACAACATAGAACCTGATCTCTCATAGCATAATGCATCAGCAGTCATTGTCTATCTTGTTTGTTCCACTGATTTCTCCTATCAAACTGCATATACCCACATCTGTCTGCATATTACATGATGGTAGATTGGTGTCCATGTAGTTTGCAGGACTTCACTTATAAGCAAGTGATAGAGAGATTGCCTTGATATACTAACACACTCACTCTACATATTTCAGTACCTTTGTAATGAAATCAAATCAAAACCATTATTATATTCCCAACCATTACAAAAACACTATTGTTTGATCCTGAAAAGCACACCCAGCATGCATAGAACACATTGCAATAACAAATATCTAGTTATAGGGAGAAAAACGGTGATGTTTTAAAACTATCTTTGAGAATAATTTTATGTATATGTTGCTTGAAATGCACCAGATAAACATTTTAAATATTTTGCTTTTTCAGCGGTATTACAATTGTTTGTAATGTAAATAGGCATATACCTTTTAATTTAAAAGGAAATTTGGAAGATCTTGAAAAACTTGTTGTGTTTTAACAGAAAGCAAACTTATTGTACAACTTTTTATTGAATATATTCTAGATTGGTGTTCCTGTATATTGTATGGCAATAATTCCTCGAAGATACCAGCTTGTGGTGGGCATAAATGGTGGGATTCGCGTGTATGCCATTGACGAAAGTAAGTATAATATCACCAAAATATTGTTTAGTATCAAGCATTATGTGGATTACAGGTATCTAAAACAAGTATAAAAAGATTTCTTAACTATTGAGGTTTAGTTGGTGATATTTAGAACATAGCTTAGATTGAGGGAATGCCTTCATCTTGCACATCATATTGATATGTATATCTTTTACTTATGAAGTTCTTTTACACAGCATGTTCTAAGGCTGTTTTTAATGTTCAGTGATAACCAGATTATGTTCTGAGACAGATTGTGATTGCCTACAGAAAGCAAAGTATGTTCTGAAACAGCTTATGATGACCTACAAAAAGCCAAGTATGTTCTGAGATAGATTGTGATGGCCTACAAAATGCAAAGTATGTTCTGAGACAGATCATGATGGCCTACAGAAGGCAAAGTAATGTTCTGAGATAGATTATGATGGCCTACACAAAGCAAAGTATGTTCTGATACAGATTGTGATGGCCAACATAAAGCAAAGTATGTTTTGAGACAGATTGTGATGACTTTCAGAAAGCAAAGTATGTTCTGAGACTGCTTATGATGGTCCATGAGACATTTTTAATGGCCTTTGATTAAAAAATAGTATGTTGTGAGACAGTGTTTGATGGCTCTTGATAAGCAGAGTAACTGCTGAGACCATTAGTGATGGCCTACAATAATCAGAATAACTTGTGATGGCCTACAATAAGCAATGTATGCTCTGAGATAGTTTATGATATCCCTTTATAAGAAGCATATGTACTGGGTTTGTGTTGGTTTTTGATAAGCATAGTGATGGCCTACAATAAGTAGAGTTATGTTCTGTGTGGAGTGTCGTTTAGTAGGGGTGGGGTTCTTCCTATAGACTTTACAGAATTATGAGGAAGTTCCCCTGGTCCGCTTTCAGAATGTTTACTTCTGGACAATATATTATATATGGCTACGAGCCCCCAGTCAGCAATGCCGACAGTTAAATTAAAAGAATTACAAAGATGAAATTTAAACAACAATTTAATAAATGAAAATGTTAAAGATATTAATCAGTCAATGTCACTCTTGACCCAATGATCCCTAGATCATCATTTGATTTCAGTGTGAGGACTATTTTCCCTTCCTGAGTGTTACTCATCTAAATAAGTCTCCTTTCGTCTTTCTCTCCTTCCGATTCCTCTACTTCCGTTTCCTCTTCTATCTCTACTTCCGTTTTCTCTTCTATCTCTACTTCCGTTTCCTCTTCTACGGTATCTCTTGAGGTCACCCGAAATTCACTCGGTATCTCTCAAATTCACTCGGAATTCTTTCCCCGTCACCCGGAATTCCCCCGGAATTCTCTCAACGTCACCTGAAATTTCCCCGGAATTCTCTTCAACGTCACCCGAAAGCTTCCTTTGAAGCTATCTTAAGATTCCCTTGATTTCTAAAATCTGAGTCTGCCACCAATTTTCGTCTGGCCGTACGGAGTTCTACTCTCTTCTCAATTCTTGTAGCAACTGACGAATTCTTACTAAACATGAATTATTATCGCAGATTCCAATCAAGTGCCCACCCTCAGCGCATTTCGATTGGAGGGCGATCGACTCTGGTCAGTCGTTCGACTGTCAATCATCCAAATGTCTGTCTGTGTGTCTATCAATTGTTACAGTCTTCTTATTTGACGCTGTCCTGTCCTTTGATGTGGTTACGTCACCCGTCCGCGATGGACACAGTCTCCTCTCCCCTCGAGAGCTAACAAAGACCATCTTACGTAAGGGGATTAGCTAACTTTTAGAACAATTTGAACATCACAGCTGGGTCAGGCAGACATACAATTTATACATGTACAAGGCCAGTCAGAATCACAAGTTATAGTTACTTATACCTACATACAAGGGGTTGGGGTAAAATCGTCACATCCCCCCACGCTTGAGAATAAAATCAGGATTTTATTCCCTCAAAATACTACAAATGCAAAAGTGTTACAACAATATAAAGAACAACATCAGCAAAATCAACTAGATGCTAAACTGAGTATGAACATGAAAATTTAACCAGAATGATCTATATCATTCCAGCGCTTCTACTCATGAAATCTGCGCCTACGTTTTCAGATCCTTTCACGTATCTGATCTGCATTTGGTACTGCTGTAAGAACAGCGACCATCGCATCAATCGACCATTGGACAACTTTGCCTGCGCCAAATAGGCGAGTGGTTGGTGGTCGGTCTCCAATATGAACTTGCGTCCATATAGGTATCGCTCGAACCGTGATATGCCGAACACGATTCCGAGACATTCCCTCTCCGATACGGAGTAGTTCTTCTCGGCAGCCGACAACTTCCGACTGCCGTATGCGACAGGGAAAAGCGTTTTGTCATGCTCCTGGAGCAGTACTGCTCCCAGTCCTGTGTCGCATGCATCGGTGCGAAGAACGAATTCCTTATCCAAATCCGGTAGACAAACAACGGCGTCGGATGTAAGTCTAGCCTTCAGGGTTTGGAAAGCGTGCTCACACGCATCTGTCCAAATAATCTTACTCGGGGTCCGTTTCTTTGTTAGGTCGGACAACGGCCCCGCGATCGCGCTGAAATTAGCGACATACCTCCGATAGTATCCCGCCAATCCCAGAAATGACCTCACCTCCGTTTTCGTGGTGGGGCGTGCGGCGTTTCGCAGTTGCTCCACCTTCGAATTCTCTGGAGACAGCGTGCCTTGGCTCAGGGTATGTCCTAAAAAGTCCAATGTCCTGAAACCAAGGTGACATTTGGAAGGGCGGGCTGTCAAGCCCTCCTGACGTAGCCGCTCCATAACGTCAGCTAACAGAGTGAGGTGTTCACCCCATGTCTCTGTAGCTAACAAGAGGTCATCCATGAAGTTGTGGACACCCCTATCGCGCAAGGGCTCCAACATCTTCCGCATCATCCTGGTAAAGATGCTGGGTGCGTTTTGTACCCCGAACGGCATAACCAGCCATTGGTATGTCCCGTCGGGAGTAGCAAAAGCAAGCTTCGGTCTGTCTTCTTTCCTTACCGGAATCTGCCAATACCCCTTGGACAAATCGAGCTTGGAAAAATATTTCGCTTTTGAGACCGAAGCGAAGATATGTTCCGGGTCAGGTAACATTTCGACTTGAAATTCTGTCACCTGATTCAGCTTCCGGTAGTCGACGCAAAACCGATGGGTGCCGTCCTTCTTCTGCACTAGGACTACTGGTGAGCTGTACGGAGAGTCGGCAGGTTCGATTACTCCCAGAGCAATCATTTGCTCAATTTCCTCCCTTACAACTTGTCGTTTCGCGTGGGGCAAGGGGTAGGGTTTCCGCTGCACGGGTCGGTCGTCCACCATCTTTAACCCGAACTCGACAAGCGCCGTCCTCCCGGGTTTTTCTGTTAACACGTCGGAATACCCGGCCAGCAAGGTCTCTATCTCGTCCCGTTGGCCTTCAGTTAACATGGGGTCACACTCCACGTCCGACGGAGTCTCGACCCTCGTTAATGGACAGCTCGGGACAGTGTTGGCACCTTCCGTATCGCCTTCGGCATCCTCGGTGACTATCGTGGCGACAACAAAATCGCTTATGGTCTCCCTTTCCCGGTACCTCTTGAGCAAATTGGCATGGTACAATTTCTCTTTCGTCGGTAGCCGTATCCGGTAGTTTTGACCTCCGACCTTCTCGGTGACGACGTATGGACCCCTCCAGGAAACTTGCAACTTGTTGTGTTCCTGGGGCAACAACAACAACACCTTATCCCCTACCTCAAACTGACGTGGTTTTGCGCGCTTATTGTAATTTTTCGCCTGCTGCGCCTTAGCTCGTTTGAGATTATCTTGCGCGAGAGAACAAACCTCTTCCAGTTTGTTGCGCAAGTCCGCGACGTACTGGTAGGTAGTGCGTACTTCCTCTACAGCGTGGTCGTCTGTCCACAGCTGTCTCAGTACGGCGATTGGGCCGCGTACGGTCCTCCCGTACAAGAGTTCAAAGGGAGAGAACCCCAAACTCGCTTGTGGTACTTCCCGGTATGCGAAAAGCATGGCTGGAATATACCGGTCCCAATCCTTGGGGCGGCCTTCGCACAATTTCTTGAGCGTGTGCTTTAGAGTCCCATTAAACCGTTCGACCAATCCGTTACATTGGGGGTGATACGGTGTGGTCGTGAGGTGCTTAATTGACATGAGACGATTCACCTCCGCCATCACACGACTCATGAATTGTGTCCCTTGATCGGTCAAGATCTCGTCGGGCACTCCAACTCTTGACCAGATCGCAAACAGAGATTCCGCGACGGTTTCCGTGTCAATATTACGCAATGCTACGGCCTCCGGATAGCGTGTAGCATAATCGACGACCGTTAAAATATACCGATTTCCGTGCGCAGACGCGGGTTTTATCGGTCCGATTAAATCCATGGCGACACGTCTAAATGGTTCATCGATAAGGGGCGTACTCCCCAAGGGAATGGGTCGATGATCCGTTTTCGGTGCCATTCTCTGGCATTTGTCACAGGAGAGACAGAACCGTTTTACGTCTCCCTGGACCCCTGGCCAGTAAAACTCTTTTACAAGACGGTCACGTGTCTTAGCAATTCCCATGTGTCCACCCATGAGACTTTCGTGTGCAAGCTTCAGCACTTCACAACGCTTTTCCTTTGGCACGACGACTTGCTTAAAGTGTTCGTTGTGTTTCCTGGCGTGGCGATACAAGATTCCCTTCTTGTAGACGAACTTCACCGCGCCGTTCGGAGTTTCCCTTTCCGTTCCTGCTTCTGCGTGTTTATGCAACTGCGCCAGAGTTGCGTCTTCCTGTTGCAGCTTCCTCAACTCAGCTGGAAGAACATTACTAACCGGTGTCGATGTAACTTGGATCGGCTTCGGTTTCGGCTGTCGACTCATGGCCCTGGTCTCAACAGCACTCACTGGCATAGGTGTACAGGTTTCGGGGTTCGGCTGGGGTAACACATAACGGCATCCCAATATGACGTCATGTGATAGACCCTCCAAGCAAGCAGCTGCAATTTTCCCCTTCACGTATGGTGAATCGAGGTCAATGACAGCTACTGGTAATGAGTCACGCGCGCAGTTCGCGTACTGAACTTCTATTACTTCCCCTGTATAGTCCTCCGGCTTGACGTACTTCTTGTCCACAAGCGCGGGGACGCTGCACCCAGTGTCATACAAGATGGTGGCACCTTCACCATTGACAGTTGCGGCCGCAAGGTTGGCTGGGTTGCGACTCGCTTCCGGCACGCACTCCTTCCTAGCAACGACATTCACCTGGGTCTGCCTGCCCTTCGGACAGTCCCTGGCAAAGTGCCCCAGGCGCTTGCAGTTAAAACACGTCGGCGGCCCTCGCCGACTTGCAAGTCCTGGTTTCGTGGGTGAGGCCTGTCCAGGTCGATAGGTGGCATCCCTACCTGTAGGTGCCCCTCCGACCTTCCCGTCGCCTTGACGGTTGCGGACAGCAGGCTCAACATCCCCCATACGACGCGACTCAGAGGGTCGGGGTCGATCCGCGCCCCCGGAGCCTCCACTCTTCGAGTGCGCCTGCTCGTATCGCTCCGCCATGTTAGCGATCTCTTCGAGCGTCCGGTGTTCTCTTTCGGCTAAGAAGACTGTCAATTCGCGACGGTAAGTACCCAGGACATGCTCCTTTAGTATTACCTCGCGTAGCCCGTCGTACGTGCGTTCGACTTCAGCCATTTTCATCCACTTCTCAAATAAACCTCGAACACGGTTGTGGAATTGAGAGTGGGTCTCGGTTACCTTTTTCGCCGAGTCCCGAAAATGTTTTCGGTAAGTCTCGGCGGTCAGCCGATAATGGCAGAGAAGGGCCTTCTTGAGGGCATTGTAGTCATCAGCCTCTTCTGCAGCTAAGCCGTGGTAGACTTCCCGAGCTGCACCTTGCAAAAAGGCTGAGACATTAATGGCCCAGTGCTGTTCAGGGACCTGATGAGCGTGTGCGAGTTTCTCGAACTGCAGGAGAAAATCGTCAATAGCCTCCTCCCTGTCATTGAAGCGTGGCATGTTGATCTGGACCATCCGGTGGTCGATGAATGGTCGGCCGGTCGTTCCAGAGCTTGTACTGGCGTCGTCCCGTCCGTTGGTCCTAGCTTCAACTCTCACCTTTTCCATCTCCAGAGTGTGGGCGAGTCTGGCTAGCTCCAGCTCTCTTTGGGTTTCTCTGTCTGCTGCTATCTTGGCTAGCTCCAGCTCTCTTTGGGTTTCTCTGTCTGCTGCTATCTTGGCTAGCTCTTTCTGTGCTTCTCTGTCCGCTGCTTTTTCGGCCTTCCATTCCTTGATCCTTTCTTCTATAAAGGCCGCCAGGCGATCTCCCTCATATCCGAGCTCTTCAGACCCCATAGCTCGATATTCCTTTATCATTTGCCTTTCGGTGGCCATTATAACTAATGTAAAGTGATACCTTGTCTCAATATTCTAACAAGACACAGATACTTGTAATACAAGTTTAAATACTTACCTGTCGATAGCAACTAATTTCGTTCAGGTAAGATATTTGTTCGATATCTGCTTCACCAGTACTGCTAGTAATGGAAGGTCTACAAAGCATGCACATATGACAATAAAATGCAAGATGAGAAAATCATAAAACGAATACAAAGAATGGAAAATATCTCACACTGTTCCCTAATACTCCTACAAATAACTTTAGGTCCTAAAATAGTCTATGTCTAATTCATATCCCGGACGAAGCGCCCACTGTGGAGTGTCGTTTAGTAGGGGTGGGGTTCTTCCTATAGACTTTACAGAATTATGAGGAAGTTCCCCTGGTCCGCTTTCAGAATGTTTACTTCTGGACAATATATTATATATGGCTACGAGCCCCCAGTCAGCAATGCCGACAGTTAAATTAAAAGAATTACAAAGATGAAATTTAAACAACAATTTAATAAATGAAAATGTTAAAGATATTAATCAGTCAATGTCACTCTTGACCCAATGATCCCTAGATCATCATTTGATTTCAGTGTGAGGACTATTTTCCCTTCCTGAGTGTTACTCATCTAAATAAGTCTCCTTTCGTCTTTCTCTCCTTCCGATTCCTCTACTTCCGTTTCCTCTTCTATCTCTACTTCCGTTTTCTCTTCTATCTCTACTTCCGTTTCCTCTTCTACGGTATCTCTTGAGGTCACCCGAAATTCACTCGGTATCTCTCAAATTCACTCGGAATTCTTTCCCCGTCACCCGGAATTCCCCCGGAATTCTCTCAACGTCACCTGAAATTTCCCCGGAATTCTCTTCAACGTCACCCGAAAGCTTCCTTTGAAGCTATCTTAAGATTCCCTTGATTTCTAAAATCTGAGTCTGCCACCAATTTTCGTCTGGCCGTACGGAGTTCTACTCTCTTCTCAATTCTTGTAGCAACTGACGAATTCTTACTAAACATGAATTATTATCGCAGATTCCAATTAAGTGCCCACCCTCAGCGCATTTCGATTGGAGGGCGATCGACTCTGGTCAGTCGTTCGACTGTCAATCATCCGAATGTCTGTCTGTGTGTCTATCAATTGTTACAGTCTTCTTATTTGACGCTGTCCTGTCCTTTGATGTGGTTACGTCACCCGTCCGCGATGGACACAGTCTCCTCTCCCCTCGAGAGCTAACAAAGACCATCTTACGTAAGGGGATTAGCTAACTTTTAGAACAATTTGAACATCACAGCTGGGTCAGGCAGACATACAATTTATACATGTACAAGGCCAGTCAGAATCACAAGTTATAGTTACTTATACCTACATACAAGGGGTTGGGGTAAAATCGTCACATTCTGAGATGGCTGGTGATGATCTTTCATAAGCAAAATAAGCTCTGAGATAGTTTGTGATGGCCCACAGTTAGCATAGTATGTTTTTTGACAGTTGAAGGAGTTTGTAATGGCCCTTGATAAGAATTGTATAATCTGTGATAGTTTGCCTACAATAAACAGAGTATATTTCAAGCAGACTATGTTCAGAGAATGTTTGTGTTCGTCCTTGATAAGAAGAATTTGTTCTAAGAATGTTTTTGTTGGCAATTGACTAGAATAATATGTTCTGAGAATGTTTGTGTTGGCCATTGATAAGCAGACTATGTTCTGAGAATGTTTTTGTTGGCCATTGATAAGAATAATATGTTCTGAGAATGTATGTGTTGGCCATTGATAAGAATAATATGTTTAGAGAATGTTTGTGTTCGCCCGTGATAAGCAGACTTTGTTCTGAGAATGTTTGTGTTGGCCATTGATAAGAATAATATGTTTAGAGAATGTTTGTGTTGACCTTTGATAAGCAGACTATGTTCTGAGAATGTTTGTGTTGGCCCTTGATAAGCAGACTATGTTCTGAGAATGCTTGTGTAGGCCATTGATAAGAAGAATATGTTCTGAGAATGTTTGTGTAGGCCCTTGATAAGCAGAAAATGTTCTGAGAATGTTTATGTTGGCCTTTGATAAGCAGGCAATGTTCTGAGAATATTTGTGTTGGCCCTTGATAAGTAGACAATGTTCTGAGAATGTTTGTGTTGGCCCTTGATAAGCAGGCAATGTTCTGAGAACGTTTGTGTAGGCCCTTGATAAGTAGACAATGTTCTGAGAATGTTTGTGTTGGCCCTTGATAAGCAGGCAATGTTCTGAGAACGTTTGTGTAGGCCCTTGATAAGTAGACAATGTTCTGAGAATGTTTATGTTGGCCCTTGATAAAAATTACTTCACATACATAGGAATAAATTTGACAGAATTTGAATATAACATACCGGTATTTGCCTTATTTTTAGTTTTGTGACTTAAAAGTTGATAGCTGCTTCACATGCACTCCAGATTGTTTGGTACAGAAAATTATCTTCATGTTTTGGCAATGCATGCTGTATGAAAATTTAATCTTTCTTGTTCACATTTAACTTTCCTTTAAGTCAGCAGTGGCATTTCTTGTTATATTTAATTTTAATTAAGTTTCATGCTTGAGTATTAAAGGAATATTTGTTTCCAAAAAATATTGTTTTGTGATTGCATGTTTTGTGATTGCGAATATTCTATTTTATTTGACTTTATGTTTTTTTTAAGAGCTACAAAGTTTAGGGTACTTTGGAATATGTCAGTTACATTTTAACATGTATTTTTAACCATTAATAAAATAAGCTTTTTTTCTACAGATAAAGAATGTGGTCATGTGATAGGGAACAAAATATTGTACTTTGCCAAGGAGCACACAGACATTGTACGTTGTATTATTAGCACAGAATTTCGGACTTACTCTGCAGGGTGAGTTTTATGTAGCTAGTTATTTGATCTGTATGATGCTTTATTTGGCTGTGATAACTGTCTTGTCTCTTTCAGAGTAAGAATTTCTTCCATGGCCCATGTCAATATTTTATCCTTTTCTATTCATTCTGATTTCTATTAAACACATGATGCTATGTGAATGTTCAGATCCAGTATTTATACACAATTGGACTTGCATGACACCTCTGAAATATTCTTGTCTTTTTTAAGTTAATATTTATTAAGACAATGCATCCTAATCATGTTGGACAATCTAAAGTTTTAGATTTCTTCTGAAAATTCCTTGCTGAATACTGGAATGTATGATGAGAATTTGAAGAAAGAACCAAGTTTTTTCTCCAAGGAAGTATACAAATTGTAAATTTGTTACAAGCGCTTATTTGTTAGTTTAAAAATATGTATAAATGTTATAGTAATGCAGCATTTTGCTCACCTTGAGAGTTATTGTGACAGAGTGGATGAACATGTTACCAGTCTCACATATTTGAGTCACAAAAAAAAAAAAAAAAAAATGATGTGCACAGAAATTATTTTATTATCATTAGCAGTCAAGCAATTGGACTATCAAGGTTTGTAAACATTAGTTATTTCGCATAAATCAAATAACTATGTTGTCGCCTTGCAACAAATTAATTATTTTACAAGGACATGATGTGTATAGGCAATGTTAATGGCATGATGTGTATAGGCAATGTTAATGACATGATGTGTATAGGCAGTATTAATGACATGATGTGTATAGGCAATATTATTGACATGATGTGTATAGGCAATATTAATGACATGATGTGTATAGGCAATATTAATGACATGATGTGTATAGGCAATATTAATGACATGATATGTATAGGCAATGTTAATGACATGATGTGTATCGGCAGTATTATTGACATGATGTGTATAGGCAATATTAATGACATGATGTGTATAGGCAATATTAATGACATGATGTGTATAGGCAATATTAATGACATGATGTGTATAGGCAATATTAATGACATGATGTGTATAGGCAATATTAATGACATGATGTGTATAGGCAATAAAAAAGACATGATGTGTATAGGCAATATTAATGACATGATATGTATAGGCAATATTAATGATATGATCTATTGTCACATCGACCTAGTAATTTTTCTTTTGTTCTTCCATAAAACACTCTCCCTCCAGAAAACAGGAAAAAGTAGTTATAAAATGTATGCATTATCCAAAATTTGGCAGCTGGTGTTGAATTAATATGGTTTAGAACTGACCTTCATTATATTAGTTACAATGCATGGTCAATGTGATATTGGGTTTTTATTGAGATATATATATATATATATATATATATATATATATATATATATATAGGTATTCCAAAAAAAGATATCCAAAGTTACAGGCAAGAAAGGTAAAAACTAAAGTCTGTGTTAACCTTTTTAGAAAGTCCAAAACCTGAACATAAAGGGATGTAACTCAGGGCATACAGGCTTAGTTACTGCTTATTGTGCAGGAAGGTGCATATTAGAAGTCCCAGAGCCTGCAAGATTGATGTTGCCAATCAGGCTACCAGTATTACAGCCATGACGGTGATCCTAAATAAAAATGCCAATGGGTATCCAGTTAGTCGGTTACTAGGCTTATAAAATGAGCCATAGGGTACTTAATTCAGCATATAAAAGTTTTCTGCCATTGCTTGCAAAGGCAGCACTCAGGTTCTTTTAAAGTTGACAATCCTTTTGAATATACAGTACATTACATTTAAAGCTAGTATATACATGTAAATATATATGGTGTGATGATATCGTAAAATAAAAAATGTGCATGTGTGTGGTGTTATTTCAAAAACAATACAGTTCAGTTATCCGGAAAACTCGTTATTCCCGACATTTTACTCTAATTGCATCAGAACTTCCTCATTTGTTATCCTGGTTATTTAAAAAAAGACCTTGTTTATCTTAGATATTTTAAAAAGTAACTTTTAATTTCCTTTTTTTGGGGGGTTTTACGATTGATTGGTATAATTTAGGTTATAGAGTATTCAGCTTGCCCTTACTTCACCTGTCAACATCTTAAAAGACTGTTAGTAGATTTCTAAATGAATGGGGAAAAACAAGCCGATGATGTTTTTTAAAAATAAATATTTTGTTATTCATTCATTGCACTCATTCAGAAATTTTATTCACACTACATGGAAATACCATAGAAGTATGACAACATTCTTGCCATTTTGTTTGTCGCCAATGCAAACAATTTCACCTCATACAAATACATACCAATGACTACATTTTTGGCGTAAAACCGTTACTCTTTTTTCACTAAATTATACTTTACGTGTAAATGTATATGGATTATGCTTTTTCAGCATATACACCTTCCAATAAAATCAATTATTTGTTTTCTTGTTTTTATTAAAATTCCATTAATCCCACAGACCACATTTTAGAAAAGATGGCTTCTACGTAACTACAATATAAGAGTACGCATTGTGCATGCAAGTCCACTTTCCTAATAGTATCATGTTCTAGTTATAGCAACAATCCTAACATCCTGGTTCTACTTTCAAACTTTCGTTCTTGTATTTTATTTATAGCAGCTGTATGGCTTAGTGAGGTGAGAACAGACTGGTTTTCTAATTGTAATCTTTACACGCAGATTCTTTGTTCTAATTCATAATTAATGAACAACCAGTCTAAAGGTTTTTGGCACTAAAAAGTATATTTAATTTTAGTCAATGTGTATATGAAAGCAAAAATATCTGCTTTCAAATGATTTCACAGATTGATTAAAAAAGGCAAACAATAAACAAAGCAAAAAATAACAGAATCCTCCAAATATGAAGACATGAGGGCAGTATCACGTGACATCTTTTACAGGCTGTGTGGAAAGAATTTTAATATGTGCATTAGTAAGTGTTAGGAACAGGGACTCCATGCATTTCATGTGAGGTCTCAGATGTTGTGGCTAAATAAGGTAATTACTGATCCATGAAGTATGCTTCTAATAGTGATCATTTTTGGTTAATCCAAGTCTGTAACATTGCTACATATTGTTGTAGAGTTTAACACCATTTTTCAGCACATTACTGGGGTGTAAAAATGACTAGCTTCAAAAGCAGATTGGAGGAATAGTGAAATAAAGAATGAAACAATAATACATTAATCTTTCTTTATTCAGCTCATTATAAAATCTCAGCTTCAGCATCATGAAATATTTTTTTAATATCATTTTTTGATTTTTTTAATTGCCATTCACCATGGTCTATATTTAATAGGTCAAGATCACTCTTTAAAAAATCTGTTTTGGGATGATATTGATAGCTGCTGGAGACAGCTTAAAGCTTTGTAGATCCAGCAGTGTTATGAATTAGTACACTCTGATCTTCCTAGATATGGCTGAGGAACAAATTTTGACATCACTTTATATTTAATTGCATTACAATAAGGAAGTTAATTGTCAACACTCTGTTACTGACTTTGAGATCAATACTTTTGACTCATCTTTTTAGTTCTATATAATTCAAGAGACCTTTAGGGATGGCTTATTGCTTGTCATCTGTTGTCTGACAAGTTTGTTATTGTTACTTCTCATAAACTCTTCGGAAGATTCCCATGAAACTTTACACATATTCATCCCAAGGTTTGGTTTTTCATAAATGAAAAATGTGCTGCTCAAACATTGAATATGGTTACCATAGCAGCCATCTTGAAAATCTTATTATTGCTATTCCTCATACATGGATGGTCATATAAACTTGATTTTTGTCTCCTAATTGAAAATGGTGTTGATCTAATTCTAGTTTGGCCACCAATACAAGCATCTTGAAAGTCTTGTTATCGCTACTCGATCATCATGAATAGAAGTAATGACAGCATAGGATTTTCACCAGAAGACATTTTTTGGTGTGAATCTGATTCTAAATGAAAATGATTCTACGGGGACATTCAGTATAATAACCACAGCTGCCATCCTGATATGTTTTTAATTACATGTAGTATTTTTCTTTTCCAGGTATGACCAAAAGCTCATAATTTATGATAACTCCTGTACAGAAAGAGACGATAACAGTTTGGAACCACTGTTTGAGTAAGTAACAGAATGGCATACAATGAGTTTTTAGGAGAAAATACATATATTATCTTTATTTATCTTAGTGTTTCACTTATTACAGGGGTCAGTGTATTGGCTTGTTCACATTGACAAGTGTGAGTAGGTTTGTAAGGTTAACTAGTTTTTATGTGCCTGCTAAAAGGGAGTGTGTTTCTGTACATTAATTTTTAGTCTTAATAGCAGTAATACGTTACTATTATTACATTTCTATTTGTTTTCCTGGCATAAGTTCCGAGTCCAAGCAATTATCCCCTCCTCCAAGTCCAAGATAATTTTTCCCTCCTCCAAGTCCAAGATAATTATTCCCTCTTCCAAGTCCAAGGCAATTATTCCCTTCCCCTAGTTGGTAAATTTAGGCCTAGCATTAAAACCAATGTGATCCTGGTCTAATACCCAGCTCTATTACTCCGGGGGCACGAAACACATCGAGTGTGTCGGATTCATGTTGGACAGCAGCTTTAACAAATACGTCACTGGATTCCATCCCATCTCTAGTCGAATGGCGGTCCTCATTCTTCATGGTATCATCAATATGAATCTGGTCATAGTTTATGCACCGACCGAAGTCAGTCCAGAAACGGCCAAAGACGAATTCTGTGACAACCTTCAGATGGTCTGGGACTCTCTGCCTTGTTCTAACATCAATATTCTTCTGGGCGACATAAATGCCCACACCGAGCGCAAGAGCCATGCGTGGCCTGATGTTCTTGGCCCTTTTGGTGTGGGCTCGATCAACGACAATGGAACACGATTCCTTTCATTCGTTTCACTCAACGGTCTCAGGATAGGTAATTCGCTATTCCACCACCCACCTCGTCACCAATTTACCTGCCAATGGACGGGACGGGGCGTGCATCGACTATGTAGCAATTTCCCGGCGATTCCAAACCTCACTCCAAGACATTCGAGCTATGTGTGGAGCGGATTGTGGGTCTGACCACCACCTGGTCAGAATCAAGATTTGACTAAGATTGAAGCGTCCAGCAACCAATAACAAATGGGAGCAAAAACCGGGAGCGGTCCGGGAAAATACCAGATCACCCTAAAGAATCGTTTTGAACCCCTTACTACATCGGAGGCAGATGAATCACAGGAGGGAGTTGATCGTCTTGCAAATGAGCTTGCGAATGCAATTACAGACAGTACCAAAGAGGTGTGTCCATCAACGAAGCGGCATGTTTAACCCTGGATATCTGAAGAGACCTTGTTTCTCATCGATAAACGGAAGAAATGCAAGTTAAATAACCAACCGGAATATAGACGCCTCAACAAACTGGTCAGAGTTCATTTGAAGGAGGATAGAGCCGTGTATTGGGAAAATCTCGCAAAAGATATGGAAGTGGCAGCCAACCGGAATGAATTCCGAACCCTTTACTCAACCATTCGACGACTAGCCGGGAAATCTCGGCCGTTTGAGAACAACATCAAAGACAAGACCGGAAAATTCATCAGCTCCAACACAGGACGTTTGGACCACTGGCAGGACTTCTTCTGCACCCTCCTCAACCACGACGCCTCACCTGGACCGATGGAATCGGTGAACGCCATGGACGAGTTATCTGCGCTAGTCGATGAGTCCGAACCGTCTATGAAGGAAATACAGACTGCCATCTTAGACCTGAAGAACAACAAGGCGCCGGGCATTGATGAGGTGACACCTGCTGAGATTGATATGGCGATCGGAAGCGGTACCAACAGCATGGAAGAAAGCCATCATCGTACCGATCTTCAAGAAAGGCGACAAAACGGACTGTAAGAAATATCGGGGCATCAGCCTGCTCTCCATACTTGGCAAAGTATTTATGAAGATCATCCATAGAAGGGTACTCAAATGGCGAGAGGAAGCAGCACGAGAGGAACAGGCTGGTTTTCGACCTGGAAGAAGCTGCTGCGACCAGATCTTTACGCTCCGTCAAATCCTGGAGGAAAGAATTCAGTGTGGAAAATGCACAATTATGGTGTTCATTGATTTCTCCGCAGCGTTCGACAGCGTCCATCGCCCGGCCATGTGGAAAGCCCTGGAAGCGGAAGGATACCATCCAAAATACATTCGGCTACTTACCAACGCCTATGATGGGTCAACCAGTCAAGTTCGAATCCAAGGAGCAAATACGAAGGATTTCTCGGTGAAAACGGGTGTCCATCAGGGATGCGTGCTCTCACCTAGCCTCTTTAACATCGTGGTCGATTGTATCATGCGCAAGGTATTCCTGGGATGTAGAGGGATCACTTTTGGGGCAGGGTTCGATGAATATGCCACAGATATAATGTTCGCAGACGATAGTGCATTTCTCACTGAGGATGAAGCCGAAGCAACAGAAATTCTGCAAGAAATCGCCGATGAAGCCACCAGATTTGGGTTAAAGATCAACACCGCCAAAACAGTTGTCATGACATCGGACAACACCCCAGTAACCGTCTGCCTTAACGGAGTCTATCTTCAGCAAGTGGAGGAATTTAAATACCTGGGGTCCATAATCCGAAGCAGATCAATAGCAGCCTCCACCGACATCTCGCATCGCCTGGGACTGGCAACGTCTGCGTTCGGATCACTAGCTTGGTGCATATGGAGAAAAAAAGCCCTCTCAGTGGTGACCAAAGTGCATCTATACAGCACTCTTATCCTCCCAATACTCTTATATGGAGCAGAGACGTGGGTCCTCCTAGACGCGGACCTCAAAATGCTGGAGGTATTTCAAATGCGCTGCCTCAGACGAATACTGGGAGTAAACCTTCTGGACAGAATCCCAAACGCGGAAATCCGGGCCCGATGCTCTCACCAACCGACATCAAGAAATGCACCTAAGAAAACCTGGATCCAACAAGTGGAAAAAGACCTGGCGAATTATGGCATCACCTCGGCACATGCCAGAGAAAATGCCATGCGGGACCGAAAATGGTGGAAAGAAATAATTTACTTCATCTGCATGGGCAATTTTCGAGCAGCACCCACAGTCTCCTATCAACTGCGACCATGCTGATTGGATGGAAACTACGGGACCAAATTGAATTGAATTGGTCTAATACCATAATCAGCTTGTCATTTGAATATCATCGGTCTTCTTCTTGGAACTCATACAGCTCTCACATGTCTCTTGTCCAGTTTTATATTGTGACATTTTTATAGTCTTAAGTAAGCTTTATATGATTAAAATTAGCTGCCCCCCCCCCCTTTACATTTTGCTGGATCTAACTTGATCATATTTTGTGAATTGCTTGCATATATGGTAAGGAAGATTTTGGATTTTGGGTCTGATGCTATGTCAGCAGAGCTAATGTGGCTCCATACAGTGACTGAAGATATTCCTTCTATCTTACACCATCTTTCTCAGTTTCTTAGTGATTCTTATGATGTGACCTACCCAGAGATTTTGCGTTGTAAATTATACTGGCCTAGCGTATCAAAAGTCTGCCAGTCTAGATCCTAATACTCCCTTTTGTACTATTTGAGATTATCACACAGCCTACTGGTAAAATCATGATACAGAGTACCAGTCAAGATCACCACACAGCCTACTGAATCTGGTCTAGATCATCATATAGAGTACCAGTCAAGATTATCATACCAGTCAAGATCATCAAAACAGCCTACTAGTCTAGATAATCATATGGAGTACCAGTCCAGTATTTTACAGTATCTGTCTAGATTATCATACAGTCTATCTGTCTAGATTATCATACAATCTACCAGCTAGATCATCATACATTATGCCAGTCTTGATCGTGATGCAGTCTACCAGTCTCTAATGATCATACAGTTTACTGGTCTAGATGATCACAAATTCTGCCATCATTATAAGATAAGATAATAATTCTTTATTTCAGACTACAAAGTCCATACCTCTAAATTAAAATATAAAGTTTAAAAAAAACATTTTAAACATAAAAGTACACACACACACACACATATATATATATATATATATATATATATATACATATATATATATATATATATATATATATATATATATATATATATATATATATATATATATATATATATCAACCTGCAAATATACAGCAACATCTACAGCTATTAACTGCGCCATGCATTATTAAGAATAAAAATTAAATGACACATCTAAAGAGTAATTTGTTCCATCCACTAATAATATGAGAATTTACATGAATGTCATAGTTCCAAAGAGATTTCAATATACAGTTCTTACTATTAGATATTCTTTTCATCAAAACTCAATACATTATAGTTAACAAACATGTTGGAGGCACTGTTCCACCTTGGAAGACCTAATAGAAAACGAAGACTATTATTATGACCAATAACTAGTTTTCTTTTCATACATTCACTAAAGTTTGTCCACAGAGGAGCGCAATACATGGTGCAACAATAAGATTTGAATAATCTAATTTTGATATGCAATGAACAATTCTTGAATTTATGCAGAAGCATGTTTGTTCGAGTACACTGTGATCGGTAATGTCTCATCATATCTTCATTATCCGACCGATTGGATTTAAAAATATGACCCAAATACATATAAGTGTTGACATAGGTAAGAGCATTGCCATTAAGATATACAGGGGGAGGAGATGGTAATTTATGCAGCGTACTAATCTAGATCACCATATTTTGAATATCCTGCCATGATTTCCTTCCACAGTACATGAGAATTCTGCTATTTAGGAAAGGTTTATTCAAGTTTGGAGTTATGTCTGAGTTGGTGTTGTTCATTGTGTTAAAAGATTATAAAAGTAAAACCATGATGTCATTACATTATAAAGGACATCATAGCTTATTTATTTTAACTAACCACCATGCATACATTGTCTTTGTTGGAATTTACCACCATGCTTGCTGTGTGCCTTTGTTGGATCTTACCACAATACATACTGAGTGCCTTTGTTGGACACATGCATGATTGTGTCTTTGTTTGAACTTACCACCATGCATACATTGTCTTTGTTTGAACTTGACCACAATGCATGTTTAGTGCCTTTCTTGGGACTTTCTTTTTTACATACTGAATGCATTTGTTGGAACTTACCACAATAGTGTCTTTGTTGGAACTTACCACAATAGTGTCTTTGTTGGAACTTACCACAATAGTGTCTTTGTTGGAACTTACCACAATAGTGTCTTTGTTGGAACTTACCACCATGCATAGTTTCTATATGCATACTGAGTATCATTGTTGGAACTTTCTTCCATGTATACTTAGTGTTTGTTACACTTAACTTTGTGGATTACATCAGTCCAAGACAAGGTTCTTACATGAGTTTTATTCATCATGACCAGAGACAATGAACATTCAAAGTTTAGTACTTTGAACACAAAGTATTTAAATATGTCTTTGAACATACTCATGATGGGAACATTGTTAGTTTGCAGATACAGATGATGGGAATATTGTTAGTTTGCACATACATATGATGGGAACAATGTTGATCTGTGCATATTATCATGAGCTTTAACTACAAGAAAATTGATTCAGATAAGAATTTTTTAGTGAACAGTTCAGCTATTACATCAAATATAGTATCAAGAGTGATTATTGTATATATGAGTACCATATATCAGTATATCTTATAAATTAGGATTTTGTCTAATTCACATGTTTTGGTTTCTTGGAATAAATTTATAGAAACATGCTTCCTCAATTATTCCTTGTACTTACCCTTTAAACTAGATTCCTCCTTGAACCAATGTGAAAGATGGTTGGAAGAAGTGTCTGAGTTGTCAGTGTGTTGATGTCTTTGAGAGATAGAGTCCCTAAGGAGTCTTACGGGATACAATCTAGTGAAAATATAATACTATCTTTGTAAAACACATGTCAATAAAGAACTAATTGGTGGTTCTTGAAACATACATATGTTTCATTGTGTGTGGTGTTCTTTCAGAAACAATACAGTTCATGAAGCTGGAATTTCCTGCTTGCTTTTGGCAAAGGATAGTGAGAACAATACCTGGTGAGTATGAGGTTAATCATTAATTTGATAGATTCCCCCATTCATAAGGTCACCTCCTTTTTGTGATGAAAACAAATGACTATATATGATGGATTAACTTAGGCGATAATGCTGTTATCACTAGGTGTGTGTGTGTGGGGTGGGTGTGTGTAAGGCAGGTACAAATAGTAAAAATGCATCACTTTGTTGGTTTTTATGGATGGCACCTTAACAAGGTGTAGCCTTGCTTGAGATGATCCTTATACAAGGGAGATCATTGTATATAACATGATATTTCAGTACAGTATTAGTAAATAATATTGTAATATAAAGAATATGCTTTTATTTATTTAGGATCTTCTGATACACCTTATAAACAGTATTCCATGGCTGCTATGCCATATTTACTTCATGGTCTGGTACAGATCTTCCGATACACCTTATAAACAGTATTCCATGGCTGCTATGCCATATTTACTTCATGGCCTGGTACATATCTTCCGATACACCTTATAAACAGTATTCCATAGCCATGCCATATATTTACTTCATGGTCTGGTACAAATCTTCCGATACACATTATAAACAGTATTCCATAGCCATGCCATATTTACTTCATGGTTTGGTATAGATTTTCCGATACACCTTATAAACAGTATTCCATAGCCATGCCATATATTTACTTCATGGTCTGGTACATATTGCTCTAGTTCTTCTTTTGAGTTTAATATTGAATAATAAATATTGGCTTATATAGGTCATAGGAATATTTTAGGTTTGAAAGTCACCAGAGAAGGCGGTGAGTTTATTTTTCTTCCTTTTAACTTCTTCCTGTTGTAAGCTTAATTTGAAGGTAAGATGGCTGACCTTTCTGACCTTTTAAACTCTTTGCATGCCCCAGTGTGCACGAAAACTTTTCTGTTGCACATAGGTGAAATTGATCATACATTGATGGTTAACAGTACCTTGCCATAACAGTTTATTTGTAAATCATTAATTGTCTCTATCTTAGTTATGATCACTTATGATGAAACATGTTAATCCCGTAACATTGATTTATTTTCCAGGATAAACAGTTATTTGTTTATCTCATAATGCAGTCTTCACAGTCATTTACTTTATGTGTCCTTCAGTATATTAAAATTATTACACCTGTGTTGAGAAGAAACAGGATTTGGGGATTTGCAGAGAATATCAGACCATAAATGGTTTTACTGAATGCAAATATATTGGTAATACATGTTAGATTCTCTGATATGTATTTTATATGAATAATACTTACATCATTTTCTTCTGAAAAAAAAGAATCTTCTAAAACTATAACAAGATAGAAATTATTTTTAAACTTGTATTTAAAATAGGCTGTATTAATACATAAACAGTGTACCTGTTCTTAAGCAGGCACTCATTGTTTGAATCAACTTTTCTTGTGTATGTGAGATGGTTGAAGAAGAGACAGAATATTAACCACTGACTGGATATGAGAGATTGATTTTGTGTTGATCATTAGAGACAGTTGCAATTCATACTGCTAAATTTATCGATACAAAATACCAGCCAAGACTGCATGGTGGCCATTTAAATGTACCAATAATGATTGTTTCTCATTAGTTTCACTGTGCCTTAAGCATGTGTTTACAGCAAAGCTTTGGGTTTTTTGGATTATCAGATCCTTCTCTTAATTGTGTAAAAGTAGCACTTTGCATGTAGCTGTAAATACAGTCTAGTGTCCGAGCCCTCTCTGGCACTTTCCATGCATGTAGCTGTGAATATGTTCTAGTCTCCCAAGTATCCTCTTTGTGACAAGTGGCACTTTCCTTGCATGTAGTTGAGTACATTCTAGTACCCAGTCAGACATGAAATTATACCCATTAAAACAGGAGGGATTAGCAAACATAGTATATAATTATCAGTAAATTTGGGTAATTGCCTATCCTAGGACAGAAAAAAAGAAAGTTATATATATATATAGTATTTTATGCTGTATCAGTGATATACCACGAGACGTATATATTTTTCTTTGAAATGAAATGAGGCTGGCTGAGTTTCCTTTTAATGCAAAATTTATACGAGTGGTATATCATTCATACAGCATACATACTGTACATATATTTTATTTATATCAAATACAAGTACATATATTTGTAGTTTTAACAGAACTATGATTTACTAGAGGTAGCTGTGTATTGACCGAGTGAATGAACTTTTCACATCCCCTAGTGTGTCCACTAAAAAATGTAGTTCTATGCCTTTTGTTTCTATTCACAATCACCTTTTCATATTGATAAGTTGATTGTTTTCTTTTTTTTGTTTCTACTTTTCTTCACATTGATTATATCAGTACAATACACACTTATGATTTAAACATGAAAGATGGTTTTACTGATGAAAGTAGAGCACTACAAACATTTGGTTAGCTATGCCATTCACGTGAACAAGCACTTGGTTAGCTATGCCATTCACATGAATACTTAGCCATTCATGTATTGGTGAATGGAAATTAATGTGGAATAAAAAGTAAGGAAAATGATGAACCAAAAAGAGATAATTAAAATATTTAAATATATTTACACTTGATCAAAGTCATATTTCTGCTTTATAGCAGTACCATGACCATACTCTCTCTCTCTCTCTCTCTCTCTCTCTCTCTCAGTCTCTTCTTTAGTTAGTTTGATTTTACTTTTACCATCACTCATAACTCCAGAGAAATTATGGGATGAGACAAATGAAAATATTCTGCATTCGTCATTTCATAGGCTTTCACCCATATCCTGCTATTATAGGAAATAGGGAGAGACCGTTGGACATTTCATATTTAATTAATAATGACCAATTCTTAGAACATTATAATATTTTTAAGAAAAAACAATAAAACATTTAATACATACAATATGTGTTCCACATAACCGAGGAATTTACTTTATAATGATGACATGGTTTGCAACTTTGTATCACTAATAAACACTGTAGTTAAATCTCAAGGAAAGTGCACACATTTTGTTACAATGAACCATGTTCTTGTAGGTTACTCTGTTTAATTTCTATTTGAAGGTTTTAATCCAGCCCAAACTCATTTTCTCTCATTCCACATTTCTGCACAGGTTGTCCAGGGGGGAACAGAAAGCAGACAGGATTATGATGAAAATGTGTGTCATCTTAAATAAATTTTGAAAATGGGGATGCTTATTATCATTATTTTCATTTGTTACTAATGATTAATATATGGAATTCATCTCTTCATCTACCATATATAAATAATATTCTTTGTTCCATACAGTGTGAATAAGTTAATATATAAAAATTAATAGTTCTCTTTGGTTGCATTTCATTGCATTACAGGTCTTAATGATCATATTCATGGCCATTCAACCACAGCAAGTTAGATGTTATATTTAGTTTCTAAAATACTGTGATTTTTACTTAAAGTCAATGCTTTTGTCCCAGACATGAAATGCATTGATCTGGATGGTAGAATGTCATTCCTTGTGTACAGGTGATGTGGGAAATTGGCATTGGAATTCTAGAAGACTACAATTGTTCAGAATAAGCCAGTTTTGATAATTTTAGTTCTCTATAATCTTCCAGGTGGAACACTTTTACAAATGACCAATGCCAAAAGGATATTTCAGTTCTTATTAAATTGTTTATATACATACAGAATTTTCTAATAATGGTGATAGTTTGCAATAGAGTTTTAAGTGTATGGATTCTTGGACATTTGCCCAGAGACTAGTATGAACTGTGAGATACAAAGTGTTACATTTTTTCAGAATGCTCAAATAAATATTTCTGAAAATAAGAATCCTTTAAACCACCTTACATATTGTCATTGTGTCCAAATTGTTAACCTTCCAGGATAGACTGTATATGTTTGCTTGTCTTTTTATAATGTAGTAATGTTACTTTTTGTCTTACTTTACATGATACATGTCCATAGAACCTTTTTATAATGTAGTCAATGTTACTATTTCTTTGGAGCTCCCAAGCTCCTGAGTTTTCTAAAGCGCGGATCACTGACATCTCACCTCTATCAGTGTGTGTTCGAGTCTCAGATTCGGCCAATGTGGGTATGTGAGAAAGCTTGCCAGTAGCTTCTCGTGGGTCAGTGGTTCTTTCCGGGGTTTTTCCTGGGTTCTTCCTTCATCATTAATACTGGCCGCCATGTACAGTTTATCAGATGCTGAAAAATGGCATTAAACCCTACAACAACAACAACAATAACAAACTGCTTTTTGTCTTACTTTACATGATACTTGTCCATAGAACCAAGTTATTATAATGCGGTAAATTTACTTCTTTTGCCTTTATACGAAACTTGTCACAGAGCCTTATTATAGGTAGAAAATTATTTCTTTTTGTTTTACTTTACAGGATACTGACAGGTTCTTTTGACAAAAGTGTAAAGATTTGGTCTGCTGATGGTAAAAATGTGTACACGCTGGACAAATTTTTGTCAACTGTTTCTGGGATATGTTATGTACCACGGAATAAAACAGTGTGGGTAGCTGGAGGATCCTCTTATGCTTCTCTGTATGACCCCAAGTCAAGAGAAAATGTAAGTTCTGCCTTTCATGTCTTTTATTTATATAGCCCCATCTTTAGTGCCAGAGACATTGAATGACTATATCTGGAACTTATCAACAGACCATAAGTCTGGACTTAAAACTTGAGTTTCAGAATCCAGCATTGTGACCTTGATTTTACCTAAACAATTTTAGCATGTGCTTAGTTTTAGAATCTAGTTGTCTGATTGACTGAATTTAGATTCTAATGTAAAATCAACCATGTAAATATATTAAGAACAGACTTAACAACAAGACTCAAGTTTCAGTAAACATTAAAAAAATTCTTCTTCAAACATGTTGTATGTTTGCATTCAAACAGATATTTTCAATAAACATTGAGCTGACCTTAATAATTAAGAAATTTGCAATTTCTTTTAAATTATATCCTTTCAAAAGAATATCTCTCTCAGGAAAAAACATGTGATACCTCAGAATTCATTATCCTTATTCCCCTAGGAAAGAAAAGTTCTCAACCACAAAACTATACATTTTATTTTTTCCACTGACTTTTTGATGTCATTATAATTGTCTTGCTAGATCACTGCCCAGGCAGCCTGGGTCAGCCAAATCAGTATGTTATTTTTGGAAAGGCACTTAACTCTGATTTCCTCATCACGGTATAGATAGTAATATATTGACAGTGCTGATAAAACCAACTATACTAGGTTGCAACAATACTTGTCATTATTTTGATTGTAGTGTATCAAAAATGAATCAATAGGCACAATTAACTAGCTTGAAAAAGCTTTTAAAATATAACTATATATATATATATATATATATATATATATATATATATATATATACACACACACACACACACACATTCACACATGCATGCATATGTGTACATATTAATTTACTTGGAAAATTAGAACGTGTGCACATTAAATACAGATTTGATTAGTTTATACATGTAATAGTTGAAAGAATGTTAGAGAAGGAGAGGAAGTTTTATCAGTTTGATTTTATGTTTCTGCATGGCAAGTATTGGTGTACATATGGAATATATAAGCTGAATTACATCATTCTCATGAAGACAAGCTTTTGAGGGTGTTTTCCAAGGAGGACTTTCATTCAGTACACAAAGATTAGCTTCTTTTATAAACATTAGTTAGACTTTTGAGGTCAGTGTACACAGATATTGATAATTAATAAGTTTATTTTCTTTCATCATGACATACTGGTCTTAGTTTAAAAGATGGTCAGTATACAAATTGTCTGAAATCCTGTTTCTGCATTTCACAACAAAGTAAAGGGGAGATGAATCTTAACATATTATATATGCAGGACTCATAAAAAAAAGAATTCTACAAGAATGTCATAGTGTCACACAAGCAGTAATTTTTCTTTCATTGAGATGATATACTGCTAAACATAGCAGTATTCTATAACCCTCTCAAAAACTACTGAGTTGAACCAATCCAGATTATATATTTAAATACCTGAAATAAGTCTAAAACTATATTAAGTTCTTATGGCTGGCTTTTCAAAATAATGTTTTTTTACCATTTCTGTAACTATTTGGATTTTGACCATTTTTGTCAAAAACCTTTTAAGGAATTTTTTTATCATCTGAATATGAGATGCTTATCAAATTTCCACAGTGCGCAAAATGCTTTGTAAAAGGGAGAACTATTCTGTAATATTTCAAAAACCAAATAAGGTAATATAAATATAAATGCAAATATGTCTACCAGACTTTTTGTGTTTATATGTTTTGAGTAGCAGGCATCTCATACATGTGTTTAGATGACATGAGTAGCAGGCATCTCATACATGTGTTTAGATGATGTGAGTAGCAAGCATCTCATACATGTGTTTAGATGACATGAATAGCAGGCATCTGATACATGTGTTTAGATGACATGAGTAGCAGGCATCTCATACATGTGTTTAGATGATGTGAGTAGCAAGCATCTCATACATGTTTTTTAGATGACATGAGTAGCGGGCATCTCATATATGTGTTTAGATGACATGAGTAGCAGGCATCTCGTACATGTGTTTAGATGATGTGAGTAGCAGGTATCATACATGTGTTCAGATGATGTGAGTAGCAAATGTATAATACATGTGATCAGATGATGCAAGTAGCAAGCATCTCATACATGTGTTCAGATGATGCAAGTAGCAAGCATCTCATACATGTGATTAGATGATGTGAGTAGCAAGCATCTCATACATGTGTTTAGATGATGTGAGTAGCAACAAAAATGAGCACTTTGTGACCTAAAATAAATAGAACTGCATTAAATTTTAGACATGGAAATTTGACTCTGCCTTTTGTGTATCCATGATGTTATATCCCCCTACGTCTTTGACAGGAGTGATCAGCTTTGCTGTGATGCATTGCTGAATCAACATGATTTGTGATCAGATATGATCAGATAGTTTACATAATGTCAAGAATGTAATTTGCTGTGACAGGTCAAATCAATTCTAATGCTCTCTTAAGTCACTGGTATTGATATGATCAGATAAGTTACATAATGTCAAGAATGTAATTTGCTGTGACAGGTCAAATCAATTCTAACGCTCTCTTAAGTCACTGGTATTGATATGATCAGATAGGTTACATAATGTCAAGAATGTAATTTGCTGTGACAGGTCAAATCAATTCTAACACTCTCTTAAGTCACTGGTATTGATATGATCAGATAGGTTACATAATGTCAAGAATGTAATTTGCTGTGACAGGTCAAATCAATTCTAACGCTCTCTTAAGTCACTGGTATTGATATGATCAGATAGTTTACATAATGTCAAGAATGTAATTTGCTGTGACAGGTCAAATCAATTCTAATGCTCTCTTAAGTCACTGGTATTGATATGATCAGATAGGTTACATAATGTCAAGAATGTAATTTGCTGTGACAGGTCAAATCAATTCTAACACTCTCTTAAGTCACTGGTATTGATATGATCAGATAGTTTACATAATGTCAAGAATGTAATTTGCTGTGACAGGTCAAATCAATTCTAACACTCTCTTAAGTCACTGGTATTGATATGATCAGATAGGTTACATAATGTCAAGAATGTAATTTGCTGTGACAGGTCAAATCAATTCTAACGCTCTCTTAAGTCACTGGTATTGATATGATCAGATAGTTTACATAATGTCAAGAATGTAATTTGCTGTGACAGGTCAAATCAATTCTAATGCTCTCTTAAGTCACTGGTATTGATATGATCAGATAAGTTACATAATGTCAAGAATGTAATTTGCTGTGACAGGTCAAATCAATTCTAACGCTCTCTTAAGTCACTGGTATTGATATGATCAGATAGGTTACATAATGTCAAGAATGTAATTTGCTGTGACAGGTCAAATCAATTCTAATGCTCTCTTAAGTCACTGGTATTGATATGATCAGATAAGTTACATAATGTCAAGAATGTAATTTGCTGTGACAGGTCAAATCAATTCTAATGCTCTCTTAAGTCACTGGTATTGATATGATCAGATAGGTTACATAATGTCAAGAATGTAATTTGCTGTGACAGGTCAAATCAATTCTAACGCTCTCTTAAGTCACTGGTATTGATATGATCAGATAAGTTACATAATGTCAAGAATGTAATTTGCTGTGACAGGTCAAATCAATTCTAATGCTCTCTTAAGTCACTGGTATTGATATGATCAGATAGGTTACATAATGTCAAGAATGTAATTTGCTGTGACAGGTCAAATCAATTCTAATGCTTTCTTAAGTCACTGGTATTGATATGATCAGATAAGTTACATAATGTCAAGAATGTAATTTGCTGTGACAGGTCAAATCAATTCTAACACTCTCTTAAGTCACTGGTATTGATATGATCAGATAGGTTACATAATGTCAAGAATGTAATTTGCTGTGACAGGTCAAATCAATTCTAATGCTCTCTTAAGTCACTGGTATTGATATGATCAGCCTTTGAAAGTGGGGTAAAGTTAGGAGACCTTTGTGTTGTGCTGAAGAGTGCAATCAAATTTAGTTGGCATCCATACAAAATTTAAAACAAAACCTATGCAGCCATTTGACAAATTGATTTGTTCTTAAGAAAGAAATTATGTCTACATCAAATACAGCCCTATTTATTTTAGGGTGATATCCTTCAAATATGCAACATGTTTTTAATTTATTTATTCATTTACATGCATAAAATAATTAGCTATGAATGCATGTAGGATGCATAGCTATCGATATAATATGTTGACTATGGATTTTACCCTTCCTCATGTTCCTTGTATATTTCCTTGAAATATCTTCATATAAACAATTTAATTTAGTCTTACTTATCTTAGGATAAGCATGGACAGAAGATATGAAAGATCAGAATAGACTGTTGCGTTTTAAAAGATATAGTTGCATTTAAGTAAATTACTAGAATTTATAATGCTAGTGATCTTACAGAAACAATTGAATCATGCCTAATTGCTCTGTTGTTCTAGTCTGCCACCAAGAAGCTAATTTCAAGAAACATTGTATTTTTTTGTTTAGGCTTTAATTTTGCTCTTTTTTTAACACAAATAACATGTCCTAATTTTGTTCTTAAAACCAGATCCCTTCTAATTCTAAACTGAATCTGATCAATGTATTAAGAAAGAGAAATAACCTTTTGAAGATTTTTGCACAAGTTGGAATTCTCACTAGGATTTTGTAATAGAAGCCTGGAACCAGAAGTCTCAAAATAGATTCTTATAATAATAATAAAAAAATATTAAAAAATAACCAATCATCCAACCCACCTAGTAATAAGTGTAAAATACATATTTTAAAATATCGTCATCATGTACTGAGTTTTCAGTAATGATTCCATTCTTAACAGACCTTTAACCTCTGTCCATGGCAAAATAGATTTTAGGCGGTTAACTTTGATTATTATTTATATTATTATTATTATTTATACTGTAGACTGGTAGAAACATACAGTGCTTAAGATAGTAACTGTTTTAATCTGTCTTAAACTACTTAATCATTTTAAGATAGTAACCATTTTAATCTGTCTTAAACTACTTTAACATTTTTAACTATTTAAGATAGTAACAGTTTTAATCTGTCTTAATTCATAGAAACACATGGTAGAATGTTGCTTACAAAACATTTTTGTGTGTAGAATTTAACGTTAGTCCTGTGTAGTTTATAGTTAATTTTATCTGTATTTTCTAGGTGTCAGATTTTATTGGAACATTCCAGCAGCAAGAAGAGGAGAAGTATCATTTGCAAATACTCAAATTCTTTCCAGAATTAAATCAAGTTGTAGGTAAGTATAATAACAATAATAATAATGAAGACTTTGTATAGCGCCTAATCTTTAGAAACTCTAAGCGCTTTACAACATCTATAATGATATGACTACACAAATAAAACACCATAAAATTAGAAAACAAAAAATGCTGAAAGTATTTAAGGTAGGAAACAATTTTAGGTCCTTAAGTTTGTTCTTGCAGTCAAAAAGGTGAGTTTTAAGAGCACTCTTGAAAGGGATCACTGTTACTTTGTGTCTAATTTCAATGGGCAATTCATTCCATGTTGCTGGGCCCTGGTATCAAGATGAATTTCAGATAATAAAAAATTTGCCCCAAAAGTATTTTTTAAATTGATTATTTGTTATCACATTTTAAATAGTCATTGCAAATGACAGCTAACTGTAATACAGTATATGCAAAATATACTGATACACACATGTAGACTGCATCTATTGTTTGATTGTGCACCTGAAAATTCTATAACAAATATGGAGTGAGTAAAACAAAAGACCTAAAAGAAATCAGCATTTAAAAAGTTTAAAAAATAAAGTTTTGTTTATGCATGCTTGAGTTGTAAATGTATACTCAACACCAAAAGGTACATGGGCCAGTCACCATTACTGATTTACATTTGAACAGCCAATAAATGAAGACCACTCATAGAAAGACAGTCATCAAGAGCGATTTTGCAACCAAATACTATTTTAAGAATCAGTCATTTTTATTTCGATCTTATATTTGGAAAATACATTTTTTCTCTCCAAAGTCTTGTATATTCAGTATATGTATTTCGAAATGGTTAATTAACTTCTTTTGCAATAATTGTATGCTGTTCCATTATTCAATGAACTCTGAGCAGATTTACTGACCGACATGATGAGGCGCATCTTGTTGAACAACAAAATAAAGTTATGCTCTAGTTCCAAAAAAAAAAGTAATCCTCTCAGACAATTAAATTCCAGAATTGACAACCATGCTTTGATTAAAAATATAATTAAACAGAAAACACTGAATTTACACTGAAATGTTAACTGCATGCTAAATCGTTATGCAGTAATAGCACAGTCATGAGGCGGAATATACACAACCTTGAACTAGTTCAAATCTGAATGCATGTGTACTATAAGGAATTAACAGTTTAACATATAGTGCTTGAATGTTCTTTCTGACCAGGATACCTTTCTTCCTTTCATCACAAAATAAATTGTTTAATTAAAATAAGGAATGGAATAACATCTTTTTTTATACTACAAATTGGAACAAGGCAATTGTTTTCAAGCATGCCCGTTTCAAAAAATGTATTGGTCAGTCCCTATAAAAGACTTGACTTCATTAGATGTTTACAGAAATTAAGGCAGTAACAATTGTCAGTACTGTTATAAAATATTTATAAAGATTAGCATCAAAAGATGATATAAATTTCAGCTAGAGAAAGGTGTGTTTATATCGTATGAAGCAATTGGAGTTGCATGTTGAACATAACAGACCATTATGATCCCACCATTTACAGCAAAAATTTGATAATCATGCATAATTAATCTGAACCCAGCTTGTTGCTGAAATGACTAATAATGTGAAAAATTGTAAAATATCAGATGTTACAAATTTCATCTTTGTGACTGTTGCAGCATTTGATTGTTGATACCAAAACATATGTAAACTAATTTCTTTGAATAGTGCTAGGTATGTTTCTGTATGCTGTATATTACAAGTGGATTAAGTGTGACACACACCCATTACACCCATTGGCAGGAAAAACGTTTCTTCCATGATATCCAATATGTTATTATCTTTCTTACTACTTATGAATATTCCAGATTTCAGTTTCTGTACATGTAGATTTATAAGCAGTTAAGTTTTAATATTTTCATTCTGAAGATTGCTTAAAAATGTTGACATGTGAAGCATTGTAAAAAATAAGATTTTGGTTACTATTCATAAATATTTTATTATTTTTTTAAAACTCACATTGGTGTATAATTCCTCAAACATAAGCAGAATCGCAAAATATTTTCATGTCCGGAACATCTTTTTGACTTGGCATTAATATCACAGATTATCTTTCTTAGAACTAGGAGATTTTTACAATTAACTGAATGATGCTGTTTTTTTAGTATCAAAAAGTAAGCAAATTGCTCCCAAAAGAGATAATTATATAGATAATTAAATAGATAAATTGGTACCTTTCTATCTTTTTGTCCCATGAATGCATGCTATGTCAGATTGCATGGAGAGATGGCAGTGGTTTTCTTCCTTAATCCTCTTCACCCTCTACCCAACACCACAAATGTTTTCGATATCTTGTGAGCTGTACTGAATTTAAACAACAATGATAATTTTACAGAAAGTCAGATTGACTTCCAGAGTAACAAACAGGACACATTTATTTTGATAATAAGAGTACTGAAGATTAATTTTCAAAAGAAGACCTGTCATTTTTATTGAAAACCTAGTGTAACTGATGGCTAATTATAGGTTTCCTATCAATGTTAATTTATGGTTTCATTATACATGTATTTGTTATAATTGTACTCACTCTGTTATCAAAGAAGCCACAATAAAGTCTTCTCAAGAGTTTTCTATATTATATTGCATTTTAATATTGTGGGAAAATTTTTATATTAATGGTAAGCATCATATTGCATAATTCTATTTTTTTCTTCTGTTGCTTTTTTAGCTTCTACAAGCAGACGTCATTTAATTGTATGGAAGTACAACCCTTCGGGATGCATCACAGCTTTGAAATGCAAATCTCCGTTAGAGAGTGTCTGTTATAGTAAGTTTTTCAAGAAATTAAGTAACACAGGAAGCAGACGTTATAATATGACAACAACTAAAAGCATCTTCCTTTTAAAATGACAATAGCTAAAATCATATCTTCCAGTGTACTTTGCAGAAAAAATATGAATCCAAATGACTACAGATTTAAGACATCAGCAAGCAGTGATCCCTAAGATAAAATAATTTTTTTCATTAAATTTAAGTAAACTAAAAAATTTAAATCTCAAGAATTTAACTAAAAAAGTAAATTAATTGTTTGAAATAGAATGCATAATACTCATACTTTGTTTGCCTTGCAATCTGCTTTTGTGCTGAAAATTATAAGTCCTTTTCTTTGCTGATATAACTACATGTATTCCATTTGCTACCAAGTTATACAAGGTTGAATAATTTATGAAGTCCTTTTCTTTGCTGTAAGCAGTTATATTGTTCAATGATGGTTAAGCTTTTAATTTAATTGAAATAAGTCATGTATCCCAAAGAGAGTGCAATTTAAAAAGTTTGATGTATTTTTATATTTTAGTAAGTTAGAAAAAGAGAATGTATCAGCCTGTTTTATATTTGGGCTCTTTCCTTTTTATTCTCAGGCCGGTATCTCCTATTATAATAAAATTGTAAAGCAACAATGCAATTATGCAATAGAAAATGGAACTTTCTGATACAAGGTACGAGTGTTTTTAGCTCTTCTTGCTGTAAGACCCTGCATTCTTTATGCGTTACATGTCCATCAATAATTGGTCTTTTAAAATTCTCAACAAATATCATCAGAAAAATTATGGTTCTTCAATATGATTGGTTCATTTGAAATTGAGGCTACCATGCCTGTCTTTGTCCAATATATTAGATTTTGCAAACAGTTACCACTGTCACTGTATCTCATTTTTGTAATATTCAGCTTCTACTAATGTTGAATAGGAAAGCAGAATATTCAGAATTTTATCCAGGAAAAGAGAAGAAACTAGTGGAACGACAATTGTGCCGTCTTGTGTAGATCTGTGAAACGCTTTAGCAAAGGAGAAAACTGCGTTTTGCGAATTGTGTAATGTGATTTCGCTGTTGGGCATGGAGGTGCTCATTAAATACAAGAGCACAAAAAAGTTAATAAACATCAGGTTGTTGCTTCTTCACACAACTCAGCCTGAACTTTCAACATATATAAATACCAGAGAGAACCTTAATGTAATTTGATTGAAATTTGGTTTATTAAATTTCTTTTAGAAATGAAACTTCCTCTTTCATTTACTAGTGTTGCTTGTGATTTAATTTGAACACATTTTCCAGCCAGTTAAATTGCAAAGGAACACTCGTATTCTTGAACTAAAACATTTTAGTAAGAAAATCACAGAATTGAGATCATTATTGAAAGTTGCTACATTGGAATCAATAATGATTGAAGAAAAAAAACAAAGTGTGGAAAAGGCTTCTATAAACAGACTGTGTCTAAGTATTGCCCATTTGCATCTTCTGAATGGGTACCTAAATGTAACATGGTACCCATCCACAAAGTTCCAGTGTGCAACACATGCATCTTTGACATTAAATAATTATGTACGGCACTGTCCTACTTTACTGATGGTTATATACCTCTCCCTCGATAACTCATGCACAACGGGATCCACAAACATATACCACACTATAAGCAAAGGAGCTAGTTACCAAGGGACCTTTAAAACTGGAAGAAAAAAAAATCAGCTCAGACATGGAGAAAACTGCAGGAGGAGGGTGTTTAGGGAACTGGGCTTATTAATGACTGAATCATCATTTTACAATCACGTTGATAATATTTTTTAATTTGGTGCTTTTGCTAATGAAAATGTTAGTTTTTCTGTATAAATAACATTTATTTTCAACATGTCCAATATATTAATGATCATTCCAACTGGTTTTAACAACCTTCATGTGTATGCAAAAACATCTGTGTATTACATCACTGATTTTTGTTTTTGTTGATTAGTCTGGTTCCCGGAGTGTATTTTCTTAGTAAAATACCAAGTAGGGAGTCAATGTAGCAGGGAACTAGACTAACTGTCGATACACCACCAAACAAGATTCTTTTTTTTTAAAATCAGGGACATTTATTTCAGTAGACACATTTATGTCGAAAATCAATTTTTGTATTGTTCAATTAGTACAATATTGATCTCGTGATTTCATTGGAAGCAATAGTGAAACTTCTTATCATCCTTGAGGATATTTCTAGGTGCCAGTTCAGGAATTCTCAGAAACTCGCTTGCCCACAATGGTCTGTATCTGTAAAATAAATTTCTTTATTTTACAAACTATTTGTTTCATTTGATTGCCTTGCTATCGTTGATCCCAGGTAGGAATGAGTCGGTTAATTCAAATTAGTTTTATATATGTTGCATACACAATAACATTTATAACAATGTTTGATTGATCAACTGAAGCAAGTTCACCAGATGCATGATTGGGACCGCTAGAATTTCAGTATGTAGGATTTGTATGCCTTTTAACTTTTCTTTTATTCCACCTCTTTTATTGGATTCAAAAGACATAATGAACATGATAATACAAAGGAGGCCAACTTTTAATTCAATGCAACAATACAACAAATACTTCCGCAAATTGGTTATCAAAACATGGTCGGCACTTAATTAGGTTCTCAAAGAAATGCTTGCTGACAGCTTTTATGGTAGATTGACACTTTTTAGTTTAACATTGCTTTTATGTTGAGTACACTTAAGAGGAACAAAAATATAGAAATAACACTCGAATTTCACTTAATAAAAATGATTTAACTGGCATTTAAATATTAATGTACAGCCTAGGCATAAGTGTTATTTTCATTGATCAAAATTTACATGAATATCTTTAATTATGGTGTACTAAGAATGTCATTTGGAAAAAAATACAACAAATTATATGACTTCATATTAAAAATCAAAAGTTTTGATTAATATTTCCAGGTCCCATCTACTGTTTTTGACTGTAAAATGAATGATATATCAATGTTTCAGTTAACAATTTTGACCACGATTTTCTTCAAGTTCAAGAAATAGGGGTCAATGTTATGGGGAGGAATTTATTTTGTGGTACCCAAAAATGAGATCCATTCCTGACTCCACGTTGTATGCAGGTTCTGAGTTATCAAGGGTGTGAGTTATCAAGGGAGTGGTGTATGCTGTAAATAGTTACATATGAATTCAATTTTAAAAATCAGTATTTGTTCCTGAAAATCTGTATTTTTGTACAAGTAGTCAGTATTTTGTACTTGAGGGTTGGCAGCTATGTTGTTTTTCATGCTTTAAGCAATAAAGAATCTAAATTTATGTTATAATCAGAATATTTGAATTTTTAAAAGATTTTATTAACTGCTTTCTTAATAGTTCAGGGTGGCAGTGGTTTTAATGCAGAAAGTATGCTTATAATAAAAAGTTACTTATATTATCAATTTTTTTAAAATCCAGCTAGACATAATGCAGAATGCATGCTTATAATAAAAAGTTACTTTTATTATCAAAATTTTTCTATCCAGTTAGTTTTAATGCAGAATGCATGCTTACAATAAAAAGTTACTTTCATTATCAAATCTTTTTTTATCCAGTTAGACATAATGCAGATTGCATGCTTATAATAAATAGTTACTTTCATCGTCAAATTTTTTAAAATCCAGTTAGAGGTAATTCAGAATGCATGCCTATAATAAATAGTTACTTTCATTTTCAGTTTTTTTTTATCCAGTTAGACATAATTTAGAATGCATGCCTATAATAAATAGTTACTTTCATTATAATTTTTTTTTTCTTCTAGTTAGAGGTAATTCAGAATGCATGATTGAAATCTTTCTATCCAGTTAGCCTGAACTGATTCTCTGGCTTAGTTTTAATATTATTTTTTTTCAGCAAGGAAAGTACCAATCCTAATCTTCAGTGGGGACAGTGAAGGTGCTATTATTAAGTGGGAAAGAATGCAGTCCAACCACTTTATGTACAGGTATTTGGAATATCAAAACATGAACTTGTATTGATTTTTTGTGTTTCGAAGAATTGAAAATAAAAGAATCCTGTAAATTAATGCCATAAAAGGCAAGTGGCTTTTGAAAAATGTGCTTCCAGAAAGTATTTTTGTTTGTTTGATTAGGATATTTAATGTAGCTTTAACAATTTTTCAGTCATATCGCTACGATATCTGTGGTAGGACAGTTTATAGTGATGTCTAGCACTGAGGCATCATGTTGCAGACATCTAGCATGATGTCCCACCCAGTCACATTATCCTGACACCAGACCAACCAGTCCTAACACTAACCTCTTAATGTGGAGCACCAAGTGAGGCAGCTGAGAGTACCATTTTCGTAAGTCTTTGGTATGACTCGGCCATGACCTTCTGCTTCCTCAGTGGACAATCTAACCACTAGGCCACCAGAGCGGTTACTTCCAGAAAGTAAAAAAAACTTTAACCAGAAATATATATGTAAGATTAAATACCAATCAACAAGCCATTGAATAAGTAGCTGTATCAGAAAGGGATGAGGAGGTCATGTTAAAGTCAGATATGTTCAGGGTATCTTCTTTCTGCGCTCTGCAGATAAAATGCTTTATATATGCATTGCTGTTTATGGAAGCCATGAATGTGACCACATTATAAGCAAGTAAGTCTTATGCTGAGGGATGTCCTGTGTCACGATAATAGCACATATAAACATGAAAATGGAGTAGTTAATGATGTGAAGTTATGACATTTTGTCTGTATCAGCCAGGACAATACGATAAAGCTTATAATTTTGATGGGATCATTGACCACTATAAGCTGGGAGGGGGGTACTATTTTTGTAATGAGTGGTTTTAAAGTTAGGGATCAATATGAAATTTAATGTAAATTATCCACATAGATCTACAGATCTGGCTTCATACTTATTATAAATGTGCATTCAAAGTTAAGTTTTAGTTTGTTAGTAATAAAACCAATGTTGAACTTACATATTGTTTAAAGTCTGTATGCAATCACAACACAAGATTTGATGATGACCACAATGGTTTAAACTGAACAGTTCCCTATTTTACATCTTTAATATTTTTTGCTCATCTATTGAAATTTTATCTTTAAAAAGAAATTCATATCCAGATCTGTTACTCTTGCATATAACCTTAACCATGAATAAGAACCCCTAACAAACTCTGCAACACTGCTGAAGCACAACTACAGTATCAGTAAAAAGCACTCATCTGAAAATAGTCCCAAGAATTTATCCACAAAATGAATGTTAAAAAATTCCAGTGCATTATCATGGGATCTTTACAGCAAATTCCATCACCAAAAAACTTGTTTTCAAGCAAATTGGAATCTTATAATGGTAAATGTGCAGCAAAATATAAGAAAACATCCCCTACAACACACCCTACCACCACAGGTTAACTGAAACACTATATATTTGCAGAAACACCCTTGAAGTCTTTACAGGAATGTGGTCATTATAAATATGTGAGCATGTACTATACATAAATTGGATCTTTTGTACCTGACACACACACACATGTATACATACAAATCTATTAGTTGAAATGGATAATTTTTTATACAATGCAATTTAGATACTGTTCGAAGACAAATATAGTTTTCTGAATTCAGTTTAACCTATTCATTTCTTTTCAGTAAGGAGTATTTCACAGTTAGTGACTCTAAAATAAAAAAGAAGCGGCGAGCGGGCAGTAAGCAGTTAGAATTACAGTTAGAACAGGAACAGGAACAGAAAAACCAGCAGGATCAGAACCAATCTGACAAGCAAGAGGATGAGGAGGAAAGCGAGAATACCACCAGATCCGGCAACTCAATGAAGCATATCAAGAGTCACTACAGATATAATAAACCCTTCCTTCCACCTGTAAGTACAGGATATAGTCTTTTCCTTTCGGTTTATTTGTCAGATTGTTTTATTACATACAGTATATAGTTTTATGTGCAATATCGTTTAATGATATTAGAAAGGTGAGTTAACTTAATTCCACCAGCTGATGTCATCTTGTTATCAGCCCTACCCCACCCCACCTCATATGTAACACAGCAGGGAGGAATGTTTTTCTGTCCATCTGTCTGCTTGTAAACATTTCTGTTTCATCTTTATTTCAGCCAGACTTGGTATTCATGTCAGGCAAGTTGCACAAAGGTGCTGCATGATGTTTAAATATTGGTTGTATGAAAGTTAAGTTTTAGTACTACATGTTTAACTTGTTACTTGTTTAGGCTCTAAATTATAAACAGTAACAAAGAAAACGTGAAAACAAAAAGATTTGTAAAATTTAACAAATAATTTATTTCCTTGGGAAAAGATTGTAAAAATGGAAAAAAAACTTAAAGTTTTAAGATTAAAAACCCAAAACTAATCCAAGAATAATCCATGAATTAAATTACAAAAGTCCTAGTAATGAAATGTTTTAATAGATTTAAGGTCGAGTCCTGTTGGAAAATCCAAGATGGAAGACGATGACATGTTGAAGTCTGTTTTGTGTTTATCTATAGTTCCTTGTAGAATCACAAGATTTAACACTCCAGTGATGGAAATCTAAAAAAGATTTTGATAAACTGTATTTGTCCAAGAATTTTCTATGAGCACATCAGATATTTCCAGAGAAATGAATTAATCCTTTAAAATTCAAATGAATTGAAGAATTGTTAACATAGATTAAAAAACTGGCTTCAACAAAAGAAAATGACTTAAACGTCATTTGTAAAAGCCCAGAACTAACTATATTTCTATATTTCACTAAAACAAAGATTATATCGTATTCTAATATGAAGTTAAGAAAAAAGTCTCCAAATTGCAGAACCAATCATTTTCATTTTAAGAATAAAAAGTTGTTTACTTCTTCACTAGCCCCATCTTGACCGTGACAGCAACCAATCATTTTAATATTATAATAAAACTTGTTTACATGGTTGCCATTAACCTTGATTCAAGGTCAGGATCTAGGTCAACATTACATGTTTACCAAAGAGTAATTCGGTCAACCAATTTTCTGAAAAATCATCATCTCTAGTGAATACATTTACATGTATGGAAAAGTAAAAAAGAATTTAAAACTGACAAACAAACAATGAAATTAAAACAAATATATATCAAATCAGATATATATAACAAACTAAAGATGATAGCTGTTGAGTTCTAGTGCCACATGATGTTCAACAATATTTAGTATCAAAATGAGTTCTAGTGTCACATGATGTTTAAGTATGCATAGAATTCAACTGAGTTCTAGTGCCACATGATGTTTAACTATAGATAGTATCCAATTGAGTTCTAGTGCCACGTGATGTGTAACTATTGGTAGTATCCGATTGAGTTCTAGTGCCACATGATGTTTTACTATAGATAGTATCCGATTGAGTTTTAGTGCCACATGATGTTTAACTATAGATAGTATCCGATTGAGTTCTAGTGCCACATGATGTGTAACTGTTGGTAGTATTCAACTGAGTTCTAGTGCCACATGATGTTTTACTATGGATATTATCCGATTGAGTTTTAGTGCCACATGATGTTTAACTATAGATAGTATCCAATTGAGTTCTAGTGCCACATGATGTTTAACTATAGATAGTATCCGATTGAGTTCTAGTGCCACATGATGTTTAACTATAGATAGTATCCGATTGAGTTCTAGTGCCACATGATGTTTAACTATAGATAGTATCCGATTGAGTTCTAGTGCCACATGATGTGTAACTGTTGGTAGTATTCAACTGAGTTCTAGTGCCACATGATGTTTAACTATAGATAGTATCCAATTGAGTTCTAGTGCCACATGATGTGTAACTGTTGGTAGTATTCAACTGAGTTCTAGTGCCACATGATGTTTAACTATAGATAGTATCCGATTGAGTTCTAGTGCCACGTGATGTGTAACTATTGGTAGTATCCGATTGAGTTCTAGTGCCACATGATGTTTAACTATAGATAGTATCCAATTGAGTTCTAGTGCCACATGATGTTTAACTATAGATAGTATTTGATTGAGTTCTAGTGCCACATGATGTTTAACTATAGATAGTATCCAATTGAGTTCTAGTGCCACATGATGTTTAACAATAGATAGTATCCGATTGAGTTCTAGTGCCACATGATGTTTAACTATAGATAGTATCCAATTGAGTTCTAGTGCCACATGATGTTTAACTATAGATAGTATCCAATTGAGTTCTAGTGCCACATGATGTTTAACTATAGATAGTATCCAACTGAGTTCTAGTGCCACATGATGTTTTACTATAGATATTATCTGATTAAGTTCTAGTGCCATGTGATGTGTAACTATTGGTAGTATTCAATTGAGTTCTAGTGTCACATGATGTTTTACTATAGATATTATCTGATTAAGTTCTAGTGCCATGTGATGTGTAACTATAGGTAGTATCCAAATGAGTTCTAGTGTCACATGATGTTTTACTATAGATAGTATCCGATTGAGTTTTAGTGCCACATGATGTGTAACTATTGGTAGTATTCAATTGAGTTTCAGTGCCACATGATGTTTAATTGTACATAGCATCCAATTGAGTTCTAGTGCCACATGATGTTTAATTGTACATAGCATCCAACTGGGTTCCAGTGCCATATGATGTTTAATTTACTTAGTATCCAACTGAAATCTAGTGTCACATGGTTTAATTAGGTTAAATTTGTATGTTGCCTCTCAAGTCAAAACAGTTTCCAAAATGGACTTTTTTTCTTCATCAAAGCCACATATGAATTATGTTGGCTGTTACAACCCTAATGTAGGTCATTTTACAAAATCTGCATTTTATTTGCATTCCATTTGTGATCTGTTTGCATTCCATGTATGATCCATTTCCATACTGTTTAAAAATTTTCATTGTTACCAAAAACTGTAGGTAAAAATAAAAAATTAAATTAGCAAAAATGCACCAACTTAGGGCTAAAAGGATTCTCAGATTCAGATTATGCTTCACTTAGAAAAGAAGGAACTAATGGTTATGCACTTGATAATTCCTGGGACAAGGACAGGTAAAACAAAATATTAACACAGATATTAAATGCGACTATCATGGGGGGGATAATTATTTACAGATATTAGATTTATTATCTTTATTAATCATTGAGCAAGTAGAGTCCCTAGCTATGGTCCCTTAGTCAGCAAGTAGAGCCCCTTGCTATGGTCTCTTAGTCAGCAAGTAGAGCCCCTAGCTATGGTCCCTTAGTCAGCAAGTAGAGCCCATAGCTATGGTCCCTTAGTCAGCAAGTAGAGCCCCTAGCTATGGTCCCTTAGTTAGCAAGTAGAGCCCCTAGCTATGGTCCCTTAGTCAGCAAGTAGAGCCCATAGCTATGGTCCCTTAGTCAGCAAGTAGAGCCCCTAGCTATGGTCCCTTAGTCAGCAAGTAGAGCTACAAGCTATGGTCCCTTAGCAAGTAGAGTCCCTAGCTATGGTCATTTAGCAAGTAGAGTCCCTAGCTATGGTCCCTTAGTTAGCAAGTAGATTCCCTCACTATGGTCCCATAGTCAGCAAGTAGAGCCCATAGCTATGGGACCTTTGGACATTTTTGCATCGATTCCAGACTCCCTTTCCTTGTTGCTGTTTTTATCTTTTAGCATATATTGCAAGCAAATTGTGACTCTTTTGTTTCACAGAGAGTAAAGTCTTCAGTTTGAGCAAAAAATAGTAGCTAAGAAACCAGTCTTTATATTTTAAAGGGATTGTAAAGGACCTAACTTGTAACTTTTATTTTGTTGCTCATACATTCAAGAAATGACATTACTTTTTAATCTGAAACTTTTCTTTGAAAGTTTCCATTCATAATTTTGTTTCTCTGTATAGACCTATTGCAGATACTTGTCATGCCTTTTGTTTTAGGTGCCTGCAGTGAGTAAGGTTTTAAAAATACTCTTAGTTTTCACGTCTTTTCTTCTGAAAGTAGCAGGCAGATTACTTTTATTCTAGGTGATTTGAAAATGTAGATGATTAACTGAAATTTAGTGAGAAATGTGCACATATGTATACACTTTTTTTGTCATTATTTTTGTTCCACTTTCATAAATATTTATTGCATAAAAATCAATTTATCAGCATTAGTGTTTTAACATGTCAGATTTTGCATTATTTGTTTAAGATCAAGCTGATCTTATGCCAGGATCTTTCAATAGCAACATGCCTGCTTTGTGCAAGACTAAAGTGGGTGCCTATCTTGTGATTGTCCGCTTTTGTGAAATCAACTTTTGCTGCACATCTCTATATGATGTCATCACTACATTATGATGTCATCAATCTAATTGACTTGATACCTAGGTGTATCATAATGCTATCATCAATCTGATTCACTTGATAGCTAGGTGCATCATAGTGCTATCATCAATCTGATGCACTTGATAACTAGGTGTATCATAGTGCTATCATCAATCTGATTCACTTGATAACTAGGTGTATCATAGTGCTATCATCAATCTGATTCACTTGGTAACTAGGTGTATCATAGTGCTATCATCAATCTGATTCACTTGATAACTAGGTGTATCATAGTGCTATCATCAATCTGATTCACTTGATAACTAGGTGCATCATAGTGCTATCATCACTCTGATTCACTTGATAACTAGGTGCATCATAGTGCTATCATCAATCTGATTCACTTGATAACTAGGTGTATCATAGTGCTATCATCAATCTGATTCATTTGATAACTAGGTGTATCATAGTGCTATCATCAATCTGATTCACTTGATAACTAGGTGTATCATAGTGCTATCATCAATCTGATTCACTTGATAACTAGGTGTATCATAATGCTATCATCAATCTGATTCACTTGATAACTAGGTGTATCATAGTGCTATCATCAATCTGATTCACTTGATTACTAGGTGTATCATAGTGCTATCATCAATCTGATTGACTTGATAACTAGGTGTATCATAGTGCTATCATCAATCTGATTCACTTGATAACTAGGTGTATCATAATGCTATCATCAATCTGATTCACTTGATATAAGGTGTATCATAATGCTATCCTCAATCTGATTGACAGGTTTAACTGCAACCAACATAGACCCTGATATGTCATGATATAATATGCTGGTAGATCAGGGTCTGTGTTGTTTGTTGTGTCGATTATTCCTGAATCTTACTTAGACCCAGATCTGCTGGAGCATTTTGTGATGGCAGATCTGGGGCTATACAGTTTACAGTTGGACCTGGCTTTGAAGGAAGTATGTATTGTATACCAGAATGCTTTTTATCACTAACTGTTTATAAGAATGTAGTCATGATTGTATGAAAATAGTTTTATTATAAATACTAACTTTTCAAACTTAATTTCTTCACTATGTAACACAGTTTTTTTATTTTTGGTAACTTTTATCTTAATTTGCACTTTTTTCCACCGAAATATTTCTTAGAAAACTTGCAAAAACTGGTCTTGTATAGATACTCATTTTCACTGTAATTGGATGAGACATAATAGATTTTTGTAATATTCTTAAATACACTTTTTAATACTCATGGTAATGGAAATTTCTTTCTTTCTAATCATTACTCATTTTAAAAAATTTTCATCAATAATTCTGTTGAGATTCATATTATATGATCCTTGATTTATGTTTAAGTCTATTTTCAAGAAACGTTTATAGTGTGAATTTGTTAATTTTGTGATTATGCATTTTTGTAGTTTTGCCACAAATTACATTGTTTGAAAACTTAAATTCAATGGATGGGGGAAGGGCATCTTATTGTCTTTGTTAGTTAAGTTATTATATTCTTGGTTTTGTCATTATATTCTTGGTTTCTAACAGACACAAAATTCACAAAAAGGTGTCTCACTTAAAACAATGAATTTATAAAAACCTATTGATAGAGGCTGTTTCAATAAAACGTTTTTTTTACCAAGGGAAGGCATTATTAATGTGGTGTTATCAGTTACATATGCAAGTTAGAAATCTGAATCATGTTAAAAACTTGAAGCAATCAGAATACCATAGCATATATTTAAAAAAGATTAACTATCTTCCTTGGGGTTACACATATGTCTAAATGGAACAGTCCTATGATAATTTTATTCCAAGACATAAAAATGTCCAAGGTACATAATGAATGCAACCCAAGATTTCAAAACACTGTGTTGTTTTTATGTTGTTGCTTTGGTGTTTTTTTAAAAATTACATCGTATGTGATATCTTTTATGCTGTTGTTCATCATTCTTTATTTGTTCAGAATAAAAACAGGCTACATCCTTTTATTCATGTTATGACAATTTATATATTTTCTCAAGTATTCCCATTGAATTTTTGTTATTTTAGAGAGAACAATGATGGGACAGTGGTTGACTTGAGTATAACATTTTCTTTTTAAATGGTAGCTTATTGACCATTTATGTTATATAAAACTCAAAATATAAAAGGTGAAAGTAATAATGTTGATAGCATCTTCCTTAACAACGAGTCACCTATTGAGCCGATCGAGTCCTCATTTATCCTTTGGCAGATGTAGATAACCAAACCTGTTTTTAATAAGTTCCCTCACTTGGACAATGGAGTTACTGCTTGTAGCAAGTGAAATCAGTTGACCAGTATTAGAACTCATTACATATCCTGACTGGTACTCCATATGTTGATTTCCCTGATGTTCACATGCCTTGACTTGAAAGAAAACGTGTGCGAGAAAAGTTAAATTGGAGAAACTTACACGAGTACAGTTCTTTCTGTAGCAAGCAGTCTGATTGGATCAGTTTCTTTGAGCTGTATACTATTTCAGCTAGTTACATATGCTAAAGATCTGAGTTAATGCTGTTCACAGAAAATGTATTACACAGGAGGAAATATAATAATTCTGCAAACAATGTTCATGCCAGAATATTAGTTGAAGAAAAGGAGATTGGATTAAGGTAACCACAATACTTACTTGTTTCTCAAAATGATCATTTATGATCTCATTGATATGATCACTTAAGATCTCATTGATATGTTGTAATTTTTTATCTAAGTGACTGTATTATTTTCCAATTAACATGGAGAACATTTTTAAATTTGTGATTCTCAATTGCTTAGATCCTATGGTATGTGCTAATGACCACTTACTTTAAGAGACCATCTGTCTTTAGAGACCACAAAATTTAATTATATATTTGATGCTTTAAATGTGAAAAACTTGCCTTAAAATGACCAGTTGCCATCAGAGACCACTTTTTGGGGTTCCTATAACACAGATCTCACTGTATGTATTTATTTTCAAAATGATTTGTTTCATTACAGGTATCTACTCACAATCACCCAAATACAACAATTCTGAAAATCGTCTTTGTGGAAAGTTTGGATTATATTCTGGCTGCCTCAGAGGATATGAATATATGTAAGAGTACAGACTGGTTTATTTTATTTTTGAATGACTTTGTTATAAAGATTATTACTTTCTGATAACAATTCCAGCTGCAAATAGCATAGACCTAGATCTGCCATTGCATAATAAAATGGCATACTGCTGCATTGTTTTCTATACTCCTGATTTTCAGTAAATACATTCTTGCTGGTGAAGATCTGAATCTATACTGAATATATATTTGTTAACTCTTTTAGGGACTTCAATTGTATTGGTAGATTGCATTGTAATCAGTATGCACTTTTGTAAATAGCAACAAAATTATTTAAACATTATACTGACTGTTAATTTTCACAAAAGGTTTCCAATTAGTAATTAGTTGTTTGCTATTCACTTTACCATATAGTATGCAACTGTTGCTTTCATAAAATGTTGCTGGATTTGAGTGTGGAGTAAGAATTTAACAATTCTCCATGGTTAAATTTAGCTGAATTTCATTTTATGAAATTATTTCTGTTTTGTTTTTCTTATTTTTTGCATTTAAAATCTATCTTTCTGTCAATCTGTATGTCTGTCTATTCTATATATCTATTTATATATGATAAAGGTTGACAAGTCCAAATTGTATTATCAAAATTTTACCATATTGTGATGTCTTAAGGATAATAATTGTAACAGGTAGTATTTTGCTAAGTTTTAATAACAGTGTTATATAAGCCGTCAGATGTAATCATAGAGCTATGACCCAGACGTTTTCCAGGCATTAAAATATTGCCCATTAGATGTTTGTAAATGATTTTATACTGGATAGTCACAGTGGTAGAAAATTATTGGATGATTATGCGTAATAAAGGTCTGACTCTTACATTATAACTTTAATTTATATTTCTGTGATGTTTTTTTAAAATATGTTTTATTTAAAGGGTGTCAAGAAGGCTAAATGACTAAGTACTATATGTAGATTCTTAGAAGTTGTGTCAAACAACATAGATCTGTATCTGCCATAATATGTACTTGCAGATCAGGGTATATATTGTTTGTTCTAATGATTACTCTGAACAAATTGTACAGACCATGATCTGATAGCATGTTATGTGACATCAGATCTGGGCCTGTGTAGTTTGCAGTTGGAGTATGCATGGTACTATTTCAAATGTTTTGTTTGAAGGCATTCATTAGTTAGATTCAATGATAATGTGGAAAGTTTGATAATGTAAAATAAAATTTCATAAGAAGGAATAACCATTATTCCAGAATAAGGATTAAATTGTGTGTGTGTGTTTGTTTGTGTGCGATTTGGGCTATTAACATGCTTTAAAAATTGTTCAATCATATAAATACACTGCCAGTGTGGCAGTTTATAGTGATGTCTAGCACTGGGGTATCATGCTGCAGACATGTAGCATGATGCCCCACCCAGTCACATTATCCCGACACCAGGCCAACCAGTCCTAATACTATACTCTTAATGCTGAGTGTCTAGTGAGGCAACTGTTAGTACCATTTTTATAAGTCACTAGCAAGTACCCGGCATACGTTGCAATGCCACTCAAAGAAAGAAAGTGTTTGCGTTTTAATCCTGGCATGCATTGCAATGCCACTGAAAGAAAGAAAGTGTTTGTGTTTTAATAGACTATTTGACTGGTTTCTGGAAAGCATCTCAAGTATAACAATTAAATCAGTCTGTGATAAAAACATAGGGAATGATAAAGGTTGCAATTCTTTGTGTGCTTTTTCCCATTTTCTTGATCTTTTCATGCAAATTCTGGTTCCAAATCATGTAGGACAAGTGCTAAATTTTAATGATGTTATAGAACATGTACTATAATTGGTGTTCATTAAGCAGGTACCTTAATCTAATAATGAGAATTCCATTGATGGCAATTTACCTATTATTTTCAGTTTGAATTAAAATTTCCTTACAATATTCAAATTCTTTTGTTTTATATATTAAAGTTTACTTGAACATTTTTCTTGAAAAATTTGAAGTTTATATAAAATAATTTGGGCTTACCCCCTGATAAATTAACATGAATGTATTCAGCATAACTTGGTCATTTCTGTAATGCAGATGTGTGGGGCTTTGATGACCAGGCTGTGGAGGTGTTACAGAGCATGAAACCTCAGGACATTGATAGTTTAGTAACAAAGTTTAGCATCCTTCTTGATGCTGACTCAGAACTCCTGCCACAAAAACAAAAGGAAAGGGTAAGTAATAGAAATGGATCAAAAGAAAAGGATAAGTAACAAGAACTAGAACTTAAGGAACAAGTAACAAGAACTGGAACTAAAGGAACAAGTAACAAGAACTAGAACTAAAGGAACAAGTAACAAGAACTAGAACTTAAGGAACAAGTAACAAGAACTAGAACTAAAGGAACAAGTAACAAGAACTAGAACTAAATGAACCAGTAACAAGAACTAGAACTAAAGGAGCAAGTAACAAGAACTAGAACTAAAGGAACAAGTAACAAGAACTAGAACTAAAATAAAGTTATAGAAATGGATGTAGAGGATATAAATAGAACAGGAAAAAGTTAATAACAGAAATAGAGCTAAAGGAAAATTTAGAGAATTAAAGGAAAGGTTAGTAATAGAACTAAACTTGATTTCATTAAGATTTTTTTAATAGCTTTTATTGTATGAAGATGGTGTCGCAACTCATCAAGAATTTCTCTCACTGGTACAGATTTTGCTGTCAAATAATCTGAGAGATCATTGATGCATAGTGTCTTAAGAAAAAAGGATAGTAAATAAAAAGGAGCTGTTATTAGTTTTGACATGACATCTTAGGCTTTCAGATTCCTGTCAAAACACTATGCCATTTTGATGTTATTCTTCCATAAAATATGTACTGGAGAAACTAAATCCATGAGTATTTAATTATTTCTAGAAGTACATGTCAATGGAAAAATAAACATATTTATTATTAGGGTTTGTGTTACAGATAATATTTGAGTCTAATATTTAGGAAAGTTTACCTAAAAGATGTTTGATGTCACTTACCAGGAGATGTCAATATGACTGGAACCTAGACATCTATATATCTCACTTCTTGCAAAATCTTATCGGGGCAAAGTGGTAGTTTTTATGTTGGTTATGACGGAACTTTAAACAAATTATTGGCTATATCATGGGAAGAAAATGTTAGCTCAGTGCCTTTCTCCGAGATCACACCAGGGCAGCCTCCCTGACCTGGCTTTGGCAGATATCAAAGCCATAACACCTGGATTACAAGTCTGACACTGGACTAAATAAACTACTACAGAACCATTGGGGCAACGTTAGGACACGCGTTGGGAAGAACCATCAATTAGCGGAAAGCTACTGGCAAGCTTTCTCACATACTGATGTTGATGAGCCTGAGATTCAACCCATCAGAGACAGAATTATCCATTTGTAAATGTATGCATTTTACAAATAGCCAGTATGCTGATATTTAGTTGTCTAACAATGTAAATGACATCAGAATGTCTGATTGATAATATATTATCTAACAATGTAAATGACATCAGAGTGTCTGATTGATAATATATTGTCTAACAATGTAAATGACATCAGAGTGTCTGATTGATAATATATTGTCTAACAATGTAAATGACATCAGAGTGTCTGATTGATAATATATTATCTAACAATGTAAATGACATCAGAGTGTCTGATTGATAATATATTATCTAACAATGTAAATGACATCAGTGTCTGATTGATAATATATTGTCTAACAATGTAAATGACATCAGAGTGTCTGATTGATAATATACTGTCTAACAATGTAAATGACATCAGAGTGTCTGATTGATAATATAATGTCTAACAATGTAAATGACATCAGAGTGTCTGATTGATAATATACTGTCTAACAATGTAAATGACATCAGAGGTGTCTGATTGATAATATACTGGACATTGGTCATCTACTGATAACTTTGGGGAATTGACAATTAAATCATGTGGATCTAAGTCAATAGTGCAGGACCTTTCAGGTAAATATGGTCATTAATGCACATTTGAATTTGATTGTTCTTGTAAATGATATTTTTGTTTTAAAATTTGTTTTTCTAGTGGAGTGGTAAATTTAATTTTTTTTTTCGATGTCATAAAACATTTAATTGAATACTTGGATGAAGTGAGTAAAAAGGAAACTAGGTTTATGCCATAGTGATCAGAGAATTTTGTAACTTCTGGGCCAGGTTTCATTTAGATTTTATGTCACAGTGATCAGATAGTTGCGTGACTACTTAATGACCAGGTTTTATTTAGCTTTTAAGTTCTAGTGATCAGAGTGTTTTGTAGCTTCTGCTCAATTTTTATTTAGCCTTTATTTCATAGTGATCAGAGAGTTTTGTGACTTCTGGCTCAGGTTTCAATTAGCCTTTATGTAATATTATTTAGGCTTGTATCAGCTATTAAACTTATTATCTATCTTGGAAACATTTGATTTTTATGTTACAGGAGAGAGATTCTGTTACAAACAGAGTGGCAGGATTTGTTTGCAAATATGTATTTGCTGGGCATTTGAGCTGTGTCACCAGTCTGGTTGTTATTGGTAAGGAGCTTGGATGTGATACAACCTATGTGGTAAGTAAATCCAGGTATCTCGTTTATCATACAAACTTACCCCACCAACAAGGGGGATATCCAGTGTTTTCTCCAGTATGTATGATGTGTATTCTTCCCATTAATGAAACATATTGCTCTTAAAAGTGAACGATCACATTAAAATTGCAAAGTCAATTTACCATGAGGGTTATGCAACCTGTGACATTCTTGACCATTTGATCAACAATCATAATCAGATACATACTATATGACATTTTACAACTCATTTATGTTACAAATTCATAGTACATGTATATGACTTTTACAACTCAGTTATCCTACACATACATACTACATGTATGTGACTTGTGTAACTCAGTTATGCTACACATTTCATACTATATGACTTGTACAACTCATTTATGGTACAGATTCATACTATGTGACTTGTACAACTCAATTATGCTACAAATTTATTGATTATCAAATTATTAAAAGCATTTTTACCAACAGCATGTGGCAAGGTTATACAGTGGAGACATGCAGTTTTCTTTCATAATGTCTCTGTTGTTTTTCTAATGCATGACATAGGTCCAGTGTCATAAAAAAAGACATTCTTGCTGTTACAGTACCAATAAATAAGGTAAACAACTGAAAGTTTGATTTATTCATTGATACTGTCTTCATATAAAAAATGCATCATAAAAATATAAACGTTTCTGTGATTAAAATCTGATTGATATCTCACCTTGATGGGTGTAGCAAATTGTTCCATTTATCAACCATTAGGGATATAGGTAAAGTGCACATTAAATAAAGGTAGAGGTGAAATGACAGACCTCTGCCACATATCAATATGATTCACAACACATAGCCTACAATACAATACATTATCAATGCACATATCACCTTGGTAGTCTCTCAAGCTTTAGAAGGTCTGTCAGTGGTAGGTGGTGCCTTGTTATGTGTGTTGACATACTGGTTGTATTTCTGGTATGCAGCCACTCCGGTGGCCTAGTGGTTAGAGCATCTGCCGTGGAAGCAGGAGGTAATGGGTTCGATCCTTGGCCGAGTCATACCAATAACTTATAAAAATGGTACTAACAACTGCCTCTCTTGGCGCTCAGCATTAAGGGGTTAGTGTTTGACTGGTCGGCCTGGTGTTAGGATAATGTGACTGGGTGGGACATCATGCTACATGTCTGTGGTATGATGCCCAAGTGCTAGACATCATCATAAACTGCCTTACTGCATACATTGTAGCGATATGACTAAAAAGTTGTTAAAGCTATGTTAAAAATCCTAATCAAACTAACAAAATATTTCTGGTATGCAGATTACAGATGGACATAGACTTAGCATCTATTGATATGCCATTCTCATCGATGACAAGATAACAAAAATACTTTCAAACATGCAACCTGTTAGTTGTCATTGATTTTAATTCAACCGTTTAGGTCATTTCAGGCAGCCATACTTGATCAGATGCATGACTCATCTTGGCTACCATGCCCTTTGATTTGAACTGACTAAATACTTTAAAAACATCTAATTACCAATTTCATGCCTTGCAAGACATTACAGTGTTATCTTCAAAGCAGAACAAATAGAGCAGTTACATGCAAGTCCAGATTGTGATTGCAGATGGTCAAAACAAGTTATTGTGTCAGATTTTACAGTTTCCTATGCTGAAGGTTTAAATTTCATCTTAACATTTTTTTGTTAATGTGTGCATGCGCCACCATAGTCTTGGTTCAGAATTCAGTGGAAATTGTTTTAATATACAGACCTACAATCATATCTTGATTTTGCTATAACCACATAGGAATAGAGATATCCTATGTAATTTGTCTAAAGTTTTTATTCGTATCAGTTGTATTTAAGATCACATTCTATCCATAACCCACATATATATTTATCTTGGCTTAAACCATCCAATGATGGCTTTCCTGTATTGATGAAGATTTTAAAAATTTAATTTTGTTCCAAATGAATTACAACAGCAACTATATAATTTTCGCACTATTTCTTTCTTTTTTCCAGCTTAGTGGAGGATGGGACCGTAGAATTTGTCTATGGGACTTAGAGCGTGGAAAGTATGTACTGCTGATAACTTATATAAAATACAAGTGAGAGCATATCAAGAGATAACATATATGCTTGTTGATAGGTTAGGTCCAACTGCAAACCACAGAAACTATGATATGCAATTGCATAATGCTCCAGCAGGTAGATCAGGGTTTCTTTTTTTTTCTACAGATTACTCTGAAAAAAACTTAATAATTATGATGGTGAATCTGGGTCTGTGCAGTTTACAGTTGGATCTAACTGATGTGCAGGTATATATGGTTCAATGAGCTACTTTTGCACATAGCAGTTGTACTTAACATGCATGTACTTATATACTGAATTGTGAAGTGATCAATTCAGAGTACACATATTTCTTTGACAACTAGGCAGTATATACATGAGGGGTCTGATAAACATAAAACCATATAAATTTTAAAGAAATCTAATTTAGCCATTTTTTTCCCCCCATAAACAGCAAAACCCTTCAAAACCCAAAAGCCCAAATTACCAAAGTTTATTTTCAGTTTTCCAATTTACTGAGAATATTGCGGACATGAAGAAATATATTTTTCGTGTTTATTTTATGCTAGACCATGAAGTACTGGATTTTCTGAGAGATAAAATTATATTCCACTCAAGTGGTATGCAATAAATATTTTCCCACTGCCTGGCAAAGACATTGGTAACATTATGATAAAGAAATTGTGAGACTTGTTAATGATGCGTACATTATCTAGTGATAAATATGACCATTTTTCACACTGATGACCTTGGATCAAATCCAACAATTGCGGATACCTTTTTCCTCCATCATTTCTTTTAATGCGCTGTTTTACCTTGAATTGGGAAGGCGAGTTATGTTACTAATGATATTTTCTGTGTGAATGTATGCAAAACATGGCAGACCATAAATTGCAAACCACATTATCACATGGAATACAGTAAAAAAAATTCTACTTCAATTTATTATACATATTGCTAGCCAAATACATTTCAGCATAAAATAAAAAGAAAATTTGCTTGCTCTGAGAAAGTAATGGATATATTTCATTGTTTGGGTTCAAAGCTCATTGGAAGTATTTTAACTTATTGCTCTGCCACTTGTGAAAATACTGAGGTTTCACCCACTTGATATAACTATAGATCCATTATTTACTTGGAGCAAGCGTCATCTTATATATATATATATATATATATATATATATAAGTAGATGCACAAGCACAATGCCATCAATACCAGCCTTAACTTTCAAGACCAAGCAAATCATTTTAAAAGTAAAACATGTTAATGGTTTTTTTCAGATTTGAGAGAGAGAGAGAGAGAGAGAGAGAGAATATTTTTTTGTTAATGTGTGCATGCGCCAGATTGGGTAAAACACTTAACGTGACTCTTGAGAGTAAGAGATAGAGAATTTAACTTTTAAGAGAATTTCAACATCTTTATATGTGAGAGTGAAGAAAACAAATTATGAAAACTGTTTGTTTGCAGTTAATAAATAATTAGCTTAAATGTATGTTCTGTCAGAAAATTGTGGTTCAGTCACATGAATAAATAAGTTCTTCCATGTAGAAACACCATCATCTCAAGAAACATTTAAGAAACAAGATACTTTGTCTTTATGATAAGGCTGTACAAATTTAGAATCTTAATCCATTTCATTTAATAAACACTCATTGCGATTCATACTATTCACAGTTCAAGAGCTTGAAAGCATTGAGCATAATCTGTTTTTCAAGAGAACACAGCAGATATTTAAATGCACAGATTATGTCCTGGTCAAGAGGCAGCAAGTTTGATGTTACGCTAACTGTCATAAATTTAAAAGCCACTTCGTTAAGGCAAAGATCGGGTTCATTTGATTTAGCATTGTCCAAGAACGTAATGATTTGTTGCTGTTCCATCTTTGATGTTTATTTACACTTTCTAATTAATTAAGGAAATATGTTTGCTAGCCTATGATATCCTGTTAGCAATTTATGTCACTTGTTCATGCATTAATGCCATAAACCATTTGGGCTTTTTAGCTTTGCTTATTACTTTCGGTTTCAATTTCTTACCCACTGAATGCTGAGATCACTGTTATCTGTTACATGGAGGATTTACGCCCTTTTGATAACTTTACTTTTACTGACAAAGTTTTTTTTAATGAAGTGGATGTAAAAATAGTCTGGTCTTATCGTAATTAAATACATTATTAAATTATAATTGTCACTTATTCTCTTATGGTATTCTTTTACTATTTCCATATCGAACAACCCCAGTCTCACCACTGTCTTTGAATTCTACTGCTCTAACCATCATTAAGTTTCTTTAAAGGCCACAATTGCAAGTTTATTTGTCAGAGTCACATGCCTTATCTTTATAGGGTCTGAGATTGAAAATGCTTGTGGTCAAACAATATCATTCAGTTTGTCAAATTTGCAAGTGGTATTGAAATCATGCTTGGTAGCATCACTGTTATTTTCAAATTCATTCTTATAGAAGTCAATTATTTTTAGAACATTTGAGTTTGGGCACAGATTCTTACTCTTATTTCATTATTAAGTATTGTTCAGTCTTGTGATGCTTAGCAGATCATTCTGACATCTTGACATACAAGTAAAGACATGATTACGATGGGTACTTAAATCCATGTATATTAAGATTTGTCTGCGTAGATTCAAGTCTCGGATTTGGCCAATGTGGGCATGTGAGAATGCTTGGCAGTAACTTCTTGTTGGTATGTTGTTCTTTCTGGAGTTTTCCCAGGTTCTTCCTCTACCATTAATACTGGCCACCATGTATAGCCTATCTTGTGCTGGAAAATGGTGTTAAACCCTAATACAACAACAACTTTGAAAGCCAGTCCTATTGATAGCCCTATTCTGTATTGTCACATGTACTAAACATTGTATTTACCTCACATACCCAGGGGACTGATGGATAAGCTTACAGTATTGCTAATTGAAAATAATTTGGCATGTGTCAGGTCTTTGTTATACTTAATGTATGACCACAGGTTATTTCTGGTCCATAATTATTAATGTTTTATAGAATTTAACATCTAAAGTACTATAACTTGTTTTCTTTAAATATAAAATTTAAAGTTGGCACTGAGAATTCTCTTTGTTTTCAGAAAAGCAAGGCTTGCTTTAGTTTGCAGAGTAGAGATGTTTGTTTTCATTTTTAGGAGCAGAGAGGTTTCTTAATGTTTTCAGAGCAGAGAGGTTTCTTAATGTTTTGAGAGTAGAGAGATTTGGATTTATTGGGGGGAAGAAATGATATTAAGAAGAACAAATATGGGACCATAACAATTTTTGATCTTGTAGGGATTTAAGTATATATGGCGATCACCTATTAGTGATTTCGCTGTACTTTGAATTGAAATGACTAGGAGTTAATCTGCAATTGAGCCTCATGACAATACCATGTCTTGCATTGACAGTGAAACATCTTTCATTTACAAATGTTTGCCATTCTTTCAGGTTACATGATGTTTTTCGAGACACGTCAGGCAACTTCCATGACAGTGTGGAACTGGCTTGTGATGGTGTAATCATGGATATGGATTATAGTCCGCCAAAGTAAGTAATACCAAATTTGTATGACATATACCTTACTGTGAGGAGCATAGATTCAGGGGCTCTTAATCCACAGTCTGGCATCAAATCCGATATATGCTCGTCATTTTCTTTCATAGCATATATGCTTCTGTATGAGTTTGGTCTAATTGCTAGCAGTATAGACCTTGATCTGACATTTATAATGCATTGGCAAATCAAAGAGTATTTTTATTCTACTTATTAGGCAAGATTTGATAGCACATTATGTAACTGCAGGTCTTAGTAAGTGCAGTTTGAAGTTTAATTTATCAATTTTGAGAGTACATATGGCAAGTTCACAAACAAAATCTGCTGGAACATATAACTCAAATTTTGTTCATAATCAAAGTTATGTTAGGTGTGTGTCAATATCATAAAGTTATGTTAGGTGTGGTGTCAATATCATAATCAAAGTTATGTTAGGTTTTTGTCAGTATCATAAAGTTATGTTAGGTGTGTGTCAATATCATAATCAAAGTTATGTTAGGTTTTTGTCAGTTTCATAAAGTTATGCTAGGTGTGTGTCAATAGCATAATCAAAGTTATGTTAGGTGTGGTGTCAATATCATAATCAAAGTTATGTTAGGTGTGGTGTCAATATCATAAAGATATATTAGGTGTGTGTCAGTATCATAAAGTTATGTTAGGTGTGTGTCAATATCATAATCAAAGTTATGTTAGGTGTGGTGTCAATATCATAAAGTTATGTTAGGTGTGTGTCAGTATCATAATCAAAGTTATGTTAGGTGTGTGTCAGTATCATAAAGTTATGTTAGGTGTGTGTCAATAGCATAATCAAAGTTATGTTAGGTGTGTGTCAGTATCATAAAGTTATGTTAGGTGTGTGTCAGTATCATAATCAAAGTTATGTTAGGTGTGGTGTCAATATCATAATCAAAGTTATGTTAGGTGTGTGTCAGTATCATAATCAAAGTTATGTTAGGTGTATGTCAGTATCAGAATCAAAGTTATGTTAGGTGTGTGTCAGTATCATAATCAAAGTTATGTTAGGTGTGTGTCATTATCATAATCAAAGTCTTGTTAAGTGTGTGTCAATATCATAATCAAAGTTATGTTAGGTGTGTGTCAGTATCATAAAGTTATGTTAGGTGTGTGTCAATATCATAATCAAAGTTATGTTAGGTGTGTGTCAGTATCATAAAATTATGTTAGGTGTGTGTCAATATCATAAAGTTATGTTAGGTGTGTGTCAATATCATAATCAAAGTCTTGTTAAGTGTGTGTCAATATCATAATCAAAATTATGTTAGGTGTGTGTCAGTATCATAAAGTTATGTTAGGTGTGTGTCAATATCATAATCAAAGTTATGTTAGGTGTGTGTCTATATCATAATCAAAGTTATGTTAGGTGTGTGTCAGTATCATAAAGTTATGTTAGGTGTGTGTCAATATCATAAAATTATGTTAGGTGTGTGTCAATATCATAATCAAAGTCTTGTTAAGTGTGTGTCAATATCATAATCAAAGTTATGTTAGGTGTGTGTCAGTATCATAAAGTTATGTTAGGTGTGTGTCAATATCATAATCAAAGTTATGTTAGGTGTGTTTCAGTATCATAAAATTATGTTAGGTGTGTGTCAATATCATAAAGTTATGTTAGGTGTGTGTCAATATCATAATCAAAGTCTTGTTAAGTGTGTGTCAATATCATAATCAAAATTATGTTAGGTGTGTGTCAGTATCATAAAGTTATGTTAGGTGTGTGTCAATAGCATAATCAAAGTTATGTTAGGTGTGTGTCAGTATCATAAAGTTATGTTAGGTGTGTGTCAGTATCATAATCAAAGTTATGTTAGGTGTGGTGTCAATATCATAATCAAAGTTATGTTAGGTGTGTGTCAGTATCATAATCAAAGTTATGTTAGGTGTATGTCAGTATCAGAATCAAAGTTATGTTAGGTGTGTGTCAGTATCATAATCAAAGTTATGTTAGGTGTGTGTCATTATCATAATCAAAGTCTTGTTAAGTGTGTGTCAATATCATAATCAAAGTTATGTTAGGTGTGTGTCAGTATCATAAAGTTATGTTAGGTGTGTGTCAATATCATAATCAAAGTTATGTTAGGTGTGTGTCAGTATCATAAAATTATGTTAGGTGTGTGTCAATATCATAAAGTTATGTTAGGTGTGTGTCAATATCATAATCAAAGTCTTGTTAAGTGTGTGTCAATATCATAATCAAAATTATGTTAGGTGTGTGTCAGTATCATAAAGTTATGTTAGGTGTGTGTCAATATCATAATCAAAGTTATGTTAGGTGTGTGTCTATATCATAATCAAAGTTATGTTAGGTGTGTGTCAGTATCATAAAGTTATGTTAGGTGTGTGTCAATATCATAAAATTATGTTAGGTGTGTGTCAATATCATAATCAAAGTCTTGTTAAGTGTGTGTCAATATCATAATCAAAGTTATGTTAGGTATGTGTCAGTATCATAAAGTTATGTTAGGTGTGTGTCAATATCATAATCAAAGTTATGTTAGGTGTGTTTCAGTATCATAAAATTATGTTAGGTGTGTGTCAATATCATAAAGTTATGTTAGGTGTGTGTCAATATCATAATCAAAGTCTTGTTAAGTGTGTGTCAATATCATAATCAAAATTATGTTAGGTGTGTGTCAGTATCATAAAGTTATGTTAGGTGTGTGTCAGTATCATAATCAAAGTTATGTTAGGTGTGTGTCAGTATCATAATCAAAGTTATGTTAGGTGTGTGTCAGTATCATAAAATTATGTTAGGTGTGTGTCAATATCATAAAGTTATGTTAGGTGTGTGTCAATATCATAATCAAAGTCTTGTTAAGTGTGTGTCAATATCATAATCAAAATTATGTTAGGTGTGTCAGTATCATAAAGTTATGTTAGGTGTGTGTCAGTATCATAATCAAAGTTATGTTAGGTGTGTGTCAATATCATAATCAAAGTCTTGTTAAGTGTGTGTCAATATCATAATCAAAGTTATGTTAGGTGTGTGTCAGTATCATAAAGTTATGTTAGGTGTGTGTCAATATCATAATCAAAGTTATGTTAGGTGTGTGTCATTATCATAAAATTATGTTAGGTGTGTGTCAATATCATAATCAAAGTTATGTTAGGTGTGTGTCTGTATCATAATCAAAGTTATGTTAGGTGTGTGTCAGTATCATAAAGTTATGTTAGGTGTGTGTCAATATCATAAAGTTATGTTAGGTGTGTGTCAATATCATAATCAAAGTCTTGTTAAGTGTGTGTCAATATCATAATCAAAGTTATGTTACGTGTGTGTCAGTATCATAGTCAAAATTATGTTAGGTGTGTGTCAATATCATAATCAAAGTTATGTTAGGTGTGTGTCTATATCATAGACAAAATTTTGTTAAGATCAAAGTTATTTGGAACCACATGCTTATTTCTAGACTAGCTCCAGTATGCATAAGTTATTACTGGTGATATTTTGCTGAAAATCCCAATTTCAGTTTTGAAAACATATGAGAGTTTCTGGAGTTTTTTCCCAGTATATTGACAACTTTAAGGGGGATATTAATAATTGCAACAAGTCCATTCTGCAAAATGATTAGGGTGTTTAGATTTTCCATGGATTCCAGCACTCAAAGATGGCAGCCAGTTTAGAAAGTAATTTTGGAATACAGGGGTTGTTCCAGTAGGTGGCAAGACCAATAACATGTCAGCATGTAGACTGTGCATCCAGACCACCTGTTGCAGTTTAAAAGGATGCAGTCTGTTTGTACTTAGTTTGTAGACTAAAAAATGTGGTGCTGTATCTTGCCTAGCTTTCCAAGTTATTAATTTTCAAATTGATTATTGCTCATGTTGTTGAGGTATGTTGTATTTATTACTTTCATATAGCTCTTATAAATATTGTACAAAAATGCCAACATCAGGCTGAGTACTTGAGAGCAGAATTGCTAACCAATTAAAGACTCTATTTACATTCAGTTTCAAATACTCTGGATACCATTGGCTACATTTCAAATCCACTCTTCAAATGACTGGACTTACAATTTATAAATGTCTTCCTATTTGTTGGATGGGAATTTGTTTAATTCTTTTTATTTCTGTATAATTCTGATGACATGGTATGGTTACTTGTGAGGGGGAAAGGAACTTGGATTTAATTATTTTTGTCTTCCCTTTCATTTCATACAAGTGGTCTATAAGACAAGTAGATAAGAAATCACAAATTAATGCTGTACAGTTAAAACCAACTAGAAAGATCACTCCAATGTTATACCATATTTTTGATGCAGTCATTAGTTATTTTACCTCTCTTGAGAGTACAACTGTATTTAGAGATAGTTTGTTGTTGGAAGTGATTACACACTGTGAACAGCCACATTAAAGCAATAGCTATCAATATAATGCTTGTAAATTATAAAGTTCAATTCATGTAACTACAAATATTTAGAAATAATAACAAACCATTGTTTTCAGATATTTTCAAAGCACACATGAAGAGGGACATATCTAGTTCCATTCTGGTGTTATGAACAAATAACTTAGAGTGTTCAGTGTCACATGATGTGATATTTTTAAAGTGATAAATACTTGTTACAGATGCTATTAACAGTTTGAATTATTGTTACTATTTGTAACCATTTTAACAGTCAGTGTCAAAATGAGCTAAAGGACAGTTGTCTTTGTTTATAGTGAAGAGTTTGCCTATGCTTCAAGTGACAAGATGGTGTACATAAGAAGATTTTCAACAAACGGATCAAAAATGACTCTAGTGAACACATTACAGGGACATGAAGGGGAGATAACATGTGTTCGTTGGAATTCTATCAGCAATAAGTGGATCACTGGCTCTGAGGATGGAACTATCAGAATTTGGGTAAGTATTGTTCACACTGATTATCTCATGCCCTTGTATTCCAAGGTGGTGATATTTTCTGTAATACTTAGCTACATTGAAATATATGGGTGCTCTCCCTCTGGACCTAATGGTATCATCTGTAGTCAGTGCCATTCTAGTCTATCTGCTCTTCATATCACTAAAACATTGCTCGAAAATTGTGTTATTTGTAACTTTACTGGTCATAGACAAGATGAGACTATGGGACCATCCATTTTCCATTGTTTTTTATCTGTCATCTATCTGTTTTGTTGTTCATCCATAAATTTACGCAAGTTTGTTATCACTACTGTTAGGTAACATTTTGGAGAATTACTTTGAAACTTTACACACCACACACACACACACACATCTTAAGGTTTAGTTGCTGTTTTGACTTCCAATAGGGCCACCATAGAAACCATCTTGAAAATCTATCACTTGTCCTGAATGGATGGTCATATCAATATGGTGTTTTCACTGTAAGATTTCTTTTGATGTCATGGTTGGTCCTAAATGAAAATCTATTTTTTTAATATTCTTCCATAACAAGAAGACATTTTGGCACAGGGCTTTCACCAGAAGACTTTTTATGAAGTCCAGTTGGATACTGATGTGATAGCTATTATGGTAACCAAGGTATCCTGTGTAAGCACCATCATCAGGATCCTGTGTAATCAGTATCATCAGGATCCTGTGTAATCAGTATCATCAGGATCCTGTGTAATCAGTATCATCAGGATCCTGTGTAATCAGTATCATCAGGATCCTGTGTAATTACCATCATCAAAATCCTCTGAAATCACCATCATCAGGATCCTGTGAAATCACCATCATCAGGATTTTGTGTAATTACCATCATCAGGATCCCGTGTAATTGCCGTCATCAGGATCCTGTGTAATCACCATCATCAGGATCCTGTGTAATTACCATCATCAAGATCCTGTGTAATCAGTATCATCAGGATCCTGTGTAATTACCATCCTCAAGATCCTGTGTAATCAGTATCATCAGGATCCTGTGTAATCAGTATCATCAGGATCCTGTGTAATTACCATCATCAGGATCCTGTGTAATTACCATCATCAAGATCCTGTGTAATCAGTATCATCAGGATCCTGTGTAATCAGTATCATCAGGATCCTGTGTAATCACTATCATCAGGATCCTGTGTAATCACTATCATCAGGATCCTGTGTAATCAGTATCATCAGGATCCTGTGTAATCACAAAATTGAGCATGAACATTTATTTAGATAATGGATGAATCTTGTTAAAACATGATAATTACTTATACTAGCTGTTTTCTAACCTTTCAGTAAATGTTTACTTTATTTATCAAATGACAAGAATTTTTTTTAAAGCATAAAGGAAAAATACCTCAAACCCTCAGTCTGTCACTCTTCTTGCCTTTAATGTACCTTTCTTTTCACCTCTCCCAATTTGTAATGAATGTAAATAACTTTAGTAGACTTTTCTTTGATACAAAAGAGTAAGTTGGTGCAATTGCAAACATTATAGCATTTAGAATGACACATGTTCCATCTAAATTGAATATAATCAGTATTAAGACAACAATAGTTAATAGCTGAGAAGCACATCATTGATCAGTTTCAGTCAGTATGACATTTGGTTTTCATAACTTAAAAATGTTAGCCATTATTGCAACTCTTTGATAGATTTGTAAATGTATTTGAAAGGGCACTTAGGAAATGTATTTGAAATGGTGCTTAGGAAATGTATTTAAAAGGGCACTTTGGAAATGTATTTGATATGGTGCTTAGGAAATGTATTTGAAATGTTGCTTAGGAAATGTATTTGAAATGGTGCTTAGGAAATGTAAGCACCATTTCAAATACATTTCCTAAGCACCATTTCAAATACATTTCCTAAGTGCCCTACACCCATGTGTATACACTAGCAAGATACTTATGCTCCTCTTCACACAATCATATACTCATTGTTCCCAATATGAAAACGAAGTCATGTGGACAACGTTCTTTTGCATACCAAGGCCTGGCAATGTGGAACAAATTGCCCATTGAAATTAGATACAAAGACACAGTGGTCCCTTTTAAGAGTACTTTTAAAACTAACCTTTTTTGACTGCAGGAACAAACTTAGAGACCTAATAATGTTTTGTATTATATATGTTTTCAGCATGTTTTTGTTTTTCAATTTCATGGTTTTTGTTTTTTGTTTTTCTGTGGTGTAGTCATAACATTATAGATGTTGTAAAGCGCTTAGAGCTTCTAAAGATTAGGCGCTATACAAAGTCCTCATTATATTTATTATTATTATTATTTTTATTATTATTATTATTAGTAGTAGTAGTAGTAGTAGTAGTAAGTAAATCCAAAATAATCCTTTTAAAATTTTATGAAAGTTCAAAAGAATGAAAATTTTCCAAATAAATTTCAAAACCAGAAATGTACTGTCCACGAAGAATCATAATATTGTGAAGATGTCCAGAACCCTTTGAATAATTTGCATCAGTTCCAGAATAATAGTATAGTCCAAATAATTAGTACTTTCTACTTCCCATGAACAGTCAAAACAAATGTTATTTGTCTAGAGTAATGTCAAAATACTGCATAAAAATGTTTGCAGGCTTAACAGAAACACAAGAAATGAGAATGACTCCAAAACTGGAATGAATCTGTTCAGTTCTTCCCTTATATACACCTTCTTCTGTGACTACACTTCATAATATACCAAAATGACAGATGTTACTACCCATTCTGCCTCAAAATGAATTATTCATGTGACCTATTCCAACCAATGGGAAAGTTACTGAATTCTTCTAGAATAGTTCAAACCCAATCAGCCAATGAGAAATTAGTCCAAATGTGCCATTAAGTAATATTATCAAAATTATTAGTAGTAATTGTCAACACATGTATCTTTATAGATCTCATGAAATTTTATGCTCTTAGCAGACTCCTGTCAGGTCAGCAAAATCTAAATAAAGATATATTCTGTACAAATTACAACTATGAATAAAATTACAAAAATTAAATAAAATCATGTATCAGGAATTACAGAAAAATAGATATACCTAACAATTGTCCATTATTGTAACTTTATTCACATTGATTCCATAAATAAAAACAATATTAAAATATTATTTACACCTTTTTGTAAGTAGTAGTATATACACCTGTGTCGTCCTCAGTTATGCAGACCACACATTTTATAAGGCCACTTTCCTGCTGTAGAAGGGTGATCTTTTAAGAGGAGGATCACTGTATTTTACTGTAGAACTTAAAAACAAGATAGTTTATTTTGATGTTGATTCAGAACCATCATAGACCATAAGATAATTAAAAGATGACAAGTTTAACAACTATATCTTGACCAACTTGAGAATTTTGCAGTCATAAGACAGTACAAGAGCAAGATGTGAACTACTGTATAAGTAAATAATGGTAGAATTAATAATTTTGTATGACCCTATTTCAGAGTGGTTCTGGAATGAATGAATGTGAGCAGATTCTATCTGCACAAGGGGAGGTAAGCTGTATCTGCATTGACAAAATCAATGGGGCTATTGTTGCCGGAATTCAGCAGTTCATCCGTGTGTATGATCCGGATTTCTTCAGATTGATACAGACTAATGAGGGTCATATAGACTCTGTCAGGGATATTATCCATATCAAGGAGAGACACCAGGTCAGTCCATAGTCACATACAAATATTTTTGTTGTGGTTTTCAACTCCATGTAATATAAATAGATTTAAAAGGCAGATCTCATATGGAATAAGGTGAAGTTAAATTATGGCCTATTTTGTTTGGGAGACCACCCATTCTGTGAACAAGCATGGTATTTTAAGACAGGTGGTATCTCATTGTAGGTGATTTCTCTATATATTATATGTTAATGCATTTAGCTTCTGGTATCTCAAGAAAGGTGGCTTTTCAAAGTAACTTGTATCATAACTGTCATGGACTTGACACAGATCTGATTGAAAGCAAGTCATTTGACTGAAATCAAGTCACCTAATTGAAATCAAGTCACCTAATCAAGTCACCTAATTGAAATCATGTCATCTTGTTCTTTTTATCAATAGAATAGAAAATTACAGTAGTCATGTATACTCACAAATATTGCATTATCAACAAGTTATCATACAATTTGATTTTGTATATATCATCAATTGCTAGAATCATAACTATATTTTTGGACCTCCAATTGTTTTTAAATAGAACTTTATATTCTGCCAATATTGATACTCATGATTCAACTGAAAATCTTAGTTTTTACCTATAATTATTCATACGCTGACAGAAATAATTAATAGAAAATTTACCCCATAATTGCAGACAGTACTTTGACTTTGAATTGTTATTAGTACCAAAGAAAATGAAGTCAATGGAATATCAAATTATTTTCTTGTTCGTAAATATCAAATTATTTTCTTGTTCGTATTGATTAGCCACAGTGTTTTAGCAGTTAGCATGCCAGACACATGACTAAAGGTGCAGGTTCCAATCCTACATTTTGATCTGCTTGGGTCAGAAACCATAGTGCATTGTTGGGCAAGGCACTTTTACTCCAATTGCCTAAGCATTAAATAACCTGCTTGTGTTGCTGTGCAATAAGCTACTAAACCAAACCAAATTCTGATAATCTGGATGGAAAATGTTTTAATATTGTCACATCCTAATTATTTTTTTATTTTAGTTCTGTCTGAATTTTAAGTGAAGTGACTAACTTATTCTTTTGTTCTTATTTTGTTAAGGAAAAATGTTGTCACCTGTTGGCTTCCTTAAAATTACCCAGATCACTATAAAGCAGAATGATTTTAAATCGAAAAACTGTTTGTACCTTTAATTGATAAAAATTAAAATATAAGATTGCAGCTCTCTCCACTGACTTCACTACACCTATCTATTTTCTGAGAAATATCTACCTGCAGCAAAGCCATGTAGTGTAAAATCTTTGTTAATTTTTAAATCTTCAGTATGTATCATGTTCCTGGGACAAGACGATTAGAGTGTGGAATGCATGGAAAAAGCACACACCCAAGCACAAGGACAGCAAAGCAACGACCGCAATGAGCAAAGAAAAAGTCAAAACACCCACAGATAAGACAAATGACGTAGAGGTAAAGGAGGAGCATGAACATGAGGAGGAAGATGAGGAGGAGGAACAAGAGGAGGAATTTGAGGTACAAGAAGAAAAGAAACCAGATCAAGTGTAAAGATCAGCAGAAAAGGGAGATAATTCACATTTTGTTCTGTAATGTATTTGTTTACTACATGATTCATATTTGTCTTCATTGTAAATTTATAATGAATTGCTCTTTTCAGGAGCTTGTTATATGAATAGTTCAATGACATGTTGATAAAAGACGACACGTTTTAACATGCAATTTGCAGTTAACAAGATGTTTGTAAAATTAGTTTAAGAAAAATAATAATACCCAAGGTTTTCTTGACATGACAAATGTTTATTGGGAGCAAAAACGTTATATCATAAATGTTTCATGAAATTCAAATAATACAAGTGTTTTCAGATTATTAATAAGTGTTTATCATGCATGAATATATTTTACATCAAGAGTGTGTGTGTGTGTGTGTGAGAGAGAGAGAGAGAGAGAGAGAGAGAGAGAGAGAGAGAGAGAGAGAGAGAGAGAGAGAGAGAGAGAGAGAGAGAGAGAGAGAGAGACTTAGGGTATATAAGTAGTTAGAAAAATATTACCAACTATAATTTTGGCTTTTAATTAGTGTTTTCTGAGTCAAGACAAGTAAGATGCAAGTTATAATTTGCAGAACTTATGTACTCAGCTACTTTACATAATATATAATGCATGCAGTCAAGATATAATAGGCTTTGTGAAATAAAGCAGTATTCATATTACCAAAGAATGTTGTTGAATGGCAGCATGTTTGACTATGCAGATTTAAGCCCTTTCTTAGTTAGTATATTTAACTATGCAGCTTAGACCATTGTTAACACAATTTATTGTACTATACAGATTTAATCCCTTGTTAAGGCAGTATGTTGGACTATACAAATTTAGTCCCTTGTTATTAAAGGCATTATGTTGTACTATGCAGATTTAGTCCCTTGTTAAGGCAGTATGTTGCACTATGCAGATTTAGTCCCTTGTTATTAAAGTCATTATGTTGTACTATGCAGATTTAGTCCCTTGTTAAGGCAGTATGTTGTACAATGCAGATTTAATCCTTTGTTAAGGCAGTATGTTGTACTATACAGATTTAGTCCCTTGTTAAGACAGTATGTTGTACTATACAGATTTAGCCCCATGTTAAGACATTATGTATTCCACATATTAGTGTTACTATGCAATACCAAAAAAAGATGGCCAATACAATTAACTGTATTACATACACAGTATATTGAAATTCACTGAATGAATATGTAGACAGAACAAATGGAAGTGAGGGAATAATTTGTAAGATGCAGAAGCCCATCTCTAAGAAAAAAAGTATTCATTAAAGAAAAGAAAAGGTTTAATTATGTGTCACCATAATGCTGAGCCACTGCATTTTGCATAGGAATACAGTGGTACCATAATGACATGGCCTGGCACAGTAAATTGAAACTTTTTCAAAACATGTAAAGATATCAAAAGAACTATACAAGATAAATTTAACAGAAATACACACTGTAAGTTTGTAAGTGAAGGAGTTAAAATATTTCAGCTTGATTTCCTAATTATTTTATCTATATCAAAAAGTTGTTGGCTGGCAGTATTATAAAGTGTACATGTTCTATTTTGATGTTGGATAGGACATTTTGAGATTTTGTGTATTTGGAAAGAGCAAAATTTCTTAAACATAATTTAGTTTATTTCATGCAAGGAATATCAAGAGTAATGCTAGGGTATGAATGCCATATAATAATGTTACATTTTATAATGCTAGACATCTAACAATGTTACATGCTATAATGCTAGACATCTAATAAAGTTACATTTTATAATGCTAGACATCTAACAATGTTACATGCTATAATGCTAGACATCTAACAATGTTACATTTTATAAAGCTAGACATCTAACAATGTTACATGCTATAATGCTAGACATCTAACAATGTTACATTTTATAAAGCTAGACATCTAACAATGTTACATGCTATAAGGCTAGACATCTAACAATGTTACATTTTATAATGCTAAACATCTAACAATGTTACATGCTATAAGGCTAGACATCTAACAATGTTACATGCTGTAATGTTAAATATCTAATAATGTTACCTTTTATAATGCTAGACATCTAACAATGTCACATGCTATAAGACTAGACATCTAACAATGTTACATGCTATAATGTTAGATATCTAATAATGTTACCTTTTATAATGCTAGACATCTAACAATGTCACATGCTATAAGACTAGACATCTAACAATGTTACATGCTATAATGTTAGATATCTAATAATGTTACATTTTGTAATGCTAAACATCTAACAGTGTTACATGATATAATGCTAGATATCTAACAATATTACATTTTAATATGCTAGACATATAATAATGTTACATGTTATAATACAAAATATCTTATAATGCTAGACATCTAATAATAGAGCTTTCTTTGCAAGATATTAGGTTTCTACAATAATAGCATACTGGATCATTGATGTTTCCTGTCTTCCTATTTATAGGTTACTGTATTTATATATTACACTATTTATTTGTCAGATATTACCAGTTAGTTACGATACAATCAGACAAAATCAGTAAACCTTTTTTTCTGAGAGTATACATGTAAATGAAATTGCAGGAGCTATGCCACGCTTGTCTTTTATTAGAACTGATAATTAATTGATTGCTTCCCCAAAAATGATAATAAACTTTTTACACATTACCTTTTGTACTTTTAAGAAACAAAAAATTCCCATGCAACAGAAAAGTACATGTATGTGAAATTTCCTGAGCTAAGCCACAATCATGTTACATCTGAATTCATGTTATAACAGAGTGTGATATAGCAGTCACTATATATATATATATATATATATATATATATATATATATATATATATATATATATATATATATATATATATATATATATATATATATAAGAGAAAGGTCACAGATGGTCAGCCAGTGTAGAATACTAGGTGCATGTGTGTGAGAGAGAGAGAGTCTGCAATTTTAAAGACATAGACTTTTTGTTTTTGAATCTAAGAAAGGGTACACTTGTTACATATTTCTTCAGTAAATAAATACAAACTCAGCATAAACTATTTCACTAAGACTCATTCCTGCATCAGTTGTTTTATTTTTTTGAGAAGTAAAAGTTGTGGTTTTTAGACACTCAAAAGTGATGTTTCACAAGTTTGAGGGTTGTCTTTGCAAATTGTAGATATGTGAGAAACAACAGTTGATTATTGTGAATTCTGAAGAAGCTTTATATCTGTACTGTAGTAGTAAAGAAAACGGTATTAGTTCACAGGTTTATATTGTCTAATGTGTAATAGAACTGTACCTATTTGCAGGGTTATGTATAATAGAACTGTACCTATTTGCAGGGTTATATATAATAGAACTATATCTATTTGCAGGGTTATGTTTTCCACATATCAGTTGTTGAACTACATTCATGTTAAAGAACTTTATGTCACATTTTTTTAAACTATAATTTGTTGAAATTTATGATAAATGTTTTCCATATTTAATAAATGGCTTTGTGTGCAAATATGCATTTAAATGAGATTTACATGTACTTCCATATAAATATGGTAATAGAAATTATAGAAGAAGTTGATGTTTGGTTTAGGTTTGTGCATGTATACAGACGCTTTAGACTAGACAGTACCGCCACTAGTAATGATTGATAATTTTACATTTACAGTTTCAAATCTGGCTCCACTGCAGCTACTTTACACATGTTTGTGCAAAGAAATACTTTTAAACTTTTATATACACATGCAAACATGCATGCAAATACTGTGAAATCATTTATTTTGTGAATATCATGGTTTTGTTCAACAATACATCTATTTTGTTATTTCAGTTTTTCCAACAGTATGATCACTACTATTGTTAAGAATGGGGTCCTATATTTTTCCCAATGTAGGATCAGTTTGTAGATTCTTGTTCTTTGTAGCAACTAAAGTCCTCCAAAACCAGTTGTCTGTGAAAAGTAGTGAATTCACAGTTGTTCTGTGTGCTATATCATTATATCAATCTGCTTTGAATTTGTCAATGGTAAATCAGAAATAAATGAAGTTTAAGTTACTACATGATAATGCTTCAATTTGGTACGATTGGTGTTGCAGTCTTATTTTTTAATCCTCAACGAGAATGGCAGTGTTGATTTTATTACACCATGTTTGAAATCAATTTTCATAGCAAAAAAAAATCAATTGAAAAAGTTTTCATTCAGAATTTGTCATTTAGAAAAGGATCTGTTTTTAAATTTTTGTTTTTGTCACAGAAAATGTTCAGTAATTAATTGTCGAGTTTATAAATGAAAGCTATGATAATTTTTTTTATACTTGACATGGATTCTGCAACACTGCAACTAATTTAACTACTTTTGGCTTGATTTGTGAGACTGGAAGAGCTTTAGTGCGAAGTTTTGGTCTCATATACACTTAACAAGAATATTGATTTTCATAGAGAGGGGGGGGCAGCGGCATTTGTTCTACTGTTTTTTCTTCTTCATGTTCTTGCTACATCTTCCGAGTCTTCTTTCTTTATCTGGCAATAGTTTAATATAACATACTGAGATTGTCTTGGAAAACTTATTTAATGCAATTTAGTTTAAACACCTTAATACATTTAAAAAACATTAAAGTTATTCTACAAGGTGGAACAACATTTGTTTGTTTCTACACTAGACTTTGTTTTGTCACAGGATATGATTTTATAAGATAAGTGGGTGGTTTATTGCTTCTAATAATGACTAGCTTTTTATCACAGGTACCTGAACCACTTTTTTAACTGGAAAATGGAATTTAATTGCTCCCCACCCCCATCAAATTTGCAGTTTTTACCTTGGAATTAATTAGTCTCTGTGATCAAGGAACAAATATTTTATGCTTTAGAAAGGGGAACATTGTCATTAGCATTTTACCATGTTATAATTTGTTGTCATACTAAAAATTATCTCTCTGATAATTAGTTAAAAAAAACACAAATTTGCTAAGGGTACTTATGATCCATGTTCATGAATCTTTGCCACCTGTAAACAAATTTCATTAAGTATCTGTGATATTGTGAAAAACAACAGCATTATTTCATTACATTTGTTTTTATTTCACACATTGAACCTTGTAAAATTCGAAATATATTTTTGTATGTAACTTTGTAATTACTTTGTTATAAAAGGAAACCAGGACATTACAATATGCCATCATAATATACTGATATTTATTGGTTTCCATTCTAAAAAACACTATCATAGTGTCTCAAGTTGCATTTAAAGTATATAATTTCACATATATGAAATGTGATATCTCCCATGACATTCTTATACAGTGAATTTACAGCTATGATATGTTCATGTTTTGAATTTGGTTTTGTTCTGTGTTGCTTCACAATAGATAGTGCATCAGAATATTGACTGCGTTACACTAAAGACTATCTTGTTGTTATGTTTGTGTTAAGTATGTCAAATTAAAATAAATCATTTACATGGCTATTGAATTAAAATCATTTCTTGTTTCATTGTCTTTTTAATCAGTATCTGTGACTTTGATGACCTACAATTTCTCAGGAAACATTAGCAGGGTACAGGTTTTTCCAGCATACTACACTAGTCAGGCAGCAGTTTATTTGAATTGTCTGAACACAACTCATTTCATTCATCTCACTTAGGTTACTACTTTGTTGGGGATAAAGTTACCTTTATGACAGAGGCTGTAAATTTGTCCAGTGCACGAATTCCATATGTTTCTTGATTAGAGAGGGCATGCTAGGCATATTCAACAAAACAATTACAAAAATTAATACTGACAGACAAATCCTGTTTGCTGCTTTTCCTTTGATGCATATTTTATTATATTATCATGTAAAATGAAGATTTTTAATTTAACTGACCTACAACCTATACAAACAGTAATAATATCTTTTAAGTAGCTTTACAATATGGCTGTAGAGATGAAACATTTTTTGGAAAAACATCCATTTAGAAAGTAAGGCTTGTTTCACCTTCAATTTCATGACTAAATGTATTGTAAATATTCATTTGTGGACCAGATCCTAGAAGATTAAGTATGCATGATTCTTTCATGCAATGATTGCTTACTCTCTCATCAAATCTAGGTCATTGTAGCTTATTTCTCATGCAACTGATTTGCATTATGAACTTTATCCACAGCATTACAAGGAAGCACATGGAAGATATTGTTTCATACTTGAGAACGAGTACATAATTGACAACTACATCATCATTCTTGATACTTGAAAGATGATTTGATTTCAACCAAATGTAAGGTAAATAGATTAAAATTATCAATAAATTAGTAGGTTTTATTATAAGTGAAACCTATGCATATTTAAGAGGTGATATTAAATCTAATTGCTAAAACACTTAAACACACTAGATACTATCTTTTTGATAGGATTTAAATTAAACTAAGCATAAATTAGCTTATATCATCAAGTTCTTTGTTGAGTATGATTATGAGCAAGATCCATGCATCTTATTGATGTGATCATGATTGGCTGAGCTTGTCAACACTCTGCTACACTATGAACAGATTTCAAGCTGCTGGATGAGTTTGAAATTGAGCAAATGAGAAAACTCTTTTCACATGTATCTGACTGATTGCCTTTGGAATCTGGAAGCAGAGTTTCAATCAGATTTTATTTTTTTATGTAAAAAAAATCAACATGAGACATTTTGAAACAGTTGTTGCATGTTGAGGAAGAATATCAGGTAACAAACCCTGGCCTAGTCCTACAACATCAGATGCCTACTCAATATTTATGTTGTTTTGTTTGACAGCCAAATAAATATAAAGGTAGATGTCTGACATTGTTGGACTAGCAAAGCCAAAAAACGACTCAGTCACAACAGCTAAGACTACAGGGTATAAGGTTGGCAGATGTGCCTTATATCACAACAGGTTAAAACTACAGGCAATTGTAGGTGCAGTTGAAAGGGACTGTGGACTTTTAAAGTGTTACGTGCTTAGGCTTGAATAAGCAGCAACACAGAAAGAGTGAAAACTAACAAACTTGTAAAACTTTAACAATGAATTTATTAAGTACAATTATTTTCATAAAATAAATAAACTTACGGTTTTAGAGAATCAAATCCAACATTAATCCAATATAGAATTCACAAAAATAATCCACTAATGGAATTGCAAGAGTCCTGATAAATAAATGTTCTAATAGTTCTAGGTTCGAATCTTGACAATGTAATCCAAAATGACTGATGATGTCACGTGATGCAGTTCTTGTTTTATAATCATCCAAATGAAATTATGAGCACATGTTCTTCTCTATATAAATGGAATAATTCCTCTTGCTACAACGAAATGACACAAATTCCAAGATAACTCAAAACACAACTATTAACTTAAAAGTCCAGATTCTACTGAATTGTTCTATTCCAAACAATAATTTAAATACCTTTTTTTTTACGTAAACAAGGGATCACATGATTTTCTGGAAATTCATAGAAGGTCAAAGAAAGAGGCTACCTTCACTAAGTCACGTAATAATATAATGATCCAGAAAGATGTCTTTGGATTTTAACCAATCGTTTTAGAAGCTTGTTAACACTGTCTGAAGAAGGGTCAGGAAATAGGTCAACAAGCCAAGGTCAAAAACATGTTTACAGATAAAGTATGGTCATAGAGATTTTTCTAGAATAATTTCCCAATTAATGAATTTTAAAAACGCGAAATGACAAATTTGGACCTGACAATTAAAAATAAATAATTTAAATCAAATAGACGTAACAAAAGCAAAGAAGTATGTCAGCAACTTTATCAGACTGGTATAGTATTTGCACACCCTCTGGTTTAATCGTAACCCCTACCAATTTTAAAAATGAAAAACATCAAGTATATATAAAATCATGCACAAAACTTTGCCAATTCAGGCATCAGTTAAAATTTCTAAACTGATTGTCACCAGTGGCTTTCAAACTAAACATAAGCTGTCTATGTAAACAAGCCGACAGACTGATCACAGTCCTTTCAAGTTTGTAAAACAGTCCATTTTAGTAAAAACTATGTCATCTGCATCCAATGTTTGCAATGTCTATTTCTAATATTTCTTAAAAAAAGATTAAACAAATATAAAGGAGCAACTCTTGTTCACATGTTCAAAATTGACATAACTTGAGAATTTAGAGAACTAACTAGATTATCAAAGACAGTGAACTACATTACATCTATTACTTGAAACATACTTGCGCATGCAAATATGGTGACTGTGTTACTGTGCAAATATATTATTTGTGAACTAGCAAAGTGAGATAACTATCAGAACATAATGAATATTCATTTCTTGTCAGTCAGGACTGAATGAGTGCTGGTGAAAATGTGTATTTATGTGTATTCTGAAATTAAGGAAAGCAGTGAATTTCTCAAGCATGTACATCATGATGCTATTTTAACCTCACGAATCGAGACCGTCTTTTCATTTAATATGTATCTGTATTGTTTTTAACTGCTACAATTTCCATAATTAAAGTTGGTGTTCCCCCCACCTCTATCTCTCTCTGGACAAATTTAATTTATATTAATGGCTTGTGATTCCAAAATTTACAAACTGGTAAATTATCATATTACATATTACTCTTGAAGACATACAATTTAAGGATTTTGGCAACTGATATTTTAAAGAAAGTATGCATATAAATGGGAAGTTGTTTTTGATGGAGTGACATATACTTTTGTTCTCTCTAATTTTATTATAGGATGTTCTACTTTCTACATCTGACACTCATGATGAAAGGTTCTAGTCATTTCTTTGGCTTAAAATGTAAGAAAGAAATTAAAGAACGCACCACACAGAATGTTACACACCTATTTGTTCCATTTGGAATAAAAAGTTAGTTAATAAAACATTTGTGTCCAGAAAATGATTATATATAATCATTCGTTCATTTTCTTTTAAAGGCATAATATGCTAGCAGATCTGGATAATTGCAGTAATCAGAAGAACTACCAACATAGACTTTGATCCGCAGGTGCATTGTGTTATGACAGATTTTTTCTGTTAACAGTTTGGCTTGTCTTATAAGCGAGTATATATGGTAATAACTGGATGACAGATTTATAAGATGTTAGCATTATTTGACAGACTTGGTACAAAGGTAAAGTAGTTGGTCAGATATTAACATCACAGTCTATGTGAATCAAATAAGTTGTCTGTACCCAGTAATGGAAAAGATGGATGAGTGCAGACATAATGTAACATCAAGACATAATGTAACATCAAGACATAATGAAATGCAGAGTAATATTAACAATTACATATAGCAAGCAAATAACTAAATACAAATGAAATGAAAATGGTAATGAAGTTTCACTATCTTTCAGGTATTAAATTCAAATCTACCCAATACAATGATTGGAATAGTAAAAGAAAACATGCCCCAAAAATTCATATTCATGGAAGAAACAAATATGCAAAGTCCCCAGAAGATTCATAGAATCTCAGACTATAAACTCTGAATAACTCTGCATCACATACAAAGTACAAAGCAGAGGCCGACCGAAATTCGGTTTCGGTTTCGGCGCCGAAAGTTGGCAAATGGCCTCTTACGGCATAGTTTCTGTTTCGGCCGAAGCCAAAAAGTTATATTTAGGTTTGCTTTCTGTTTCGGCCGAAACTAATATTAACTTTCGGTCATCAGCCGAAGATCGATTTTAACTTTCAGAATGCAAATCTAGTGCTGCGTCTATTACTCTGCTTGTCGGCCAGTCAGTCGGCGCAAGGTAAGTGGACATTTAGCAAAGTCCTCTTACTGCAGGCTCTTAATGATTACTTCTAGATTCGTTTTTAATTAGTGTTGTATTGCATTATGACCCGCAATATTTCATAAATCTTGTGTTTGGCAACTTCGGTTTATCTTTCGGTTTCGGTTTCGGCCGAGGGTGTAGTTAAACTTTCGGTTTCGGCGGAAAGTCAGTTTATAACTTTCGGTCTGGTTTCGTTTTCGTTTTCGGTCAAGTTACTCATCTAGCTGCTGGAGATCCTGCATTTGTTTATAAAGGACTAGGTGCAAGTTTAAAAGTACAAACAGACGATCACTATTTCGTACAAAACTACATATCGTACAGCATCTCTCACTAATCTTCTGACATCATTAAGAGCAGGTTCAACTTCAACTATGGGGTCAACCATTAACCATTACAAGGTTTTCATCACGATTAGGACAACAATTACAATAAGGTCTTGGGGCCCCGAGTGGTCTAAAGAGCTCTCCGTAACGGATCACTGCCATCTCACCTGTCTGCTTAGGTTCGAGTCTCGGATTCGACCAATGTGGCTATGTGAGAAAGAATGCCAGTAGCTTCTCGTGGATTGGTGGTTGTTTCCGAGGGTTTTCCCCGGGTTCTTCCTCCACCATTAATACTGGCCACCATGTATAGCCTATCATGTGCTGAAAATGGCGTTAAACCCTACAACAACAACAATAATAAGGTCTTGCATTAAAGAAAGAAAATTATTACAACAATTAAGCTCAGGATACTAATATGAGGTTCCACCAGAATAAGACAACCAATACAAGATGGTCCCAAATCACAGTAAGAAATCCTCAGCAATTTTTCATCCATCAAATGAAACTCGGGACATTATAGGTTTGTCAGCCTAAGGACGATCATTGCATTAATATAAAAATATGACAGTGAACCGTAACATAAAAATAATACACAAGTTTAAAGATCAATCATAAGAAATAAATTTCAACTTGTGTAAGGACATTTTGAATAAGGTCAAGAACCAAAGTAAGATCAACTAATAATGTTTCAATCAAGATAAGGAGTAAGATGCAATACAATAATGTGCATCAGTATGGCTCTTATGTTGGGGCCATACAACAATGCAGGGCCACGGACAGGATTTATGGGCCAGTGGAAAACTTCTCCAGTAGATCCATATGAATTACAACTTGTGACAGTTACGATGATACCCTTTGCCTTTTCGTCTTCTCATAACATGTCGTATAAAAAATCCCAGATGTGTATGACTGGAGTTAGACATGATCCGTGGTCTTTGCTAGGATTGCTTTGCACAAACACAGTGGAATCGCCTTGTCTTTCTCGCAAGAGACTGTATGCCGATTGCAACTCTTTATAACACCACACGATCCGTTGAGGTGGGCGATCGATTAAATGATGTTTATGTTCGTTCAAACGTAAGACAAATTTGATTTTGCCTGAACTGCTAGGTCCGGCAGTTAAGATGTTAAAGGGATGGCAAAGATATAATGCCTGTCACCTGGCACAATCTAAGTGTTCATCGATGACTTTGAAAGTCTTGGAAAAGGTACTGGAGACAGTAGAGGTAGTCATAGTGAAGGTGTTGACATTTTTATTCGAAAAAAGACGAGAGATTTTAAACGTTTTGAAGGACAAGTCTATTTCAACACATATTTAAAATGGATCAACATGAAAGACAACAATAAATGCCAAATAGTTAAATATAGCAATAAAATACAAATTACAACGATCAAAGTGGAATATAAACAAGTCTCTGTATAACATGTCTTTGGTAGCAAAGGTGTCCAAGAGATAATGTGTAATGTTCTTAAAGTCTCCACATTAGGTACAGTCAAACAGGTGTCATCCCCGAATGGTCTTGTAAATCGAAATGACACAAGTCGATGGAATGCAAGACTTTGTATTTAATCAACCATTTGTATTGAATAAAGTTTTCCACGCCAATTTGTTCGGTCAGCAATTGCGGGTGCCTTGTGGGAAAGTGACCATATTTGCACACGTAAGGATACAGCGAACACACGTCCTAGTATATGATTTCTTCCTCTTTCTCCTCGCCAATGTGGTACAGAAAACAGGTGGCATTCGTCCGTCCTCCGTACAACCTGTCCCGTAGGTTTAGAGGGTCCACCAACTGTTCATGATACGTTTAAACTCGGGTTCAGTTTTCAAACCGTGATCGTACTCGTTTTCCCATATTTTCTACACTTCTACTCTACCTTCAAGCAAGGCTGACAAGTGGCCTCGTACAAGTCTTCCATTGTACGTTGTAAAATTCTGATATTTGGTGTCACGTGGAGGGTAGCAGAAGGGACTTCCGTGAAATAAACAACCGTTAAACTCGCACACAATATTGTATTTTCCAATTCCCATTCATCCACCGAATACCTTTCGACGATTTTGTTGCCTCCTCCGTGACCGGAGTGTTGGATAAATTTGTCTCTCTTGTTGCACAAGTAATGTAGCCAGCGTAAGGTTTTGACGTTTGACAAAATCGTTCGTTGGAGGGTTCATGACAGCCAGGGTGTATTCGGGCATGAATAGTTGGTGGTACACTAAGGAACACGCTTTGGCAATGGTGCAGCTTCTTTCAAAGTATGAATTCCTACGTGTTTGATAACAGTTCTCGAAGTTTTCCACTGCAACGCCGTAAAATGTCCACCTCGAAACTACAATACATTAACAATTTTTTCTGAAAGTCGAAGGGGTCAAATCTGTGAATGTGGTACCAAGCGTAGAGAGTGCATGTTGTCTGGGACGTAATAGTGAGCCTCGCACAAATTGTGTAGGACGGCATGATGATTGGCTATTATACAAAGTGTGGAAATAGCCTTTGGCCATTTATGTCATTCCAAACGTTTTAGGCATTTGACTCAAAGTCATTGTCACGTAACTCATCTAATTTTTAAATTGCACTTGTCTTACATGCATGGAAATTATATTGGCTAAGTTCAAAGTGACTTTAAGACATTCGGTACTTTGTTCCGTATAGTATCTGTGAAGATATTGTCCATCGTATCCCAAGAAGTTTTAGCCAAGACAGTGGCGTAGCGATGGTACATTCCGTAACATTTGATGTCCTTTTGCCTCCACGTCTCATCGATGGAGTCTAAAATCCATTGGACGAAATCAGCTAGCGTGTTTGGCTCCAGAAAGATTTTTTCACCTCCTCCAGGAATCTTGCTGCAGTGAGGAAAATGACTGAAATAGGCTCTTGGATGCACTTCTGGCACGTTCGATGAGCCACGAAGAAATCAGGAACGTGAATGCCAGACCCTTGCACGCATTCAAAATCGGAAATGGACTTTCTTCTGATCATCTTTCCTCGTCTTGATTCAAATGTTTCTGAATGTAGCATTCATGTTCCAAGTCCAGAATTTGATGACAAATGTGACATCGTTTCTTTCCTGGACATACTTGAGCGTTGCCATCATTGGTACGTATGGCTTGTTCACAAGTAGAGCACAATCTCAGCAGTTGACAAACACTTTTCGTCTGTGAACCTTGTGTTTTTAGATGCTGTTGGTAACATGTAGTGCTATCCACAGTGCGCTGACAAGTTGAGCAATACACTCGTTCTTGTCCTTCGTCCAGACAGGGTTGAGAGGCCAAAAATCTTGAGAATTTCGATCCACAATACTTGTGTTGCTCTCGCTTATTATATCCATATTTCCATTTATCACAGTAATAACTGTATCCCAGGAATCCGGCGATACTGGTAATGTGATCAAAATGTTCATAGTGAAAATAAAGGTGTTCCTTTCGTCTTTGCAATTTTTGCCTCGAAACAACAGAGGTCGGGGCACATCTTGCGGATGCTCTTTCAAATTGTAGCGCGAAACCAACATGTCTTACAATTGTTGCATTGCAAGAATTCCACAGTGTGTGTCTTTGGATATCACTGCTTGCTGTAACAAGAGTTCTGCTTCTCTTCGTTGTTTGGGTCGGTCCGTTGTCAAATAGTTTTCCAGGCTCTTTCGCATACTACCATGGTTTTTTTTGTCGATATACGTTCATCCCATCCCGTTGGCTCTGATTATACACATATGTCTGGAGAGTTGTTAATTCAGACGAGGCTCGTTTTGGTGCTACGAAGGTAGTCTAAAAATAACACCTTTTTTCGCACTGTCCCTTGGGGCAGAGACAGGTGGGTCATGAACATTGTCGCTGTTCCATCTGTGCTGTCAAACTTGTCGTTGGATTAATGCACGTGTTGAATCTTGTAGATGACGAAGGAAGGTGTTAATTCTGATGCTGATAAACTCGATCCAAACGTGGGACTTTAAACTGTTGTGATGCATGGAAAGTCTCAAGCGATTGTATTATTTGGCTTCACATTGTCGTTTGATGGTGGTTAAGAAAGACTATCACATCTCGATGATGAACCATTCTGCTTTCTCCAACGGTACGTCGGACTTAAAATTTCACCGTGTTCGTGTTAGCCATAGTTCTAAATGTTCTAGAGGAGCCCAAAGTGGTTCTACTTTTCAGGGTTTACTGGTGACTGTGGTGGTCTTTCTTTGGATGTAGACTCTTTGGGTCCGGATTCTGATTCACTCATGTCATCTTCAAAATTGCTGTCATGAATTTGAGCAAAGACTTCATCTACTAGGCGAGGCGATAAATCACTTTTCTGTCTCTTATTTTCTTCCTCTTTCTTCACGACATGATGCGATCGTTTTATCTTTACTGCATTAAGTCACATGACTACATTTTAAACGCTGTGGATCTTTATATCCATTTCAGAGCAGTATTTCCCTTCCAGTATTCATTTCACTCTCAAACCGACCAGAACGATGGAAGTACCGAAAGCAAATCGAACTTCTGATCAGAGATTTGCGAGTGTCATACAAAAGTTTTTTTTTCTGACAAACCGACGCACTACTCCCACTCCTTTCGAGATGCACGTCAAGATACTTGCTTTATCTGTAAGAAGGGCATTGGAGTACATAATGTCCAGACAGTGAACAAAACAAGACATGTGTCGGAAGACACTTAAGTCAACATACCTGTTATCATTGTAAACATACAAGATATTAGTCTTCAGACTGCCTTAAGAAACAACAGGAGGTAGCGGCAGAGGGGCGTTGAGCACAGGAAGAAGATGTACCCTCCCAAAAGAAAGAACCCAGAGAGAGAGAGAGAGAGAGAGAGAGAGAGAGAGAGAGAGAGAGATTTGACAAATACACATAAGAAGTCTATGAACTTTTCAAAGTTGTGCTCTGTTGTCATATTGGATTGTAACATTTATACCAGAATATAACAGACAGAAAACGTATCATTTAGTTTTTATTGTTTAGAATAAATACCTATGCTCACTCTTTTACTCTCACACACGTATATCATGCGCAAAAAAGGGATTTTCTTTTTGTTTTACTTGATTTTTTTGGAAAAATTAATAATTTCGCTTTCCGAGAGAATTGGGTCGCTCTGAAAATGACAGTTGCGTGTTTGTTTTTAAAAAAACAATTCAGGAAAGGGACGTAATCATCTTTAACTGCCTAAAGCCTTTGTCACGGTCGAGGTCTAATTTCTGGGCTGGCTCCTGTCGATGACTCTGTATAATAACTAGTTTTAGTATCTCAGGCGTAGCAGATGTGTGAACGAGGTTTGGCTGCTTGTCACGGGAAGGTCTTTTCCTGTTGGGTCGTATTAAGGAAATCTGATACAGTTGTTTCAGACTCCTTAACTCTGCCAAAATGTCTAAACGTACCGTCACTGTTTGACGTTCACTGGCCACCTTTTCCCCATCACAGTGTGTTTTTGTTGCTGCTTCTTCTTCCTGTTCTTTCCTTATTCTTGCCTTTTCTTCATGCAGTTAATGTTGAAAGAGGAAAGCTTATTTTGCTTCGTTCTGCTGTTGTAAAAATTTCTTCAATTCCTATTTCTGTCTCCGTTTAAAGTCCTTGATGCGCGGTAAGGAAAGAGAAGGTGGCGAAGACTCTGGTACTTGAACAAATTCATGGGAAGAATAGAGCAAATCGACTAAATCCTAATTAAAATCGGACTCTTCTATATGTATGTATGTATGTATGTATGTATGTATGTATGTATGTATGTATGTATGTATGTATGTATGTATGTATGTATGTAATGCGTGTGTGTGTGTGTGTGTGTGTGTGTGTGTCTAAACATGTTTATACGTGTCCCTAAAATAACGCATATACAAGTCAGCCTATAATGTTCCGCCCGATTCAGGTAAGACCTTCCAACATTGTTGCCAATCCACCTTACCGTGACTTCACCTCACCTCTTCAATTTGTACTGTCCTATACAACAATACGACGCTTTACAGACCCAATATTCCCCATGTTCAATTTCCCATGAGGCTAGAGCTGCCCAGGGCAATGTTTAAAACCTTGAGGGAAATGTTGCCCGGGGTTGGGATATTGGATGTATTTTCCCATCAGGCTAGGGTGACCAACTACACTACTGGTAATAAATCGTCATGACAGGGTGGCTAATATTAGGCGAGTGGGTTTTAGTTCCTATAAGGGTAGTAGTAGAGAGTGTGAACTGACCAAGTTTTCGAACAAAAATAAAGCCTTTAATAGTTGATACGATGACGATGCATAGTAAATGTGGGCATACTATATACTATATAACCGGGTGTTAGTCCAAGTGCATAAGAAAACCATGAACATTAAGAACATTTTGTTTTTCCTGATCGCAATACAGACCTATTATGTGAAGCCAGTGCACGCTTGTAACATGGGCGGTAGTTCTTTAAATCGTTATGGTCGAGTGTTGGTTTCTTCCGCAGAGGCTTTACGATGGCGGGTTTGAAAAATGACGGGAATTCCCCAGATGAGAGAGATATTTATAACATCAGTTAGTGAAGAAAATATTGGGTCTAAGCACCCAAGCAGCTGTGATGTTGGAATTGGATCAAGGCCACATGACTTTGGTGCACCCTGTAACAAGATAACCGGGTGGAATTTTTGGAATCACAACGGAAAACATTTGACGCTGATATAAATACAATGTTGAATAATGAATGACTTGAATGAGAAATACATTAATACCTGCGTGTGTATTTGATCCAAAAATTGGATTATTAACATAATAACACATTAATGTAGTAAATAAAAATACCAAAAATTACTCTACAAAAAACAAACACAAGCCGAATGATTCACAGCGACTGAAAAATGAAACGATGAATATAGTTTACTCAGCTAGCAAACACAATATATTTACTGTGTAGTGAAATGACTTCACTCATAGTGAAATTGTGCAAATGAAAAAAGACAGATATGTAAGTTATCTTTACAGTCCCTAAATATATAATAGGTTTTACGAACCCCATAATTATCCCACAATATTACATGCAAGATGATACACTCCGTTGTCAGAACACTTTACTTAAGTTCAACGGATGCTAAAATTCATCTTTACAGCTGCTACGATTCCTGTGGTTGGCTTTACAGCTTGCACCACGTAGACCTAGATTCCTCCGATACCTGGAACGCTCGTGTCCCTCTAGTCCCTCTGGACAACCACCGGACAACACCACACACTCCATACACAGGACACTAGACTAGAGATACTGGACAGCTCTACATCTGGGTCACTCCAAATACTGGACATTCGAGACAATCGACAGCACCGGACAACACGGGACATTTTCATACACTGGGCAGCTCTATAGCTGAATATGTGCGAATCCTTATAGCAGATCGCCGACTGACAAGACTTTTCATAATGTAAGGAGCTATACATGCGATGAGATATTTACACACAGGTTATGTCTCTGCATCAAAGGCATTGGGTTAGTCACATCTAAAGCACTTCGCCGTACTCACTGTTTTCAAATACGACACAATATACATTAATCACCCTCGGGTATCGTTGTAAGACAAACATGAAACTCTAGTACACGAATTTAATAAATAAATAAAAAGGGTTTATACAATTCCGTGACACCCTCTTCATCACGATTTTCCATACTAAATCCATATAGACAGGTTCAAATGCTCCTAATGGTTGTCGCTGAAATTTTGTATCGTAACTGTATGGCGACGGCGAATCAATTGAAATTGTGTTGTCAAGCGTATCTCTTATGGTTTGTACTTTGTCAAGGAAGAAATTTGCAATAGGTCCTGACGGTCTGTTGGAGTGATGGTAGTTGGAAGTACATTTGTTCCTTGACATTTGTTCGTTAGTTATCTCGAAGAGCTCTTTGCTGCTGGAACTCTCCGTGATCTTAGTACTGTAGTGGGATAATTTGGCCCAAATGACTATATTTGTGACTTTCTTCTTAGTAGCTTCAAAGATTTGTATATGAATAGTTAGTCTGGTGGAAAGCCAAAGCCTCTCTGCTTAACGGCGGGGTCTTATGGCAGTGCGAATCTGGTCCCTAACGCCGCTATACCACGGAGAACACTTTTTAATTGGTACTCTGCACTTGGTGGTTGGGGCATGTTTTTCAAGCAATGAACGCATGCAGTTATCGAGTTGTTCTGCTGTAGAATGTAAGAAAGTTGTTTGGTTTTCTTGTATGTCATGCATTAGTTTGGTTCTATTTATCATATGGAGGTTTCTCTTAGTAGCAAATACAGGTGGAGGGTTAGGAACTGATACATCGAGATGGAATACGATGCAGAGGTGATCTGATCCAAGTTCGTGGGATACAAGGGTGAATCGCAGAATATTATCATCAAGTCTATGATGTTGCTGTTGTTGTTGTAGGGTTTAACGCCATTTTCAGCACAACATAGGCTATACATGGCGGCCAGTATTAATGATGGAGGAAGAACTAAGGAAAACTTCGGAAAGAACCACCGACCCACGAGAAGTTACCGGCAAGCTTTCTCACATGCCCACATTAGCCGAGCCTGAGACTCGAACCGACGCAGACAGGGGTGAGATGGCAGTGATCCGTAACGGTGAGCGTTTTAGACCACTCGGTCACTCGGAATCCCCATCAAGTCTATCAAGAATCAAGTTTAAAGTGTGACCTAGTGTATGGATGGGTTGGTTACCTGACTGTTTCAGGTTGAAAACATGAATAGAATCTTGGAGTTTTGACGTGAATGGGTTACCAGAACGTCAGAGTGAAAGTTGAAACCTTCAAGAATAATTAGGTTGTCACCTATCGAATTTCTATACTCTAGAAGATTAGGAAAATGCTCCGAAAAGAGAGATTCAGTCAGCTTGTTGTATTTGTTTCTACTAGGAGGAGGGCAGTAGAGGCAGAAAAACAGGACTGACCTTTGATCCAGTGTGAGTGTTGTTTGGACTAGTTTAAGCGTCCGTGTACTATCTCCTCTACTTAACAATAACTCTTAACGTCTTCTCTACAATGCCAAGTATTCTGTGTTACAACATGTATCTTTCTTTTCCCTGTTATAGGCCTTTAGTTGTGTGCTTTGCTAGAAGTCGAAGATTATTATACTTTCAATCCAAATTTTTAAAATAGGTTTCATGGCGTTTCATGTCCAATATTGCTCCACATTTTGTAGCTCCTGGTAGATCATTCAGCTTAGAGTGCTCAAGCATTATCTCCCCTATTTTATCATACTCCGTACAAGTGATTGTATTATTTACTGTCCTGCAATGTCGTTCATCTCAAAAGTGCTTCACGAATAGTCTCTTCAGTTTTACATGTTAGACTGCTCGGTGTTTTTTTTTTTGCCATTTAATACATTTGTGGGTGCTCATTTCCAACGCCTGGTCATTTCAGTTCGTAATGTACACAATGCTTCCCGTTATATACACAAAATAAACGTACCATGTTGTGTCGGGAATTTTTTGAATGCTTCAATTGCCATCTGCAGCTTGCTGTCTACAGTAAAAAAACTAGCAGAGCTAGTCCAAATCGTTTTATTAAATCTACATGTATTAGAAAGCATTTCTGTTTTCCATAATGAAAAGGCAGTTGGAAAAGGGCTTAAACTGGGTAACTAATCATATTAACGGAACCTTTAATGTGGATATTGTCACTGTACCTGTCTTCGAACATTACTGAGACAAACTTCAAACTTTTTCTTGCTTTTCACGTATTACAATTCATTTTTCCTAAGTGTATTAATTTATACTAATTTTATGCGTGGTTGATATCAAGGCTTGCTTTAAAACGGAATTCAAACAGCTAACCTTGACCAAGAAATGAGTGGATACTTACATTTTTCCTCATCTTCTCCATGCTCATTTCCAAGCCACAATTTATATATATATATATATATATATATATATATATATATATATATATATATATATATATATATATATATATATATGTGTGTGTGTGTGTGTGTGTGTGTGTGTGTGTGTGTGTGTGAATACCAAAACAGGCAAATACGATATATACGGCATCGCAGAGAAAACAAAATACTATACTATATTCCCACCAATAGACTAATATCGCAATCGTCGACGATCAAAGGTAATGCGGGTTATCGCATTATCTCCATTATCAAAGCAGAGGCTGTATGTGCATGTCTCATGTACGTGTATTTAGGGCAATAGTGGATTATTATTGTCGGGCGGACGACTGTTATCTGTTTTTGAAAAGCAATTGTCCTAATTAGGAGAGACGACCTTTAAAATGTAATGAAAGATAATACAAAGATCCCTAGCATATATCTATTCTAAAAGTTTGATCCAGTATATGATGCCAGCAACATGTTTGAGGAGTCAAACATTTCGTCAAACAAACCAGCAAATCAGTTGGTTTTTTTACAAATGTGACCGAGGAATCGTGTCGTATACCAATGTTAGGATTTTTAATTGGGTTTAGGATCAACCTCACAGACTGTCGGTCCGGGTCTCCCTCTAATATGGTCGGGCTACGAACTGACATTTCAACATTTATCCATGGGGGACCAAACTGAGTACTCTCACTCGAGACGTGAGAGGGAGCAGTAACATGACTCGTGGGTTCACTTAAACGATCCCAATATTAGCCAATCTCTTAAAAGCGTCAACTTTCAAACCAGTAGGTCTAGGCAATACGGTAGTAGTTTAAGTAACCCACGAGTCATTTTATTGCTTTCTCTCAACATACATTTAACCTGAAGCATAACAGGAGCAAGCAAACGTTAAGCATGAACATACTACGACACCAACCAAATAAGACTACTCAACGAAGGAAGTTGAATAATATAGTCTTATTGGATTGATTATATATAGTGTGTATGTGTGTATGTGTTTTGTGTGTATGTGTGTGTGTCTGTCTGTATGTCTGTCTGTGCACTTAATGTTCTCCTAAGTTATTAACGATTGTTGATTGCAACAACCTTGAATAATACACTGGTCTATATTTAACAAAATTAACTATACATAATGCATTCTGTATGTAAAGTATATCAGATTTTGTCCTGATGAAAAACGCCACATCACTAGTTACGATCACAGAGAATGAAAATATAAAATGCTAAATCTTATTTTGGTCGGACATCTTGTCATGGTTGGAGGTAAAAATTGGATTTTCATTTCTAATCTATGTAAGGTGCAATTAAGGTGGTGAAATTAGCTATCACTTAAACGTTACAGACTGTTGAATCAATTATTTTTTATATATCATACACGTGTAACAGGATGGTCCGGATTGGGGACATATTATAGTGAAGGCATTAAGAGCGATTACGTGAAAACAATCTTTAAGTTATTTATAACTTCTGTTAGAATGTAACATTTTCAATCACAACTCGTGCACATTCATTCGAACAATGGAAGTAACAATGATGCGTATCGATTTAATAACTGACAAAGAAAATGATACTATTCTTAACTGGAATTAATCATCAAATTAAATATAAAGGAACAATCAAGAACAAATTAATATAAATTAAACAAGTATGATTCACTAAGACATCCATAATGAAGTTATTCACTCTTAAAATGATCATGAGGATTTCAAAAAAATATCGATAATAACCGTATACGCTTATTGACCGATATTGACTGCATTCGCTCAAACAGTGATAATGACCGTATTCGCTTATTTAGCGATATTGACTCCATTCCATCAGATAGCGATAATGATCGTATTCGCCCAATTAGCGATATTGACTGCATTCGCTCAAATATCGATAATGATCTTATTCGCTCAAATTCGATAATGACCGTTTTCGCTCAAAAAGCGATAATAATGATATTCACTCATTTAGCGATAATGACTATATTAGCTCAAATAGCGATAATAATGATATTCACTCATTTAGCGATAATGACTATATTAGCTCAAATAGCGATAATAATGATATTCACTCATTTAGCGATAATGACTATATTAGCTCAAATAGCGATAATAATGATATTCACTCATTTAGCGATAATGACTATATTAGCTCAAATAGCGATAATAATGATATTCACTCATTTAGCGATAATGACTATATTAGCTCAAATATCGATAATGGTAAGAAGGTGGAAGATATCTTGTGGCGTCCAGTTGATAACCATAAAATATCATAAGTCCACCGCTGTCAGATGATCAATGAACCATTACGAATGGTCCACCCTTCCCAGCCTTCATAGGAATCCCTTGGCTCTCTTGCAGATTCACTGGTGCCAGAACTTTGGTCAGTAATCGAGATAACCACTGTCTTCCTCCGAGCAAACGTCACCACCTACAGCAGTACCAGGGAACATACCAAGTCGCATAGAACCACTTATCAGCCTCCAAACCAGGACCACGTATAAAGCTCTAATGCTGACAACACAGACAGAAATATAAACAAATCTCCACAGCTACCCAACACACATCTAACAGACCATCACATCACAGACATCACAGTTCAGACAAATAAAAGTTCCAAGACAACTAGTACCAATATACCATACTGCTGCACGACTGTCTAACAAAGACAAGCCAAACCGAATGTAGACTACCACAAACACGTCTTCGCTCCCAGTAAAACAATGGCAGCCCAAAGAGCTGAAATTATATTGCTTAAAGAACCACTGAAGATGTGTTGTCGACATACTGACAACCTTGTCATATCCTGCAATCAATTTCAAATAGTTTGATATATTATACATGTTATTTACTTCCAAAAATGACAACCACATATTTAATTTACTATGCCCCTCGAAGAAGCTTTAATGCAGCTTCATGACGTCAAAACTGTATTCTAACATCACTAGTAAATGCTATAATTTTGACATGAAAGAAAGACATTCGAGAGTATATTTACATGTAAATCAAGAAAGAAAAGTTGGGGAAATTCCATAAGGTTTGAGGCAATAGTGCAAACATACGTTGCCAAACATTGGATTAAGAAATGTAAGTCCTTGATGCTATCACTTCGTAACAGTAGACAAAAGAATATATATATATATATATATATATATATATATATATATATATATATATATATATATATATATATATATATATATATATATATATTTTACAAGATTATCACAATACTCAGATTCGTATGCAAATCTGCATCGGAGAGTTAGAATCTTAAAAAACCTAACAGTAACATTCTCGCGTCCAGTAATACAAGTTTTAAGTGAATGCAGTTTATATACTAGCCAACCTACAAACAGAATATACTAAATCTAATAACATTGTATTTTATGACAGGGGTCGAAACTATCAAAAATTCACAATATTAGAACATTCAAACAAACAATTCTATCCTTTAAGACAGATAGAAAAAGAATACAAATCTTACCGTTCACGTATCTCTACATCTGTGAAATTAGATTCTACAATGAGCCTAAACGTAAATAGGCTATGTTGAAAAGAACGGCTTGTGAGGGCAATATATTTCGGCTTTCTCAGTGTAGCACTTTGCTCATGGTATCACGGTACCAATTGTTTTTCCATATACCGCAGTGCTAATGTTTTATGAAATAAATATACTTTCTATCCTACTTCAGCAGGCATGTCCCACACTGCCACAGAGAACACTCTTAGATTGTCAATTTGACAAAGATAAAACCAGTTACTCCATTGCATTTAAGAGAGATAACTATGCTGGAACCATTGTAATGTCCTTGTCATCTTGATCTCCGTCCTCACTATCTATTTCGTATTCTTCGTTCCGGTCTTCGTCCTCACTCTCTAAATTTCTGTCGGTGTCCATGTTGTTTCCATCATTACGGTCATCCGTCTCCTAACTATGCGACTTACATCCCTCTTCCCATCCCACTCTATTAGTTTTCTTTCCTCCTGTCTGTCCCTTGTACATGTAATTTCTTTCGTGGCTTGATATACATATATTGTATCTGTGTATATACAGTATCGCTGTATCGGGATGGTAGTCATAGTAACACTTTTTCCTCACCAAGTAAGATTTTTTATTATTTTGCACCCCCTTTTCTTTTGCTTATTATTTTTAATTTAGCGGGCATCTGTGTCGTGGTTACCGTATTGCCATTCGGTGTATCAGGGTTTTCTATACTTTCCTGGGTTTCCTGAGACTTCTCTTGTCTTTGAACATCTTGTGTTTTCCGCAGAGAAGGGTTCGACTTCTCTGACATTACGTGTAAGAGGAAATAATTGTTTCTATCTCCAGCAACTTTGTCATCCTATTTAAACACCCCCCCCCCAAAAAAAAAAAAAAAAAAAAAAATTATTGAAATTGTATATGCAAAAGTATTAAATGACACAATAACACGTTAAATAAACAAAAGAGCTGAATTAAGCAAAATCAGGTACTAGACAATTTCGGTCATCGGCAAGGGCACCACCGTAAGCGAAATTCAATATTCAGAAATTAAGCAAAATAAAACAACTAAGGTGAAAGGTAGACATATTCTGTAAAAGATTCGAAGAAAAATAAGGTGCAGGCATGCACGTATAAGACATAAAGTTTACAAAGTGTAAGAGGGTGTTGCAATTATCCGGCTCCCTTACACAAAGAAGAGTATATTCTTGTTGAAATGTTCAGGACACAAATACAAACACATCATGCAACATGTATCACTGTCTGAATATTTCTTCTGAAACTTTACATACGTCGATATTTTATAAGACAGGTGATTTCATCAAATATCATAGTAATAAATGTCTATTTCAAACCATATCGCAGAGTTACTAATTATTTACCGTCGTTCTTTTTCACGGGGAATGCTAAATTGTTCATTGCACTTTGTCACTCGTTCCGCCATTCCGTCCGTCTCATCCTTTCCCTCCAGTTTTCGCATAAGAACTACTTTACGTATTACTGCACTTCATCTAAATATGGTATACAGCTTGAAATATACAAGGCATTAGCTTGGGTCTAATTCAACACATAGCGGAGTTGCAGCCCATGATTTTCAGATGAACTTACTTTCGTTTACCCACGAAAAACTTCTTTAATTAGTAAAAGACTTTAATCAAACTGTGCATGTAACTTGATATTGATGTAGGATGATATGGATAAGACCTCGGCTGAGATCCATGCTCAGCGTTTTTAGTCATTATTTAGCAGAGTTATAGACCCTGATTATCGGCCCTGCCGATGTTTTTATCTCACCACAAAATGAGTCCTTAGATTTTAATTTTAGCTACCTAAGTTGACAACTTGATTTAAATGCGAATTTGCCTGAGTTGATAATGAGTCTTTTACGTTATTATTGAACGGAATTACATTGCTATTTTCAGCAAAAGGAATTTTGATTTGTCTCTTACTTATTATTGGATTGTCTTTATATTCACGAGTTCTCAGGTGTGATCGCTTGTCAGTGGTTGACGTCATAATTTAATGTGGCTGCCTTACGACAGGTACTTAACTTATTAAAGTATCATCTGGCTTCTTGCTATGTAAACGCTTTTCCCAACTTTTCTCGAATTTATTTATTTATTTGTGCATAAATTTACTTTTTTACATTTTTTCATAACACTTGAATGCAACATGCACAAATTGTTATTAAATAGTGGTGTCGTTTTCTTTTTCACTTTTAAGGCATGCATTTTCACACATTATTTTTAAATTTGGTAGGTTTAATGTAAATAAGAAAATTCACAGATATAGGAGAAAAAATCTAAACTCAGAATTCATACAATAGTTTACAGTAGACATGGAATGTTTACGGAAAAAAATCTTAAAGTATATTTTGATGGTGTTTCTGATTCTTCCATAAATTAACAGGAAATAAAGACTAAACCCATGTATTTCACTACATGCTGATGTTTGCAGTTATCGAAATGTTTCGAATCTTAATAATTTACACATACATGTAGATAAACTCTTCGATAGATTTGTGTACATATGATACTGCCAACTGATTGTGGTATCTAACATATCCAATATCTGGTTCATGTATTCGTTTACTGGAAGATATCATATCAAATGACCGAATTAATTTAGTTTTCTCTATTAACGATATAATGCTGAGTTACTTGTACGAAGAGTTCAAGTCAGATTGTGAATATATTTACTTTCTTTTTTAGCAATTCTATTAAAATATCATTCAGTCAATTGAGACTGGAGTCTAGCATTTAAATCGTATTCACAAAGCAACAACAACATACAACAATTCTGACCAACTTTTCAAAAGTCTTCAATCATGGGTGGATTGAGGGGTGGGAGAGGGAGCAAGAAGCAGATGGACACAATGGTCACACCATCCTGCTAAATATGAGCAGGCTACAACGGAGAGTTTCCTTGTGTAACGTCTAAAGTGAGTTTTCTTTAAAGTTAGATAATTAAAATTATGGCATGGAAACCCTGAAAGGACCACGCTTATAGCATCTTCACTACATAGGCACCCACTAGGGATTCCACGCCATAGATCCAATGCCTTCATGCTATGTCTCCCATCCCACCTACACCAGCAATAATCCTGGATCCACCCTAAAAATCATGGATACAAATCTCAAGTTCCATATGATTAATCAATAATTATTTCGTTATTATGATTATATTTGCGAATTTAATTTTGTAATAGAGCCGTATAATTTCGTACTGCCTGACTACTGAGGCGAATATGCAGCTTTGCATCTCGGAAATGGTATGAATACAAAATAATGACGAAAACAAAATAATTAATGTCGCATTTATCAGCTCTACTCCGTTACCTTCACACACACACACACACACACACACACACACACACACACACACATATATATATATATATATATATATATATATATATATATATATATATATATATATATATATATAGATAGATAGATAGATAGATAGATAGATAGATAGATAGATAGATAGATAGAACATGGACATGTATGCTTTATTCAAGTGTTAATAGTTTATTTATTGTCATTTATTAGCATCATCATAAATATAAGAACAATTTATTTACTGACCAAATATATAATACCTAAAGGATGACAGCCAGCATACATAATACTGACGTCTTTGAGCAGCACCATTTTACTAAGAGAATGACAGGCATAATACATAATAATGACGTATTTCAGCAGGATCACTGTACCTATCAGATGACAGCCAGTATACATAATACTGACGTCACTCAGCAGGATCACTGTACCTATAGGATTAGGGCGAGTATGCCCAATACTAATCCCAAATATTAATGCACGAATTATTAGTGAACGGTATGTAAACTTGAGAGAAGGTTATGTTATCTCGATGAATAAAATATTCATGTCTGGTTTAATTACATAAAAAATACTAACAAACAAATGAGGCGGCAAGTTGTCAAGATGTCCTTCCTGATCTCCTTCCTTTGGAATCATCCATGGGTGTCAACATGGAAACTGTACATTAATGTCAACTTCAGTTACGTTTTCAAATATTTGTATATTTTAGCTCTTTTTATCAAATACCTTTATATGTTTCCCTAGCTGTTAAAAATGCAGGAAACTAATTAAGAGATTATTTTGATCTCACCCATTATGACGTCAAAGTATTAATTGTAGTCTATCAGTATATAAAAAGCAACAAAACATGCATAGTGTTAGACATTCTACATGAAAACCGTGTGCCCTCAGCTATTATTTTGCGAGTTTAGGCCATTATGGAGTAATGTATGACCTACAAAAATGGCTGTAGAAAATTAAATGTCTCCTATAAGGCAAGCTGGGAATGCCATGATAACATTTTAAGTGATTAGCAATTACTAAACTGAGTGGGTTCCTGAAAAGTTGATATCTATGTCTAAACCGCCAAGCATAAACTCCCAATCCAAAGTTAGTCATTGGGATCAAGCTTTCACCTTCTATTTAATCATACAGTATCGTCGTGGAAGGATCCATTTTCCAGCAACGAACGCTATGTGCATACTCATGAAGTGTGACATACTCACGACATACTCATGACTTGTGACTTACTAATAACTTGTGACATATTCATGACTTGTGACATACTCATCACTTGTGACATACTCATGACTTGTGACATAAAATTTCATTTCTTGGACATTTAAAAATGTGAAACTATGAAATATAAAATGAGTTGGTGGGGCCGATCTTTAATATTTGTGTAAAATCCCCAATACCCTTGCCCATTTTAAAACAAAATTGAAACACACGGTAGGAATATATGTAGTTTAGATAATTCCGTTTGAACGACAGTGATATATCAGTCAGTAGACTGCCATATTGAATTTTTTTTTATACATAATATTTACATTATGAAGTTAAGGTGATCTGAAATTACTTTTTTAACATAATACATTCGAGTCTATATACTACATGTTTCTGAAGAAATATTACGTCCAAGAGGTTTAAACTACGTATGAAGAAATGTAAAACTCTTAGAAAATTTTAATTAACAAAAGTATAAATTTATTTTCTCAAATACAAATAAAAAATTGAAATAATTTACAATTGTTTACACTTTAGTATGAATTCCTAAAATTTTCTAAATGTACTATCGCTTTCATAGTAATACTACAACGATCCAAACGTATTCCGAACGAAAGTTCTAATGTGCTTATATGGTAGCACTACATAAGAATCACTTTTACCATTTCCAAAAGCGTTTGCTTGTTCTAGCTAAATGCAATGAAATTTTAATAGCACAAGTATCCTCAAATATTTCACGGTAATCCAACGAAGTTCCTAAATATCGAAGTCCTTGAATAATTTTACAATGATCCAGTAAGATACTGTCTGTTTAGAATAAATGTTTGAGATCTGCAATATCAACGTGCATAGTATAAATAAATATAGATCACTCTCTCTTACAAGACTAACATTACTTCTAGAATAAGAACGCTGTGCTTAAATTCCTATATATAATCACCGAATCAGCAGCAAATACAAAGTTTTTTAAAAATATTTTATATTGAGAAATACTATGATAGTCAAAACCTGACGTTTTATAATGTAGCCAGTCACCAGCTCTCTGACGTATCTATGGTGCAAATAATCTTTGACTCTTGTTCTTCATTTGATTAATGAAAGTGAGGGCGTTGTGATCATTGAATACATCAACTAGAGAACGAGCTGCACCAACCTACGCCTCAACGTGTTGCAAGGCAAACATCAAAGCAAAACACACATCATCTATTATTTAATCATTTCTCTGCTGCTTATTCTATTTTCTAGAAAAGTAACAGACTGGGTGTTCTACATTATTGCTGTCTTCAAAAAAACCAAATCTTCTACTAAGGTCGGTGTTTTAACATTCCTCAAAGGAATAGCCCCTGGAAAATTTGTTTACGCACACATAATCGTCAAAACGTATTGTTTGCCTAACATGTTATTAGGTAAATGGCCAACACACTATAACTATTCTACTACTTAGTTCATCAAACGGAGGAATAGGCTGTAGATGAACTTGGATACCATCGCATTGGATTTTTCTACCATTTGTCAAGCATGACAAGGTCTATACAATTGAAAAACACCAATGTAAGTTACCAGGAGTTGTTTCAGATTATTATGATCTGTTCAGCCCTCTTGGCGTTTCTACCATTATTTAAACAATCTTTATGTTTCTCATGCACATTCAAAATGCAATTTCCTTCCTACAATTTCTAACACTTTGACGATAGACCTCAGGAACCATTTCATAAGCCCTGAAAACATAATATTTGGCCACGTCATAATCGCACATTGGAAGTGTAGACATCACTAGCTTTATTATTAAAAAAATTCTGCAAACAAAGTCGAATAATCTTCGCCATTTCAGCTATTTCAGCAAATTTGCAATTTGACACATATGAGCTAATAATTGATTACTTATAGCTGAAAGAGAAAGTCGAAATTATTAAATTACTTACAATTTTGTAACGGATGATCTCAATAGTCGCACAGCTCAAATTATATATGCATTTTAGCAACTTAACAACGTTTACTAGCGTCTGCATTTAATAGTTCAGTATTCATTGATAATTTAGCATGATCTTAATTAATCTTTCAATTTTGACTAATTTAAAATTGTTACCCTACACCGAAATATCCCAAAATAGTCGGATTTGATTAAGTAGATTTACTACCTATGTCAACATTAAGTTACAAGTTTTGATTGACCTTAATATCAGTATTATACTGACTCGTCTATAACAAGATAACGCTTTAAAGTCACACAGTATCAATGCGATACTGCAAGGTCATCGCGCATCTCAGCCATTGAAACACAGCAGCAGTGTCAACATGATATCAAGCCTACTTATTCAGCTAGTTATTCTTTTTATTGCACGTATGTAATGGGAATAAGTTATTCTTTTCTTCAGGTATTCACTTTGAAATGGTAAATATAACTAACTAACTTGATAAAAAGTCTTTCACGTAAGTTAATTTTTCGGTTTCCAAGTTTTGTTTTCAAAATGAACATTACGTAAACATGTTTAGCTTTTACATACAGATGTAAGGGGATACATCTATTTTCAATGTGTGAAAACTTCTGACATTTGGTATACCTTTAACGTTTTGACAATTTGATCTATAATGTTCCTGATATTAGTGTAGTTTCTTCCACGCAGATATTAAGAATATAAATCAAGGTACACGAGTTTAATTCAATACATAAGTAAGCTGTCATTTTTGTTTAATGTTACGATAACTATTTAACTAACGACGTTACCTGGCGTTTGTGTTCTATCATTTTTCTTCTCTCCAGAGAGAGAGAGAGAGAGAGAGAGAGAGAGAGAGAGAGAGAGAGAGAGAGAGCATACTTTACTTTGTGATGTATAAGAGATGTAAGTGTTTCTTTCCTAGGGCGAGTTATCATTATACTCAGAAAACAGTCATAATATACTGTTAAAACAGTAACGTATTTCGTTAACTTCCCATGCCTATATCTTCCCATTTTGTCGTGTTTTGGACCAATTATCAACGAACAGTGCATTACAAATCCAGTAAAGTCTTTACATTTCACACGAATGATCTCGACATTCGAATAGACTTATTAGTTCAATACATTGCTGTGCTGAAAAAATAATTAGGCAATCAATGATTTGTAAATACATATTGATTACATTGTTTTTCTTTAGTTTGAGAAAAATGAAGTTATCTATTATCTCTTATCTCATCTCTATATCGATACAAACATTATATTAAGGTGAGGAATTCATTCGAACAATTTTCATCACTATTCAGTAAGTTTTCATTTTTAGATTGGCGCAGTGTTTACTTGATCTCCTGTCCCTGTAAATTGACATGATACGACGTTGAATTTTCAATATTTATACTATTTTGTAGCATCAATAATATGCAAACTGATTCCTAAGAGAAGCTTATTATGACGTTAACAAAATATTTCTTTAGAAGTTTCAGGGGCAGTTATAAACGTGTGTGATCTTCCGAGAGATAGAAGACAACAGTTAAACGTCAGTTGTAATTTTAATACCAAGGAGGGATGTACATCTTTGTACACCTCACCACCAGGCAATTCCTGGAAGTATGAAACAAAAGTCGTTGGAAACCGGTGGAATGGTGGAATAACTGGGGATCACAATACTGCTTTGTAACTTTTAATTCCTAACTGAATTGACCCATTTACAAACTTTAAACTCGCATGCATATCCGTATAATATACAGTGTTGATAGCGGCAATCAAGGGGTCATACATTTTTGCCCTTTCTGAACAGGTGTCGTTTTTAAGAAAGGAAAGTTAACTTAAGTGTGAAAGTAAAAAAAAAAATGGTTTTTAACTGTTATCCTTTACGAGTGGTGGCGTTCAAACGGTAGTGTCCTATAAAATAGGTTTCATTGTATCCTTTGATAGTATGTCTTCCTGTGGTTCAAAACGTTAACACTGAACCCTACAAGTCCACAAACATTTGTTTACGTTTCCTGAAACTACTACACGCATATTTCAATGGTTTAATGTTCAATATATAAATGTATTCAGTAATATTTTGAGAAACGTATTCCTGCACATGAATTGAAATATCAAAAGTTCTCGATTACATCATATTCTGTATTCCCATGGAATGCGATCAAGTTAAGTGTGGCTTAATTTGCACATGTATTAACAATTACATCATATTGTTTACAGTTACGTGTGGCTTAATTTGCACATGTATTAACAATTACATCATATTGTTTACAGTTACGTGTGGTTTAATTTGCACATGTATTAACAATTACATCATATTGTTTACAGTTACGTGTGGCTTAATTTGCACATGTATTAACAATTACATCATATTGTTTACAGTTACGTGTGGTTTAATTTGCACATGTATTAACAATTACATCATATTGTTTACAGTTACGTGTGGCTTAATTTGCACATGTATTAACAATTACATCATATTGTTTACAGTTACGTGTGGCTTAATTTGCACATGTATTAACAATTACATCATATTGTTTACAGTTACGTGTGGCTTAATTTGCACATGTATTAACAATTACATCATATTGTTTACAGTTAAGTGTGGCTTAATTTGCACATGGATTAACAATTACATCATATTGTTTACAGTTACGTGTGGCTTAATTTGCACATGTATTAACAATTACATCATATTGTTTACAGTTACGTGTGGCTTAATTTGCACATGTATTAACAATTACATCATATTGTTTACAGTTACGTGTGGCTTAATTTGCACATGTATTAACAATTACATCATATTGTTTACAGTTACGTGTGGCTTAATTTGCACATGTATTAACAATTACATCATATTGTTTACATTTAAGTGTGGCTTAATTTGCACATGGATTAACAATTACATCATATTGTTTACAGTTACGTGTGGCTTAATTTGCACATGTATTAACAATTACATCATATTGTTTACATTTAAGTGTGGCTTAATTTGCACATGTATTAACAATTTGCTCCGTTTACGTCTCTAACAATTAAATGTGTACTAATTAAACACTTAAATTTTATGACTTGAGATGGTTTGAGTAAACAAGAATGAAATAATATACCAATCGAACTATTAGCTCAAATATTTGACATACAATTACTTAATTGAGTATTGATATATGTTCCTTATTTGGGTTTATCAAATATTGATGTAGAAATTCAACCTCAGACTGATAAGGGGGTAATGTAGAAATTTTGTCATCTTGTGCTGCTTATTCTTGTATTTGTTTGGGTTTTGTCTTTTGGTTTATTTGTTAATCTGCGGTATAATCTTTAGTGCTATTTAAGACATAATAATTCTCATTAATCTACATACCCATAAGCCGAAGAAGCATGAAGTCATTTTCAGATAGCTGCTTGCTGAAACTAGAAAGCATTCACTTTCATTCCAACTCAAACATAGTAAAACAAATGTGATAAGGTCGCTCTGTATAAGATATAAGAACAACTCTTCAAGTATCAATGTTTTGTTTACACTTGGAATCCAGATATTGACTTGTTTTCACTCGAAAGCTTGCAAACTTTATTTGAAAAAAAACAAAAAAAAACAACCAGATTACATTCCTACACAAACGGAAAAATGAATAAAACAAAGTGGACAAAGATACCTTAAGATTGAAGGGTTGTCGGATTTCGAGTATTTAGATGCTGTGATCGCACACTATTTTACATAACTGTAGTATTATATTATTTGTTGCAGTTAAATCTGTTCTTTCTTATTCGCCCATATTTCATGCATTACTAATACAATCTGAGAAACATACATACACTTCTTTCTAAAGCTAACTTAGACAGGACAAACACAATTATTACCATTATGAAAATATTTAAAAGGTTTCGGCAAATTAATTACACTAGTGATGAAGCCTTTGTTTTAAAACAGAAATATTTTTTATTCACTTTTTTATATTTTAAATGCTACACAAGCGTAAATGTTAAAACATAACTTATTAGTGAGTTATACTATCTCTTTTAAAGCTGTATTTTATACTTCAAGGTGGATCCGGAGGGTACTACCTAATTCAATCATTTAACGCAAGCGGGCATAATGACCAGTTACTGACGCCATATTTATCATATAACAATATATGTCTACGATTCTGGTACAACCTGCCTTCTCAGACCTCGAACATAAAGGTGCTAGCAAATAACAAACAACTCTTCAGCAGAGACTTTTCAAAGACGCATGGATGGGAACAAAATAATATCTCCATTTCTTTACAGACGCAAAAACCCATTAAGGTATTTTTGTTTATCAATTATACAGATGTTAGTTTTAAAACTTAATGTTATTTAATTACATACTATTTTGACGCACCATTGTATGCTGGATTTAATATCAGGACCTTTATTAATAGAAGAAGTAAATATTTTGATTTGGGTCGGTGTTTTGGACTTTCCTAATTGAATTTTACAGGTTATGGTTTTGATTTTGTAAACGTCAGGATCATTCTAGAAGTTCGTTTTCCATTAGGTAATGTTGTCTTGTTAGACAATGCTAATTGTGGCCTGAAATCAAGTAACAAACTAGATAATCTTGTGATTGTGTGGACTTGGTCATACGTACATTAACATCTAGCACTTTTTAGTTGAATTATTTGTTGCGACCAGGACCTGGGGCTGGAATCTTTTGTTTTGGTTCAAATTATTGAATTCAAGTGATTAGTTTCCCTGGAAATACAAAAAGGCACTGACAAAAGTATTGCATAAAGACATTCACTGGAATGTCTAGTATATTCAAACCTGGAATTATATTTATGTGATTCAAGAGACGACTGTTGACACATCAACAGTTTAATAACTACAAGATACACATTATTGACTTTAGTTTTGTGATTTTCTTTCAGGATTGCTTTGCTTCTGAATTTAAAATTACTAGTGCTTCTGTCTGTAGTGCTTTGATTATTTGGAGCTTTATTTCGCAAGTTATTTTTACCCATTTTCACTTTGTTTTCTAAGAAAATAAATTATTTGATATTTTTTATAAATGTGAACGTTTTTCACTCTCTTCAGTTACTTATTTTAGGAGCTTCGACCACTAAAAGATAATTGCTAGTTAAATAAGATTTGTTTTACTGAATAGAAACCAAATATATATATATATATATATATATATATATATATATATATATATATATATATATATATATATATATATATATATATATAGTTTTATGGTATCTGACTGTCGTATGTTTCAAGGTTTCAATCGGGTTTGTTATAAATAAACAATAGTGTCACTTAGTATTGTTCTGAAATTGTCTAATATTTAAATTAGTTCAATAATTAAAAAATCGATAAACTGCATCTTTCTACCAAAATCTCCATTGGAATAGTTGTACGTTCCAAATCCAAATGAATTACGCATCCACATTAATATTTGCACATTGTGTAATAACACATGAAAGTTTAGATACCTAGGTAGTTTTTGGTAATACGTTATCGTATCTTCATGTTACTGTTGCGAAATACTTTTGAAATCAACATATATAGTTCATAGTTCATAAACCTTTCAACAAAAAGTTCTTCTTATTTAAGCAAATATTTTTTTACAAATTATTTTTGTACTTCGTTTTTTCATGTTTGGTTAATTTGCAACTTAATACTTGAATTTACGTGCGTGTAAATTCGTCATATCATGTAAATAGTCATATATTGTATTATACATAAATATTGGAATCATCTATCCATTGTTAGCATTTTTTATATTAACAGTCCAATTAAAGTTTTACAGATGCCCCTGTTAGGCGGTGACCATGCAAACTCCTTTCAATATGTTTCCATGTCCTCATTGAAAAATCATGGTTAAATATATATTTTGAAAAGTTTATTGTCAAGTCAAAAACTTCAACATGAATACAGTTTCGCAGATTCTTATCGATAAGAATGAGGGGTGTCGTCTTTAAACACCGAAGGACAAGTAAATAAAATTCCAATGTTTTAAACAATATTCAACATTAGGTCAGAACTTAGCACAAAACTGAATTAAGGGTCTAACATGTATTCCTTTGATTTGCCCTCCACGAGATTTTTGTGTTGTCTGTCATGTCTGCACATTACCAGTAAGCAATTTTTATCTCGTCGGCACTGAAAAGTTTTCGGCTTGTCTTTTAATTCAGAAATGTAAGCATTTAATATTAAAACTTATTTGCTGGTGTTTCTGACAGAGGTGGTTCGGTGTAAAATTATCTCCCTCATAGTAAGAGGTGTAGCTAATTGGATTTAGCTACGTTATCTTGGGAATCACCTCCCTCGATATTTTGATCCGGTGTGAGTGAAAGATAGAATATCAACAGTGAACTAGGCACGATTATTTGGAGGAATAATGCAATACGAGCCCCCTCACACAAAAAAATAATAAATTTAATCAGATTAATAGTGGCAATTTCAATTCAACTTAAATGATATCAACATGATTTATTATCAATGTCAAATTTGGTTTCATTACACCATCATAGCGAGTGGTGAAAAGAGCACAATGTCCACGACTGATTGCCTCACCTTCCCCTTGACTGTGTTTCAACGTACCTAATTTCTCATGCTTTTCCGACAGTCTTGTCCTTCTTGGACGTCCTAGAGTTTACTCTCTGCTCGTCACTTTCCCCTTTCTGACCTCACTCCTGACTTCTCCTATTTTTGCAGACTCTGTCTCCAAACTGTTAATTCTTCTCGCGCTCGGTAAACTGTTTCCTTAAAGGACAAAATTATCCCTAAATCGTTACATGTACCACTGTCTAGATGTATATACAATTCCTGCATTTACATTACTTAGAATACCCTCAATTCAGACACTGCGTAAAGCCTACTAATGGTAGTTACCTTGCCCTAAATTACCACGTGACCTCTTTATCGAAAATGTACCGTATGCTACTACGTGTTAGATTACTATTGCATAAATTCAAAGTCTTGCTCACTTCCAGATAATTCAATATTTAAAAAGCAAACATAATCGGTAGTTATCTTTAACGCATGATAATCAGTATCATCCTAACAGGCAAAGGAAATTATTTCGTATCTATTCATATAAACCTATATATCTTGCAGATATGAACATTTGGATCGCATACAATCAATTGTGCTAAAGAAATAATAACTGTACAATTAAACGATAAATTGCACAACAACTCTAGCATCAACACATTTCCATGTAATTGACTGATAAGATAAGCTGCATAACAAATTTAGCATTTACACATTTCCATGAATTTCAGTAAATAATACATAATATGGAACCTATATAAGTTTGCATAAACAAACAATACAAAACAAAGAATATTAAGTCAATTTAAAACTTCGTACCTAAATGCTATTAACTAACGTGTGCATCCAACACTAAACCTAGTTTATCTCGCAAGACAGACACCTACCTGATCCATCCAATGTTTAATGAGGACAGCACTATTCTTTCTTAGGCTTTCACCCGGAGCTAAACGTCCCTCTCTCTCTCAGGAAAGTTCTGACTAGAATAGCGACCACGAATGTCACTTTAAAATGCCCATTAGTTTCAAGATGTACGCCTTAAGTTTACTCGGCCAATATTAAATAATGGTTTCTCAAATATTTTCCTAATTCAAACATTTGTTTTCTTAGTCCGAATCTGAGTACTACGTTATATACCTTTTCCTTTGAAGAACGACTGTTTGACGCGGATCGGACGTTCAGCTATCTCTTTTTGAAAACCGTTTTAGAATCTCATGTCAGTTTCTTTGAATCATAACACTGACCAGTTTTAAGTTTAAACACTGACTTCGCAGAAATTTAAAAATAAAGGTAGAAAGGACCCTTCCCCAAATACTCCCTATAGCTAAATGTGATAAAATCTCTAAGCTCGCCACGTTCATCTTTAAGGTTCACTGGTTTTTCGAAATTCGATATTTCACAGTCGGAGAAGAGTTTGTAGCTTTTTCATATCAGTATTGTTTGTTTTTTTTATATTAGTATTGATCAGTTAATCATTACTTGTGAGCAATCGCTCGTTACTCATTTTGTGTGTAGCTAAAAGCGATAAGGGGGCATATTGCATCATGTTATAGAAATGGTTTGCCAGAGACACTATAGTCTGGAACATCAAATCCGTAATCTTTCCGTTTATAGAAGTAAACATTGGTCTAAAAAATAACTTTGATAAGTGTGACCTTTCCAAATAAACTAATGGCAAACAACTCTTGCGGTATCGTTAATTTACAATGAAATATGTCAACGTATTAACCATGTGTTCAAAGCCAACCAAAATATAGACATCTGCAAGAATTAAAAGAAACAATTCATGTTAGTGTAAGGATCTAAGCCCAACTGAAAGGAAATCTTGTCTGATAATATAAGGAATATTCATCTTTAACGTAGCTACAAAGTAAGAGTACCGATACATTATCACTGTTTATGGGAGCCAATGAAATACTGTATTGTGTTATAAATAAAGTCGCCTTATACTCAGGAAATTTCAATATAATTAATGGCAGTACATGTGACCTCAGGAAGTGTGTTATATAAAGAACCGCTTCATACTGATGAACTTTTTATCGATGTACCCATATAATTTGTCAGGCGTATTTGGTGTATATCTGGAATATTTTCTATAAAACCGTTCATTTATCCTTAATAAATTGCAACATGAATGTTTTGCTTTTCTCAAGTTTAAAACGTTGTAGTTATTATTGTAATTTCATTGGCCAGATTTCCAGCTAAGATGTGCTGCATATTTACATTCATGTTTATATGCTGGATTAACTCATCAATTGTTTTAGCTAATATGTTTACGTTTATTGAGAACCAAATGTCCAGATAATTGAATTATACATTGTATGCGTATTTAATTATCGTTGTGACTTTCATCGCAAAAAAGTTCATTGAACACTATGCTGTTTATTTGCATGGGTCCATTAGTTTATTCTATACAAAGTCTTTCTCGCTTTTCTTTGGCCAATAGAGTCCATCTTATTGAAAACACCAGGATAAATGTTTTGATAAAATATTTTCTTTTTTAACAAAAAGATATGATTCTAATAATATTATATGTAACTCATGACACAACTGCTATTCTGAGAGGCACATGAGTAATGGGTACGAGTATCTTGGCAAACATAGAGGTTCAGTGATTGTTCAAAGAATCATACAGTCACATCAATCAAGATAGGTAAAGCGACATGTTTTCTTGGCGGGGCACTATGCTCTAACTGCCTAAGCACCTAATAATCCTGCTGTGCTACTGTGCTTAAAAATTCAAAGAAATCGTAAATATGGCTCAAACTTTATTATCTGTTTATATACTTACGGACGTAAGTTGACAATGGAAACAATGTTACGGTGACATCGAACCATCAACGTAATTAACCGTAATCCACCCACCCACCCCAAAGTACTTTAGGATTTATGCGTATTCCATAAATCAGTTGTAAACTTAACTATATGAACAAAAACGCTTAATCATATATATATATATATATATATATATATATATATATATATATATATATATATATATATGCAAATCTCTACATATGTGCACTCTTACACGAACAAGGATATATAGATACGAATATCTGTCATATTTTTCAGATTGCATTTGAGAGCCATAAAGCTGTTCCTGCCGGCATGGTAGGTATTGACGACGTCATCATAGAAATAGGTGAGTATAGACGTCGTTAAAACATCAAATGACGTAAGACCATGATCTTACAGCCTACATAATAGTGGTCATATACATCCCTAAATTGTGCATTTCTGTTTCTTTATATAATGAATTACTTCGACCAATGCTATTTGAGTTCAAACACGGTATATACAATTCACAAATAATTAACATCCTCTCAGCACACACGCAACTTTTCTTAAAAAAAAATACCTCTGCTTTTCTTTGGTTTCTGTGTTGAACTCTGCATGTCATCGTATCTTGAAGAGAATCATCTGCCAAAGGCATTACTTGTCTGAAATTATATCAATATAAATAAGGCTGGATACATTTAAGTTTTGTTTCTAGAACCCTCACTACTATAGCAAAACTATTTTGTATTAACCGTGACATGAGAATATCAGTTTTATTGTTTTGCTATCACATGCTTTCATTTCATATGATCCGAATTATGAAATTGTGGCGATAGCCTGAAAAGAGATTTATATGTTGCTCTTTCTGTTTACATTTGTTCTCATCTATTCCAGAAGGTGCTGCATCGACTTCCACATTATCATCCACCACTACTCTAAGAACTTTGACAACCTTACGAAGAAATGCACCCTCAATCGCGAACTCGACAAAGACTGCAAGCCATTTATCTACAACTTCAACTGCGATAACATAGACTTTATCAAAAACAACTAATTCAACAAAAGCATACAAATTAAGTACCACACGAACCACGCCTGTAACTACGCGAACTGCCAAAACATTCACCACGGCTCTAAATACTAACTCGGCTACCAAGGCTACTCAAAACATATTATCCACACCCAGAGGAACTGTTACTCCAACGAAGACGTCCACAACAATTACGTCAGCGACAACCAAATCTGTAAGAACGACTGAAACACCAATGAAGACAGCCAAAACAACTACGTCAGCGACAACCGAATCTATAAGAACGACTGAAAGACCGATGAAGACATCCACAACAACTACGTCAGAGACAACCAAATCTATAAGAACGACTGAAAGACCGATGAAGACATCCACAAAACATACGTCAGCGACAACCAAATCTATACGAACGACTGAAGGACCGATAAAGACATCCACAACACCTACGTCAGCGACAACCAAATCTACAACAACGACTGAAAGACCGATGAAGACATCAACAACACCTACGTCAGCGATAACCAAATCTATAAGAACGACTGAAGGACCGATGAAGACATCCACAACACCTACGTCAGCGACAACCAAATCTATAAGAACGACTGAAAGACCGAAAACATCCACAACACCTACGTCAGAGATAACTAAATCTATAAGAACGACTGAAAGACCGATGAAGACATCCACAACACCTACGTCAGCGATAACCAAATCTATAAGAACGAATGAAAGACCGATGAAGACGTCAACAACAACTACGTCAGAGACAACCAAATCTATAAGAACGACTGAAGGACCGATGAAGACATCCACAACAACTAAGTCAGCGACAACCAAATCTATAAGAACGACTGAACGACCGATGAAGACATCCACAACACCTTCTTCAGCGATAACCAAATCTATAAGAACGACTGAAAGACCGATGAAGACATCCACAACAACTACGTCAGCGACAACTAAATCTATAAGAACGACTGAACGACCGATGAAGACATCTACAAAATCTACGTCAGCGACAACCAAATCTATAAGAACGACTGAAAGACCAATGAATACATCCACACCAACTACGTCAGAGACAACCAAATCTATAAGAACGACTGGAACACCGATGAAGACGTCCACAACAACTACGTCAGCGACAACTAAATCTATAAGAACGACTGAACGACAGATGAAGACATTCACAACACCTACTTCAGCGATAACCAAATCTATAGGAACGACTGAAAGACCGATGAAGACGTCCACAACAACTACGTCAGCGACAACTAAATCTATAAGAACGACTGAACGACCGATGAAGACATCTATAAAATCTACGTCAGCGACAACCAAATCTATAAGAACGACGAAAATACCGATGAATACATCCACAACAACTACGTCAGAGACAATCAAATCTATAAGAACGACTGAAAGACCGATGAATACATCCACAACCCGTGCTACTACAACCCCGACATTCATAAGACGCACTTCTCCGACAACCACAATATCTACTACATTGACCACCACAGCAACCACTACCCATTTTAAATCTTCAACTCTGACAACATTAGCAACCTTTAATAAGCCATCAACTAGAGGTGCAACGACTACAATAACAATATCAACATCCACATCTGCTTCTACTAAACCAACAACCATGCCTACAGTCAGTAATACACTGATAAACACATACTCGATGCACACTACTCCGACAATCATATCCACAACTATTATTGAACCAACAACTATACTCAGAACTATCGAACCTGCGTCTTCATTACGAGATACTCATACATCAATCGTCCTATTATTATCACCCACTAATTCTTTTCCTAAACACACAACTACCACTTCATCAAATAGACCAAACGCAACAACAACTAATCCGACTGCCATGATGCCACATATAACGAATACAACTCAGATACCCTCATCCCCTGCAAGAATCACAGTCACTACACCGAAAGGTAAAAAAACATCCACTTCACATAATACACTAACCAGCTCTCCAAACACGATATCCGTGACCAATCCAAGATCGACAACTTCACCCACACTTATTCATAATATTATAACAGGAGCCATGACCAATGCACCGAGAACTATACCCACATTTTCTACTCCAACGACTATCTCAAGAATAAAGCCTGCTGTAACAACAGCCACAAATATAGCTAAAATGAACAATGCATCAACTACTACTATATTGACAAGCACACTGCTGCCTTCTACTTCGCCTAATACGACACTCAGACGAACTGATCGATCAACCAGTTCCATAACCACAACTTTATCGAAAATCATACCCACAAGTATCACACCAACAACCACAAACACCAATACTATATCTACTTTAAGAAAAACATCAACGAATACTTCTAAACCGGTATCCAATTCCACGATTGTAACTCTTACATCAAAACTAACAGGAACTAGTGGATCGAGGACAGCATCTATATATATTCCTACATATGCACCTAAACACACAAACACACCTACACATACACCACCATTCACCACGCTGACAACTACGCGTTCATCTCCAACAATACGAAAAAGTATACCTACGACTACTACTAACCTGACATATATAAAAATAAATTTTACTGCACAAACAATGCCACGCACAATCGCTTCGTCGACAAACATAACAACTAATCTTCCAATAACTACCACATCCACACTCATAACTCCTCGACCAAGTCAATCCACAACTACTACTCCATCAAACACCGTGCCAACAGCCACAACTAGCCTAAGAACTTTAACAACAGATTCTACACATACAGCAACATCAACACTCAAGACAATTGGTTGGCCAATTTCTTCAAACACTGTTAATGAGGCAAAGACATATTCCATAATTACATCATCAATTACCATACCAAACCCGTCAAAAAATATATCATTAATTATTAAAACAAACACTTCTACCGCGAAGGCTATTTCAACAACTGATTCTACACATACAGCAACATCAACAGCTTCTTTTAAGTCTTCATCCCCATTCGCAACAATACCTTATGCTGCAGATTATACTAGAAAGACAGCAACTGAAATACCAATGAAAAATAACACATTATCAAACGAAGAGGAGACAATTATGCATATCAGCAAGATTTCAGCCACTATTTCCGATGTACGAATTTCATCTGGTCCAACGATAACAAACAATTCTTCCCTATATGGACCTTATAATAATATTACAATCCACACAACCAATCCAGCAGTATTGCATTCAGAAAGAAATACTGCCCATGCCAACATCAAGGGAGCTCGAAATAAACGCAAAGGAACCACGGAGGGTTCCATCTCCAAGGAGAATCTTATTGTCATCGTTCTGTCCTCTCTGGCCGGGGTGCTTGTATTGTTGGTCATATTATTTGCTGTCCTTAGATTAAAAAATAAGACAAAGTCTGTTTCCTTCACAACGGACGATATTGATATATATAACCTAAATATGGACAGTGGGATAACCTTTGATAAAACCCGAATTCTCATGGAGACATTGAAGCAATAAATTCCAAACAATACGGTTTCATATCCAGATCTCTATAATCATAGCAGACATATACTCTCAATTGTGGGATACTTGACAGCTTGTATTCATGGGGGACACACTTAGAATTTGAATAGGCGGATCATGTTCAGATTGTATTTAATGTCATGCATGTACTGAATTTATAATACCAAATGAATGAGTCAGTTTCGGTTTGTGAATACTCTTAGGAATCAATACACGCATCTAGACGGTATTTAGATATGTCTTTACAAATATTTTTTTAAATGATATATATTTATTCCATTTGAACGTTTGAGAGGCATATATGTTTTCCAGATAAATCAAAATAGTGCATTCGGACATTTTATTAATATTCATTGCTTTCTACCCGTTTTAAACATGTCAGCCAATCATCTTGTTTCAGTGTATCTGTATCTAACTTAGTCTAAGAAGTAAACATATCAAAGTTGTTGCAGAAAAAATCCTATGATTTCAGAGGAATTAAAAATTATATGCACAATATACAAAACAAGTTGATATTTTTCATGCAAATTATAAAACAATAGTAAAATTTTACTGGATTAAATAGTTCCAGCCATAATTTTGTTTGGTTTGTATTTTTCTATTGTGTTCTTAACTTACTAAAATCACTTTTGAGTTACTCAATAAATCAGACGCCAGTGATAAATTCTAGCTGTTATGGCCATTTTACTCCTCCACGACGACGTCTTTAATACGGGCAACGGCATATGTCACAGGAGTAAGCTAGTTACTGATGAAACAATTGTTTTATTTCGAACATGTACATTATTATAATTCAGACCTAACGGCACGGCTTCTTACATCGAAATTCAGTATTGACAGTTTAAGAGATGTTTGATTTATTGTGCTACTCTATCCTATTCTCTTTAGAAGCGTATAAAAAAGACAAAAGGTTTTAAAATCAACATTATGCTGATTCAGTTGTATTCCATAAACTGTGCCTGTAGCCTAAGCCACAGCCACCATAGCACGTGTTATTTAAATAAAAAACGGTTTTATAATTAATAGATAACAACTTTACACATAGAACACACTTCGCTATAAGTTTTCATACATCAATATGTGTCGAGGTATATGTAACAAAAGAATACACATTTTTCAGCTTATTTTCACTTGTACATAAAAATATAATGACAGCAATAATGAGTCAGAACTTAAGTTCTTTTGGGCCGTTTCTATTATAGCAGGTAATTTTATATCATTATTTTTACTAATATACAGTGGCGTCGCTAGGGGGGTGCGGTGGGTGCGGACCGTACCGGGTGACACCATCTCAGAGGGGTGACACCAAAATGAAAAATTGCAAATTGTACAGAACACAGACTGCACGGTCTAGTGGGATTTCATAAGCGGATAACCAATCATAGTTAAATACATGACTAGCAGGCACAGGGTGCCACTTTTATACTGTGGACTTACTTTAAGACTTATATTTAAGAAGAAGAAATCCATGGTGGAAGTCTGGAGGGGTGACACCATGAGTTTGCCGCACTGGGTGACACCAACCCTAGCGACGCAGCTGCTAATATATACATAAATAGAAGAATTAATGTTTGTGTAGTTAGGATGTATTTATTGAATTGTCTTTGATTATTTTCGTACTGCCTCATTGGTGACTGTTTCTTTCAAATATTCTTTCAGAAGCACAGTCAAAATGGCCCGAGTTGTTACGCTTTAAATAAAGTGAAAATGGTTGATCTATTTCTGAACAATCATATACCTTATGGCCAGGAACAAATACATAAAATTTAGGTTTTTATGCAATTGTTACACAATTTTATGCACTATGTAATGTACATATAACTTGATACACCACTATGCATTGAGACTCGAGTGGCTCTCCGTTAACGATCATTGCCGTTTCACCTCTGTCTGCGTGGGTTTGAGTCTAAGATTCAGCCAATATGGGTATGTGAGAAAGCTTGCCAGTAGCAACTCGTGGGTCGGTGGCTCTTTCCAAGATTCTTCCTCCACCATTAATACTGTCCGGCATGTATAGCCTATCGTGTGCTGAAAAAATGGCGTTAAACCCTTCAACAATAACGTCACTTTGCAAGAAAACAAACAAATCTATACAAAAAACAGAGTTTTTGTCAAGCTTCATCATGATATGAGGTAAATTTTGTACTTTGTAGAAATTATTGCACCATGATATGAATCAATTATTTTACCATGTTATGAAAACTGTAACTATGTTGTATATTTTCACAAAAGTCATGTTAGAGAATGTTTTTATACTTGGAAGATAAAATATGTTGTCACTGTCTAATTTCTTTACTTTTCCTTTTTCTATGTTAATACTTAGGTCGAATGGGAGACGAAAATAGATTCCAAAGAAAACAAAATGTACATGACACATGTAGTCAAACAGGTCGCTCTGTTAGCCTTGTTAAAGCAATGAATTGGAATTTTTTTCTTTCATGAATTAATTAACCAGCTGTTCATAATTTGTATTATGAAAAACTTGAATCTGCTTTTTCTTTTTAAGCACAGACTGAACCTTGGAACATAGAAACAAAATTAACAAAAGCATACTGATATAAACGTACCCGTGGCAGTACCTTAAATTTTCTACACTAGATTTGTTTTAGTGAGATCTGTTGTTATCCAAGGTTATGATAACTTCACAGTTCATTTAGTTTTCACTGAGTGCTTCAGTTTCTGGTCTGAGGTCAAAATACTTTAGTTCATGGTAACTATGCCTCTTTATCTTAATCGGTCGCCAATATTTGCCGTTATCGATACTTAATAACCACCTTAAATAAAAGTGAAACAACGACATATAATGAATTAATTGTGGTTGTAGATGGTTAAACAAAATAATAACAAACACCAACAATTTTGTCAAAGGGACATAACTCTCAAATCTCAAATGTTCACGTACGACTTCTCTTTTACTGATTATATAAGTGCAATAATTGAGAATCAGTCTAATATCATTTGATTCTTAGACACTGAAATAATATAAAAATTTGTAGTAACACGACTTGTCAGAATTTGGTTTAAATTATTATTATTATTATTATTATTATTATTATTATTATTACACGCAAGAGGGTTCGTTGTAGGGCGAATAAAAAAAACGCGCTTGGTTTGTTACATTATATTATGTTCCGGTACCATGCATTGCCTAATAAATTCTCTTGCATCATTTTAAATAATTGCCGTGCTCTAAGATAACGAAAAAAAAACTGAAACCCTCATTGTCAAGACTGATATGTCTAAATATTTTTCTCTAAGATCTTCTGACTTTTAAAAATGAAACAGGGTTCCGTTTTGATTCCTACGTAGCTTTATAATCTACTGATCTGATCATTTTGTTGTATGATGCTGGATATCTGCGTTCGGTTACATTTCGACAGCTCCAATTCCAGGGCACACAAAAATGCCCACTTTTGAGGGTTGATTGACTTTAAGGGTCAAGAGTCTGAAATAATGTGTAGATTGACCAGAAAATAAAGTGGTACAAACGTGTTTAAGTCCGGTGATTCCTTAAGACATTAAAAAGCTTCATCTATTGGAAAAGTGCAAAACACAGTTCTCTGTAGATCTGTTTGTTATTGGATGATATCTTGATTGATATTTTTCCATTAGTCGTACAGCTTCATAGGAATGTGTCTATTGAAGAGGACGAAGACTATTAATTTAGGGAGTTTGTTTAGTCAAGGTCAAGATCGCGATCGATAAAACATTAACTCCCGCTGTCCGTCTGTAAAAGTGTTGTCTCATATGTAATGTATACCTCTTTGAACCACTTTGGTTGATGTTTTTACATTTGAAACATAATTGTTTTCTCCTAAAACTAGTGTTCCTAGGACATAAAAAACACAAATTGAGAAAATGAGGCTCGACGTACTTAATAACATTTACCTACTTTTCAGCACTTTCGCTATCGTTTAGGCTTTATACAAAACATTTTTTAGCAACAATGGAATACTAAAGAGTGCATTGTATATGTCTCTTGACGGGTACCCTAATCAATTAATATGACTTCTTGATAGTCCTTATATTCAAACACGCAATAACGATAATAGTTCTGAGCATGACAATACGTTTCTAATCTTAGAAGAGACATATACTTCCACCTATAGGTGGACGGCATAAAGTCTTCTAGTTTTAGTCTTTCGCTTCGTCTTAACCGCTCTGGTCTCCTAATGGTTAGATCGTCGGCCGCGGGAGCGGGAGGTCGTGGGTTTGATCCCCGACCGACTCATACCAAAGACTTACAAATATGGTACTAACAGCTGTCTCGGTTGGCGCTATGCATTAAGAGGTTAGTGTTAGGACTGGTCAGATTGGTGTCAGGATAATGTGACTGGGTGGGACATCATGCTACATGTCTGTGGCATGATGCCACAGTGCTAGACATCACTATAAACTGCCTCACTGCAGACATCAAAGCGATATGACTGAAACATTGTTAAAGCTACGTTAACAATCCTAATCAAACAACAAACAGACAAATAACTTCTTGTAATTCTTATTCAGTTCATAACATTTCAATACGTTGAGATATTCTGATGCAACTTAGCACTATAAGTGCAATTTCTACTAGACTGTTTCAAGTACCAAACTCACGTACACTGTTAAAGTAACCAAAATTTTTACATATCAAAATAGGGATGGTGTGTTAGGTCTGTAACGTTTCAAAGACAATTTGTACAAATGTGTATCATTAACTGATGATGTGTTGTGTAGGTCTCCACAACATCCAGTGTTCAATCTCAAGGTCAGATATGAGGATCAAAGGTCAACATATAGATATTTGTGAACCTTTTGCGAAAATGGATATCTTAATTGGACAACGTGTCCCTTACCGCACTCATGCACGTCACCTAAGGAAAGCGATAATAAGCAGGGTTTAGTGACAAGAAAAGGATTTTAGTGTCTTTTCTGTCGCGTTTGCATTGGTTACAGGATATTAATTGAACTTTGCAGAATCTGATAGACGATGATGCTCTGTGTACCAAACTCTGGCACATGTGTCCAAGGTTAAGATAAGGGATGGAGTTCAAAGGTCAACTTAAAACAGTTCTATACCTCTGCTTATGTACCTCTGCCACGATAATTTATTGCATGAAACATTTCATTGATTGGACAGTTATTGGCCATCGAGTCCAGGAAACACGTATCGAATTTAAGTTATAAGTTTGGATAAAGTATATTAACTTATTTTATAATAAAATAAAATATTCATTATTGTTTATCCTAAGGAGTTCCTCGGGATTTACTTTATTTTATGATACGTTTAAAAAAATGCAAAGGCTGCAACAATGAAAGTTTATGCCATTTATATTAATACTCAAATACAATTTAACTCGAAAACATGAGACCATGCAAAATTCAAAGTCACCTCCACCAATGTTCTCAATAGATATAGCTTCATTTGTTTGACCCCATTTTTGAAGTAATTGTCATGGGTTCCTGTGTGTATGAATGTATGTGTTTAAAACATGTTTCATAGGTTGGGAAAGCTGGCTCAATAGGCGAAGCATGACGTTTTGGCGCCGCTGATTTGGCGCAGGCCGTTTTGGCCCGACCGGTTTGGCGCCAGCCGTTTTGGCACCGGGCGGTTTGTATTGTGAAATTCAGGCGAAAACGACAATGATATGATATTGAATTTTGGTCGAGATTCACACAGGAATTGGAGTCAGCACTTGAAAAGGCTGTATGTTGATGGAACGTTCAGCCTGGTTCCTTCTCTCTTCGCGCCAATATTTGGCATCATGTCGGCAAGAGAAGGATTTATTCATCGGGTACTGTATGCTCTATTGCCTAACAAGGAATGCGGTACATACTTCCGCTGCAAACAAATATTTTCGATAGCCTTCCGGGATGACAATATATGATAACTACAGGCCGAATTTGGGATGAAGCACCCTACCCTTTGGAAATTTATCGATGGACAACGAATCGTTCAGAAGAGTCACGACCAATTTTATGAAAAATTCATTCGCGGAGATGAACAGCTTGTGACGCGGAAGAAATGCATTGACACCGCCGCACGAATCAAGAAAAATGTGGGGAGCTACAGATGGAGAAACATTATTGAATATCTACGTAGACTGGCTCATAATTTCCTAATGGACTGAAAACAAAAATCACTGAACAATCAGCTTCCAGACCTTTTAGTTATGTTGCTGTTTGAATAAAATTTACAAAATCAAGAACTTTTCACTTAACGTTTTAGTTAAAGTTATTTTAAAAATACACACGCGGATCAATAATACCCCTCCCCCCTCTCTCTCTTTCTCTCTCTCTCTCTCTCTCTCTCTCTCTCTCTCTCTCTCTCTCTCTCTCTCCTGGGAGAAGAAAAATGATAGTACACAGACGCCAGGAAACGTTCGTATTGACAATGTAACGTCGTTGGTTAAATAGTTATCGTAACATTAAAAAAATGAAAGCTTACTTATGTATTGAATCAAACTCGTGTACCTTGATTAATATAGATAATATTGATAATATCCGCGTGGAAGAAATTATACATATATCAGGAACATTATAGACCAAATTGTCAAACGTTAAAGGTATACCAAATGTCAGACGTTTTCAAGCATTCTTAATATATATATATATATATATATATATATATATATATATATATATATATATATATATATATATATATATATATATATACCCTTAGATCGATTTGTTATTATCGTAACGTTAAAGTCGTAGATTAAAAGCTAAACATTTTTAAGTGATGATCAGTTTGAAAACAAAACTTGGAAACCGAAAAATTAACTTACCGTGAAAGACTTTTCATCAGGTTATACATATATATATATATATATATATATATATATATATATATATATATATATATATATATATATATATATTTGAAGAAGAGGATAACTTATTTCCATTATATACGTGTGATAAAGAGAATAACTAGCTTATTAAGTAGACTTGATATCATGTTGACACGGCTGCTGTGTTTCAATGGCTGAGATGCGTTATGACCTGTAGCAGTTTTTCTTCTTCCAATGCCCTTTAGTATCCCATTGATACTGTGTGACTTTCACCCGTTATCTCGTTATAGCGAGTCACTTTTGTACTGATATTAATGTCAATCAAAACCTGTAACTTAATATTATACCTGATCATTGGAAAAATTTTACTTTTATTTTTCACTTTATATTTCACTTACACACTACATCTCTTTGATCGCTGAGCTATTCAACCTGCTCCACTAGCGTAAGGTTACCTCTCAACAGGAATAACGATTGCTCGACGCCAAGCGGCTAGAGCCAAACCAGCCCGTGCCAAAACGGCCGGTCCCAAACCGGTCGCGCCAAAACAGCTGGAGCAAAAACGTCCTGCTTCGTCCGTCCTCGAACATTCCGTGTACGAGAAAATATTTTTTTTCCTCTCAATTTTGTCCTGCTTCTTTCGATCGAACCCTTCCAGTACTTCGTTCTTCGCGTAGTAACTACCGGCTGAAATTTAGCATCTCATCTTTACCGAAACGTTTCTATTCCATTTTCTGGCCATCAAGGTAGTTTATGTCACATACTGTGTTAGATATTTGAATCGAAGTTTTCGTGCTTTTGCCAGGAACTTCAGTTGCATATATACCCTCAAAATGACCCATTCCTTTTTATCACCTCTTTCATCTCGATTTCAATTTCCAACTGTTTCTTCTCTCTCCTTAGGTATGACGTTCACATCAACTCTATATGCATCTGTCATTCCTTTCATGGCAACCGATGGGTTTGCTGCCACTTACCTGGTTTACTTTCTCTTTCGCACCCTCCATACCATACTCTTAACAACAACAAAAAGCCCAGAACCTATAAAAGGACTGGGGGCTTTTTCTTTTAACCCTTCCCCCCCTCTCTCTCTCTCTCTCTCTCTCTCTCTCTCTCTCTCTCTCTCTCTCATATATGTCAGAATCCGTATACCTGATCTGACTATTGAGTATCCTCATACAGAGGTTATCATGTGTTACAATATTTCAGCTTTTGTATATATAATCTACATCTCTTTATAGTACTTCTTTGGATACCTTCATTGAGAGGCTCGACACATGCACTTATGTTATCCTTGCCTCTATTTCCCTTTGAATAGGTGGGCTATTATTGAGAACTCTTTCTGTAATACATAAGAATGATTGATAGGTATCCCCCACCTCCAGGGCAGTCAGGCTATTAGCCTGGATGTGGCGGTCACCTGGCTTTTTATGTGTGTAATCCAAAAGATGCAAACCTGGGCGGCGGTACGCTCGAAGTACCTTGTAGTTCTCCATTGTTACTACATATGTCTGAAAGTATTGTTACAGTTTTGCCATTTTGCTCAGTAGATGCTTAGTACAGCGAATTCACAATGGTAAATTATTGCAATTGCTAAACTAAATTTCCAGAACTTAAACATACTCTTTAATCGGTTTAGGCTGCTATTGCGCAAAACATTGCGACCTAAATTAAAAAAAGTAAATTTCACATCTTGCCAGTCAAACTATGTAGATATTTAAATTATAATCTATCATCTATATTCAAACGCAAAAAGCAAAAAGACAAGATAATCGGTCAACCACAGATATTTCCAGATAACTAGATTTAATATTACACAAATTTTAGAATCAATAAACAAAACAGCTCAAGCAAAATCAGGTACTATTGAAGGTCACTATTTAGAAATTAAGCAATATAAAACAGCCAAGGTTAAAAGGATAAGTTTTCTTTAAAAGATTCGATGAAACATAAGGTGCAAGCATGCACGTATAAGACATAAAGTTTAAAAAGTGTAAGAGGGTGTTGACATTATTCGCCTCTCTTACAGAAAGAAAAAGTATATTCTTGTTGAAATGTTCATGACACAGATACAAACACACCATGCAACTTGTATCACTATCTGAATATTTGTTCCGAAACTTACATACATCGACATTTTATAAGACATGTGTTTGGAAATATCATGGGCAGAGTTACTAATTATTTACCGTCGTTCTTTTTCATATTAAACTGGGATTGCAACATTGTTCATTGCAGTTTATCACTCGTTCCGTCATTCCGTTCGTCCTATCCTTTCCCTTCAGTGTTCGCATAAGAATATTTTTACGTATTATTGCATTTCAGCTAAATTTGGTATACAGCTTGAAATTGACAAGGCATTAGCTTGAGTCTAATTCATCACATAGTGACGTTGCAGCCCAAGATTTTCAGATAAACCTACTTTCGTTTATTCACGAAAACTCCTATAATTAGTAAAAGACATCAATCATACTGTGCATGTAACTTGATAATGATGTAGGATGATATGAATCAGACCACGGCCGAGTTCCATGTTTTAAGTAATCATTTAGCAGAGTTATCGCCGCTGATAGTCGCCCCGCCCAACGTTTTATCTCACGGCAGAATAGGTCCTTACTTTTCTGTTTTAGCTAACAGAGTTGACAACTTTATTTTTTAATGCGAATTCGACTGAGTTGATAATGAGTATTTTACATCAATTTTGAACGGAAGTACATCCCTGGTTTCAGCAAAAGCAACTTTCATCTGTCTCTTACTTATTGGATTTCAAATTGATTTGGTGTGCAGATTGATATTAATAGGATTCAAACGTCTTATCCCTAGCATTATTACCTCCCTTGCAAAAAATACTTGTGCCAAGTTTACACGTGTCTTTATATTCATGAGTTCTTAGGTGTGAGCGATTGAACAACTTAATGTATCACTAGCTTGCTATTGAAAATGCTTTTCCCAACTTTTCTCGAAAAGCTGAAGCATTAGGTCTGGAATTTACTTTTGTTGTGAATTTACTTTTTCACATTATTTCATAACACATGAATCCAACATGCAAAACTTGTTACTGAATAGTGAATTCGTTTTCTTTTTCACTTTTGAGGCAGGCATTTTTTACACATTAATTTTAAATTTTGTTTGTTGAATGTGAATAAGAAAATTCACAGATATAGGAGAAAAATCTAAACTCAAATTTCATACAATAGTTTACAGTAAACATATGATTTTTACGTAAAAATTCTCAAAGTATATTTTGATGGTGTTTCCGATTCTCCCATAAATTAACAGGAGATAAAGACTAACCCATATATTTCACTAACTGCAGATGTGTGTAGTTATCGAGATGTTTCGAATCCTAATAATTTACACATACATGTAGCTTAACTCTACGATAGATCTGTGTACATATGATACTACTTAATGATTATGGTATCTAACACTTCCAATATTTGGTTCATATATTTGATTACTGCTGGATAGCATATCAAATGACCGCATTAATTCAGTTTTCTCTATTAACGATATAGTGCTGAGGTACTTGTACAAAGAGCTGAAGTCAGATTGTGAATGTATTTACTTTTTTAAAAGCAATTATATAAAAAATGTCATTCAGTCATTGAGACTGGAGTCTAGCATTTAAATCGTATTCAGAAAGCAGCAACAACATACAAAACATCTGACATACTTTCAAAGATCTTAAATCATGGGTGGATTGAGGGGTGGGGGAGGGAGCAAGAAAGGGATGGACACAACCGTCGTACCACCCGGCTAAGTATGAGCAGGAAACAACGGAGAGTTTCCTTGTGCAACGTCTATTTTGAGGTTTCTTTAAAGTTAGATAATTCAAATTATGGCATGGGAATCCTGAAAAAGACTGAGCTTCTACATATTCACGATATAGACACCCACTAGGGATTACACTTCATAGATCCAATGCCTTCATGCTATGTCTCCCACCCCACCTAACCCATGATCGTTAGACCTATAGGATGACAGCCAACATACATAATACTGACGTCTTTCAGTAGGATCATTGCACATATAGGATGAAAGCGTTTGCTTGTTCTAGGTAAATGCAATAAAATTTGAATAGCACAAGTATCCTCGAATATTTCAAGGTAATCCAACGAAGTTCCTAAATATCGAAGTCCTTGAATAATTTCACAATGATTCAGTAAGATACTGTCTATTTAGGATAAATGTTTGAGATCTGTAATATCAACGTTCATTATATAAATACATCTAGATCACTCTCTCTTACAAGACTAAAATTACTTCTAGAAAAAGAACGCTGAGTTTTTAATCCTATATATAATCACCAAATGAGCAGCAAATACTAAGATTTTTTTTATTTTTTATATTGAGAAATACTACGGTAATCAACACCTGACTTTTTATAATTTAGCCAGTCACCAGCCTTCTGGCGTGCCTATGGTGCAAATGTACTCCTATATCATGTAATGATATTCTGACCTGCATTCAACACTCGTGGCCTATTTAGACCGAAATAGGACGTGAAACTGAACTCTGAAACTCGACCATTCTTTATGAATGGAAATAATACAAACATATACTCTTCTTATAGTACAGGCCTGTCTTAGATTTAAAGAATGAGAAAATGTCCTTAATCAAAAAGAATGAGAAAATTTCCTTAATCAAATGATTCAAATTAAACTTATATTATAATATAATATATGGGATATTGATATCCATACCCCACCCCCCTTAAAAAAAGAAGGATACGTAAACATTGTCATATGGCAGATATATCAAACGTGGATGTAATCAATATTGTATAAGAATATAAATGCTACAAATATGCGTACAAAACAATGCAATACAGTACTTCTTGTATGCACATGTGGGTTTGTAATAAAATTTTGCTTTCTTCTGATGTGCTTAATGTCATTATTATATGACTGTAACATCCAGCTCTTAGCTGCACCGACCTACGCCTCAATGTGTTGCAAGGCCAACATCAATGCTAAACACACATCCTGTATTCGGAAATAATTTATCTGGTGCTTATTCTATTTTCTAGAAAAGTAACAGACTGGATGATCTACATTATTGCTGTATTCATGCAACAGTATCCATACGTCACTTGCATCTGCAGACAATTTGTACGATTTAGTGAAACCTGCAACTGAGGAAACGGTTTACTTTGAGTATGACTTTTAACTTAAAAAAAGCCACCTGACATTTGTCTCACCAGCGGAACTTGGTCATCGTACTTAATACGTTGGTTAGAGTTTCAACAATCATAGAAACATTAGAGCAAAATATCCGATAATATCCAGCCATACCCCAAAATACAATAAGTTGCTTCATATTGATCGTCACAAAGAATTCAGATTGTTTTTATTTGGCTAAGTCTCACAACATGTCCCAAAAATGTAACACATGCACGGCAAAAGTCTCTTTTACTCAAACTGATTGTCAAATTTGCTTCAATGGGTTTTGAAAAAACATTCCAGATGGTTTCCATGTGGTCTTTCAAATTATCATTGCAGGTCATGACGTCATCGATGTAAGCATCACAATTTCCTACACCGGATATTATATTCAACAAATGTTCGAAATAACTGGGGAACATTCACCCCAAGTGGCATTGCACTATACTGGTCAAGTACATCTGTAAGTTTCTTTGCTCTCTCTGTCTCCTTAAATCGAATTTTCCAAATTCCTTCAAGAGGTCAGACTTGGAGACATTTTGGGATTTTATATTTTGTCAATGCAGTCATCGTTTCTGGGATTTAGAAATGAATCTATCTTAGTGACGGGTCTAGGAAATTACCCCCCTGTCAACTACCCTACTGCCATTACCCCACTATCAATTACACCCCCCCCCCCCCCGCAGATATATTCCCCCCTGCCATTACCCTTCCCCCGTCTATTACTATATAACATATAATTGTTATATTACAAAGAGTAAATAATAAATTAAAATAAATTGAAAAATAATTTATTTTAAATTTTTATTTTAGTAAATGAATCTCAGCCTTGAAAACATATTGTCCTGGAATATTCAATAGTAAAATCATCATATCATAATGTTATATTACCATTAAATAAAGGTCAGAGTATACGTGGAAAGCAAAATATTATGCACTATTGAAATTTATTTTAATGTATTATTTACTCTTGGGATATAACAATTATATGTTATATAGTAATAGACGGCGGGGGGGGGGGGTAATGGCAGGGGGGGGGGGTAATATACGGGTGGTGGGGGTGGTGGTGGAATTGATAGGGGGGTAATTGACTGCGGGGTAATGTCCTACTCCCCTTAGTGACACTGGTCAATTTTCCGTTAACACATACGGAAATTTGTATCTGCTTTCAGCACTAGAATGCATGCGGAAGTCTCGTTTCTACTTGGTCCGATATAGTCATTGTCCATCAAATTCTAAACTATTTCTTGAAAGAGTCTTGTTTGAGAGGATTCGTCCTACTTAGATGTTGTTTCAAAGGCGTATTATTAACTATTTCAACAACATCACGGATGTATTTGATCGTATTGGAATATAATAGAAATAACTATTTATATTCGTTAAGTAGCTGTTTCAGTTCGTTCATTTCTTGTGATGGCAGATACTACAATTTCTGACAGAGATTGTCAAATCAAATACGAAGATTAGTGACTTCAAAGTCACACTGTCTTCTCATCCTCGTTCAAATGTCGTGTGTCTGGAACATATACTACTAAATTAAATGATCCTTTACACGACTATCCATGTCAACATAATCAAAACATACTAACATTTTATCATAACAAATGTATTCCCATTTAGGGATATGAATACTATATTTTAAGTAACTAATTTTCTTCCTACGTTTTTAAAGTCCAAATAATACTTTGGAAAAAAAGAATACCAAACATATTTCTAACAGGAAATATAACAAAACGAATTAACACGTTTGTGTGTAATCTTTTCTATATCTCTATGAAAATAGATTTAAAACAAAAAAACCCAACCAGATCTTCTACTAAGGTCGGTGTTTTAACATTCTTAAAAGGAATAGCCCCTGGAAAACTTGTGGACGCACACATAATCGTCAACACGTATTGCTTGCCTAACTTGTTATTAGGTAAAACAGAAAACATACCATTTGGCCACGTCATAATCACGCATTGGAAGTGTAGACATCACAAGCTTTATCATTAAAGCACTGTGTAAACGAAGTCGAATAACTTTGGCCATTTTAATTTTTCAGCAAATTTCTAGCATTTTCTGAGATGTATCGACCTGAGTAACCTACTGTAGCGTATAACAACCAAAATCCCCGCACCCGACGGACTAACTAACGAGCCGATTGTGTGAATTGCAATCTGACAAATACGAGCTAATGATTAATTACTTATAGATAAAGACAAAGTATCAATTAATAAATATTTACAATTTTGTAACGGCTAATCTGAAATAGTCGCATAGGTCAAATTGTATATGCATTTTAGCAACTCAGCAACGTTTATTTTGCGTCTGCATTTAATAGTTCAGCATACATATATAATTTAGTATCATCTTAATTAGTCTTTCAAATTTGACTAATTAAAATGTCTTACCCTACACCAAAATATCCCAAAATAATCGGGTTTGATTAAGTAGATTTACTACCTATGTCAACATTAAGTTACAGGTTTTGATTAACATTAATATCAGTACAAAACTGACTCGCTATAACGAGATAACGTGTGAAAGTCACACATTACCAATGAGATACTAAAGGGCATTGGAAGAAGAAAAACACACAGCAATAGGTCATCACGCATCTCAGTCATTGAAACACAGCAGCCGTGTCAGCATGATATCAAGTCTACTTATTCAGCTAATTATTCTCTTTATTGCACGTATGTAATGGGAATACGTTATCCTTTTCTTCAGTTATTCACTTTAAAATGGTAAATATAACTAACTAACTAACCTGATGAAAAGTCTGTCACGTAAGTTAATTTTTCGGTTTCCAAGTTTTGTTTTCAAAATGAACATCATGTAAAAATGTTTAGCTTCTAATCTACGACTTTGAAGATAAGATAATAACATATCGATCTAAGGGAATATATATATATATATATATATATATATATATATATATATATATATATATATATATTAACAATGCGTGAAAACGTCTGACATTCGGTATACCTTTAACGTTTTGACAATTTGGTCTTTAATGTTCCTGATATATGTATAATTTTTTCCACGCAGATATTTATGTATATTAATCAAGGTACACGAGTTTAATTCAATACATAGGTAAGCTTTCATTTTTTAATGTTACGATAACTATTTGACCAACGACGTTACATTGTCATTAGGAAAATTTCCTGGCGTTTGTGTACTATCATTTTTCTTCTCCCATATGAGAGAGAGAGAGAGAGAGAGAGAGAGAGAGAGAGAGAGAGAGAGAGAGAGAGAGAGAGAGAGATTGCCTTGTGATGTTTAAGAGATAAAAATATATTTCTCGTAGGGCGAGTTATCATTGTACCCAGAAAACAGACATAATATGATGTTATAACGGTTTTAAAGGTATTTCTGTAAATTCCTTTGCCTTAGCTTATCATTTTGTTCGTGTTTGGACAATTGCATTTCACAAGAATGATATCGAGATTCGATTAGACTTATGAATTCAATACATTGATGTGCTGAAAAAAGAATTAGGCAATCAATGATTTGTAAATACATATTGATTACATTTTATTTATTTTAGTTTGAGAAAAATGAAGTTATCTATTCTCTCATCTTTGTATCGATACAAACAAAATAATAATATGAGGAATTCATTTGAACAATTACTATCACTATTCAGTAAGTTTCCATTTTTAGATTGGCGCAGTGTTGACTTGATATCTTTCTCCCTCTAAACTGACATGATAAGACGTTGAGTTTTCAATATTTATACTATTTTGTAGCATTAATAATATGCAGATTGATTCATAAGAGAAGCTTATTATGACGTTAAGAAGATATCTATTCAGCCCTCTTGGCGTTTTTACCATCATTTAAACAATCGTTAAATTTTAATACAAATACAAAATGCAGTTTTATTTCTACAATTCCTAAAACTTTGACGATAGACCTCAGGAATCATCTTCTAAGCCTTGAAAATGTACTATTTGGCCACGTACTAATCACACATTTGAGTGTAGATATATATCACTAGTTTTATCATTAAAACGCTCTGCAAACGAAGTCGAATGCTCTTTGACAATTTCAACTTTTTCAGCAAATTTCAAGCACTTCATGAGACGTATCAACCTGAGTAACTGAACTATAGCGTATAACAACCACAACCACTGCAGGAGAAAGTCTCAACTATTTACAATTTTGTAACGTTTAGCCTTAATAGATAATTTAGTATAATTTTAATTAGTCTTTCAATTCTGACTAATTTAATTTTTTTTACCCTGCACCGAAATATCTTTAAAAAGTCGGATTTGATTTAGTAGATTTACTACCTATGTCAACATTAAGTTACAAGTTTTGATTGACCTTAATATCAGTACTATACTGACTCGTCTATAACAAGATAACGGTTAAATGTCACACAGTATCAATCCGATATTAAAGGGCAATGGAAGAAGAAACATTGTTAATGTTTCGGTTTCCAAGTTTTGTTTTGACTTTGAGCTACGATCTAAGGGGATACATAATTTACATTGCGTGAAAACGTCTGACATTTGGTATACCTTTAACGTTTTGACAATTTGGTCTATAATGTTCCTGATATTAGTGTAGTTTCTTCCACGCGGATATTATGTATATTAATCAAGGTACACGAGTTTAATTCAATACATAAGTAAGCTTTCATTTTTTAATGTTACGATAACTATTTGACCAACGATGTTATATTGTCAATAGGAATGTTTCCTGGCGTTTGTGTACTATCATTTTCCTTCTCCCCGGAGAGAGAGAGAGAGAGAGAGAGAGAGAGAGAGAGAGAGAGAGAGAGAGAGAGAGAGAGAGAGAGAGAGAGAGAGAGAGAGAGATTGCTTTGTGATATTTTAAGAGATGAAAATATTTCTCTCTTAAGACGAGTTATCATTATACCGGGAAAACATACATACTATAATGTTATAACGGTAAGGTATTTCTTTAACTTCCTATGCCAAAAATGTTCTCATTTTGTTTTTGTTTTGGACCAATTATCAAATAACAGTGCAGTGGAATCCAGTCAAGTCTTTACATTTCACAATAATGATATCGAGATTCGAATAGACTTATTAATTTAATACCTTGCTGTGCTGAAAATAGAATTAGGCAATCAACGATTTGTAAATGCATATTGATTATATTTATTGTTTTTAGTTTGAGGAAAATGAACTTATCTATTTTCTCATCTTTATATCGATACAAACAATATAATAATATGCGGAATATATTCGAACAATTTTCATCACTATTCAGTAAGAATTCGGTTTTAGATTGGCGCAGTGTTTACGTGATCTCCTGTCCCTCTAAATTGACATGATAAGACGTTGAGTTTTCAATATTGATACTATTTTGTAGCATTAATAATATGCAGACTGATTCATAAGAGAAGCTTATTATGAAGTTAAGAAAATATCTATTTAGAAGTTTCAGAGGCAGTTATAAATGTGTGTGATCTTCCGAGAGATAGACGACAGCAGTTAAACGTCAGCTGTAATTTTAATACCAATGAGGGATGTACATCTTTGTACACCTCAGCACCAGGCAAATCTTGGAAGTATGAAACAAAAGAGGTTGGAAACCAGTGGAATGGTAGAATAACTGGAGATCATAATACTGGTTTGTAATTTTTAATTCCTAACTGAACTGACACATTTACAAACTTCAAAATCTCAAATGGTTGTGCCTTTTAAATTAGGTTTAATTTTTTACTTTGATAGTATGTATTCTATTGGTTCAAAACGTTAACCCTGAGCAATGCACGCCCGCAAACTTGTGTTTATGTTTATCGAAACTACTACACGCATATTTCAGTAGTTTAATGTTGAATATATGTTTTGTTCAGTATTATTTTGAGAAATTTATCTCTGCATATGAATCTTATTATCAAAGTTCTCGATTACGTCATTATATTTAAAAGAATGCGATGCCGTTAAGTGTGGCTTAATTTGCACATGTATTAAAATTTAGCTTTATGTCTTTTAAATTTTAAGTGTACTAAATTAAACACTTAAATTGTATGACTTTACATGGTTTGAGCAAACAAGAAAGAAATAATATTTCAATCAAACAGTTAGTTCAAATATTTGACATGCAATTACTTAATTGAATATTGATATATGTTTGTCAGTCGTGCGTATCAAGTTTATTAGTAGGAATTCCAAGTAAGACTGTTATGTAAACGTTTGTGTTTTGTGATGCTTGGTTTTTATTTATTTGGGTTTTGTCTGTTGCTTTATTCGTTAATCAGCGGTATAATTTTCAGTGCTATTCAAGATACGATAAACACCCATTAATTTACATACCCATAAGCTGAAGAAATATGAAGTCATATTCAGATAGCTGCGCCCTGAAATTAGAAAGGATTCATACTTATGCCAACGAAAAATAGCACAACGATGTGACTTGAATCGGCAAGCCGTTGTGTGTGTGTGTGTGTGTGTGTGTGTGTGTGTGTGTGTGTCGGAATTCGAGCATATCAACGTGGTGACCGAATAATATTTTACCTAACTGTATTGTTTTATTATTTGTGGCAGTTAAACCTGAGCTTTCTTCATCGCATTCTTAAGTCTTTCTGAGAAACATACCGATTCTTCTTTCTGAAGTGAGTTAGACGGAGCAGACCCAATTATCACCATCATAAAACTAATTAATGAGGGTGTCGTGAAATTAAGTATACAAGTCATGAAACCTTTGCTTTAAAACTTAAAATACTTTCCAATCATATTTTTTCTATTTTAAATGTTACACAATGTTAAAACATCACTTATTAGTGAGTCATAATAACACTTACAAAGCTCTATTTTATAATTCAAGGTGGATCCGGAGGGTACTACCTATTTAATGCTTTAAACTTCTTCGCAAGGCAAGATAGAAACCAGTTACTGACGCCATTTTTACCATATAACAATATATGTCTTCGATTCTGGTACAACCTGCCTTCTACGGAATCTAACATAAATTTGCTAGCAAATGACCATTCACTCTTCAGCAGAGACTATTCCAAAACACAAGGATGGGAACAAAAGAATATCTCCATTTCTTTACCGACACATACACCGATTCAGGTATTTCATATCCATTATACAACTTGAAGAGCATTCAAAAGAATTCATGTATATAATTAAAAATCAAGAAATTTTAAGTTGTATTATATGTTTTGACCATAATTTTCGTGCTGGAATCTTTCTTTGTCAAAACTTTTGAATTGAAGTGATTAATTTCCTTGGAAATACAAAGGTGCTCTGATAACATTCTTGGATAGAGAAATTAATTGGAATATAGTATATTCAAACTTCAAATTATATTTATGTGATTCAGAAATAGACTACTGACACATCAACACTTTAATAGCTACACAAACACGGCATTGACTTCAGTTTTCTGATTTTGTTCTGGATTTTTACTGAATTTAATTCAGGATGCTAAGTTACTAGGATTTGTGTCTGTAATTCATGGATTATTTGGGATTTATTTGGCAAGTTCTTTTTTCTCATTTTCTCTTTGTTTTCTAGGGAAATAAATTATTTACTAATTTTTACAATGATTTTTGTCTTTTATTCTTTATCTGTTACATTTCTTTTATTTTCGACCATTAACACAACAAATTGTTGGTTACATTTGATTTTTTACTGAATAGAAACCAGAATATTTAAAAAAAATGTTTGAGGGTATCGGACTTTCGTACGTTTCAGGAATAATCAGATTTTATTTGCATTGTTAAAATCAGGTACATTATGAAAAAGGAATTGTACCATTGAGTAATGTTCTTTACTTTTCGAATATTTAAATTAGTTGAAGAATGACAAAATCGATAAACTGCATCTATTTACTACAATCTCCCACCTGATAGTTGTACATTAAAGTTCAAAGTTCAAAAATCTTTTAATAAAAGATTTTTCTTTTTAAAGCTAATAATTTCTTATTATTTGGACTTCGTTCTTTCATGTTTGGTTTGTTTTTACCTATTACAATGGTAATTAAAGGTTGAATTCGAAAACAGAGACGAAATTTTAATTTGTTACAATGTCAAAACATACATTCAAGAAAAATCAAACAATGACATGCACTAACTAACAAATGCATAAATATTGACTCGGTTCACTCTCGTAATTCTTTCTTTAACAATAACCAAATTTTTCACTGCTATAGATACTCTAATTGTTGCTCAATATCTTACTCAGTCTCTGTCCCTCACACTGTTCAAAATAATCTAGGACGAAGCGTCCACTTGTAAACCGGTCTCCATCTTAGTAAGAGGGGTAATTAATGGGATTTAGCTACGTTATCAAGGGAATGACCATCCTCGACATTATTGCCCGGTGTGAGTGAAAGAAAGAATAAAATCAGAGAACTGGGCAATATTATTGGGAAGAAATAAGGAAATACGAGCCCCATCAGACAAGGGAAAAAAACAAATTCAATCAAACAAATTAATAGTGGTAATTTCAATGCAACTTAAATTATATCAACCGGATTTATTAGCAGTGTCTTATTTGGATTTATTACATCATCATAACGGGTGGTGAAAAGAGCGCAATCTCCACGACTGATTGCATCACCTTCCCCTTGACTGTGTTCAACAGTTCCTACTTCCACGAGCCATTCTTTTACGACAGCCTCGTCCTTCTTGGAGTTCCTATATTTTATTCTCTTCTCGTCACTTTCCTCTTCCGGACCCCACTCGTCACTTCTCCCCTTTTCTTTCGTTTTAATCGTTCTATATCTCCGGACTGTCGAGTCCCCTCTCCCTCAGAAAAGTGTATCCTTAAAGTTAATTATTATCCCTAAACTGCTTTAAGTACCACTTTCTAGATGTATATAATATTTCCGCATATACATTACTCAAAATAATATCCATTTAGACATTGCGTAAATCATACCTACGGCAGTTACCTTGCCCTAAATTATCACGTGACCTGTCTATCGAATATGTACCGGATACTGGCACCCTGTCCTTAGCGCGCAGGTCAAAAAATGCGCTGACGAATGCGCTCGACAAAAGCTCTTACCGAAATATGCCCGTCAAATGCGCGCCATCGAAAGCGCGCAGCATAAACTCCATACATATGCCATTTTCTAGCGAGATTACATCAACGAGTGTAGAATCTTTATATTTAGTAGAAATAAACTAAAAGTTTCAATCAATTTGAACAGACATCAAAGCGTGTACACTCTTAATATTGACTATAGATACATTAATAGTTTGAATCACTGTTTAAAATGAGCAGACATCAAAGTATACTCTTAATATTGAGTAGAAATAAACTAATAGTTCGAATAACTGTTTTTAGTGAGCAGACATCAAGATGCAAATTTACGGAGTGTAAACCTAGACAACTATAAATACCAAATTTATTTTGTGAAAATTTAAAAATCTTATCTAACAATGGTAAAGACTGAGTCACAGAAGGGGAAAGAGCATATAATAAATGATGGATATCGATATAGAAACGACCGAGTAAATGCCGACGGCAGTGCATAGTGGAGATGCTGTAAACGTGATTGTAAAATGCAAATTAAAGTAATCGCAGTGCACACAAGCACCTTTCTGAGCAAAACCAGATCCGACGACCAACAAATCAAAGACGACCGTAGCAGAGATCCGTCGAAGAGAAATGAACACCGTCGAGAGACCAAGGCAAATAATTCAGCAAAGCTCTCTCGGAATTTCGTTGCAAACAGCGAGTATTTTGCCATCGCATACGGCTTCAAAGAGAGCGATCGAGCGACGGAGAAAAATAAAAGATCTTCCTTACGCCAACATAACTTCGTTCAACGATATTGCCATTCCAGAATCTCTGCAAAAATCTACAACAGACACTAATTGTCTTCTGTGGGATTCTGGTGCTGATGATGATGCTCGCATTCTGATGTTCGGAACGACTGAAAATCTGAAAATGATAATTGGTTTATCGATGGTACTTTTAAAGTTGCGCAGACACTATTTACTCAGCTATTCATTATCCATGCTTTAATTAACAACTCGGCCTATCCCCTAGTCCACGTTTGGCTGCGGAAGAAAACAGCATGGTTATGAACGCGTCATGGAGAAAATTGTCGAAATGCATCCAGGTCTTAATTCTGCTAGCATTATGGCCAATTTCGAGAAAGCCTCTCTAAACACTTGTGCAACCATCTTTCCAGGAGCACGGTTAGCAGGATGATTCTTCCATCTAGGACAATATTTGTACAAGAATGTCATTTAACGAGGCTTATCGTGATGAAGATATTCCAGACGCTTTTGATGAGCTGGTGAAAAGCAGCCCTCCGGAACCTACGCCAATCAATGACCACTTTCGCAAGGAGCAAAATCATGTTGAAATTATGATCGAACGATAACAAGCAGGATTTAGACAGCATGAGGCATCTAATTCAAAGTACGTCAGACTTATTCGACGCATGTTAGCTTTGGTTCCAACGTACGGCTACGTTACATTGATCGAACATCTGTGCGGAATCGCACATATTGTTGCAATTTGAAAAGTGGTAAATATAGTAAACTGAAATTCATTTTAATTTTTTGCCTTGTTTGTTTGTATCGATTATGCACATAACGTTGCAATTTGAACAGCGATATACATAATAAACTGTAACTCATATTAATAATAGTAAACCTTATTTAAATACCAAAAATGTTTCTATTGGATGAATTATTTATACGTATGAATCTTTTTCATTTGATATATTGCCCTTTACAATTTGTGCCTTGCGCGCTTTTGACGTCGCGATTTTGTCCTGCACACAATTGTCGGTGCGTGCTTTTGTCGGAGCATACCCAAGATACTACTACGTGTTCGTATACTATCGCGTAAAATTCACAGATTCTTACTCGCTTCCAGATTTTTCAATCATTACAAAAGCATATATAATAGTTAGTTATCGTTAGCTCACAATAATCAGTATCAACATAACAGACAACGGAAATTATTTCGTATTTATCATACAACCCTATAAATCTTGAACATATGAGCATTTGGATCGCATGTAATCAATTCTACTAATGAATTAATAGCCGTAAATATAATAGATACATTCTTAGGCTTTCACAGGAGCCAAACCTCTCTCTCTCTCTCTCTCTCTCTCTCTCTCTCTCTCTCTCTCTCTCTCTCTCTCTCTCTCTCTCTCTCTCTCTCTTTCTCTGGAAATTTCTGACCAATGCTTTTCATTTTAAAATACCGATTAGTTCCAAGATGTTCTCTTTAATTTCACTCGACCAATCATAAGCAGTGTTCTCTCAAATATTTTCCTAAGGCAAACATTTGATTCGTTAGTCAGAATCACTGAACTACGTTATATAACTTTTTCCTTTGAAGAATGACTATATCACACAGATCGGACGATCAGCTGTCTCTTTCTCAAACCCGTTTAAGAATATCCTGTCAATTTCATTGAATCCTAGCACTTGCCCCATTGAGGTTTTAACACTGACGTGGCATAAATTTAGGAAGGTTGAAAAGACAATTATACTAATACTCCGCTGGTCTAAATGTGATAATATCTCTAAGCTCGCCCCATTCAACTTGACCATTCACTGCTTTTTTTTAAATGCCCTTAGGTGACTCCTTCATCTTCATCTCAGAAATAATTAGTCTCCTCAGACAATCTGATCCAACATTGGCGCTTTCTCTAATGTAATGCAACTGAACTTGATATTTCTGTAGAATCAATGCCAATCTCATTAAACGACTATTTTTCAACTTAGCTTGAGCCAAAAAAGGGAGTGGCTGCTTGTCAGTTTCCAGAATAAACTTTTGCCCATATATATATATATATATATATATATATATATATATATATATATATATATATATATATATATATATATATATATATATGTATATATATATATATATATATATATATATATATATATATATATATATATATATATATATATATATATATATAGCATTGAAATTTAGATATCCCATAAAACAATTGCTAGGCATTCTCTTTCGGTAACCGAATAATTACGCTCAGCTGGCAACAATTTCCTGCTACCGTAAGCAACTGGGAATAGTTCCCTATTATGCTCGTGTAGTAGAATGGCACCAATACCCCTGTCAGAAGCGTTAGTACGTAAGAAAAAATCATCTGTCACGTCCGGTAGTCTCACTACTGTGTCTGAAGTAATATCTTTAACGTCTGGTATGCTCTCTCACACGTGACTGTCCAAATGATCTTTGTCGGAGCCTACGTTCTTGTCAAGTCAGTCAACGGACTAATAGAGCTGAAATTTGCAATATATTTACGATAATAACGTGCACGTCCTAAGTAAGATCGCACTTCCGATTTTGTATTTTGACGTGAGGATTTCCGAAGTTAGTCGACTTTAGCACTGTCAGAGCTAATGTATCTTCTCTGAGTGTGTGTCCTGGATAAGTCAGTCTCCGAAATCCTATGTGATATTTTGAGGATCGGGTGGTGAGCCCTGTCTATCTAAAAAGTCGTTCCAGGACTTTTCTCAGTAAGATCACGTGTTCTTCCCAATATGTGTCGCCAATAACATCTCATCCATGAAATTTGAAACTTTGGTACCTCTTAAAGGTCCAATTTGCTTCCTGAACATTCGGGTAAAAATGCCGGTTGTATTCTGGATTCCGAACGGCGTGACTACCAATTGGTATATTCCATCTGGTGTTGCAAAGGCAAGTTTTGGAGGGTCTTCCTTAAGAACTGGAATTTGCCAATATTCCTTTTACAAGTCTATTTTGTAAATATATTTGCCGATAGTTGCTCCGATGAATATTGACTCAGATAACATTTCGAATGGACCCTTCAACAAATACTGCCCTATTGATACAATCTCTAAGCTTGCCACATTCAATTTTAAGGTTCACCGCGTATAAAAAATTGGATACTTTATAGTCGGGGAAGAGCTTGTAGGTTTTTGATATTTGGATTGGTAGGGTTTTTGATATTAGTATTGATAAGTTAGTCAACACTTGTAAGTAATCACACATTCTGTCTGAAGCTTATAGCACAGATAAATTATTGGGATTAGAGGGAATATTACATCATTTAATAAAAAATGTTTGACAGAGACACTATATTCTGGGGGCATGAAATCAGTGATAAGTGCGTTAATAGAAATAAGTATTGGTCTAAATAATAAATTTGTTAAATGTGACGTTTCAAAATATACCGAATGGCAAACAACTCTTGTGTATCGTTAATCTAAAATGAAATATATCAACGTATTAAACAATTTTTCAAAAAACAATACTATTTACATCTGCAAGAATTAAAAAGAAATAATTCATGTCACTGTATGACATTAAGCCCAACAGAAATAAAATCTTGTCTTAGAATCTGAGAAAAATAAATATTTAATGTGGATACAAAGTAAAAGTACCGATACAGTGTCACTGTTTATGGGAGCCAATGAAATGTATCGTGTTATAACTAAAGTCGCCTTATACTGAGGGAATTTCTAAATCATTAATGGCAGTACCTGTGACCTCAGGAAGTGTTATATGAAAGACCGATTCATAGTCGGATGGACATTTTGTGATGCACCGATGTGAGTTTGCTAGAAGTATATGGTGTATGTTTGGAATATTTTCTATCAAAACGTTCATTTATGTCTTAATAAATTGGAAAATGAATGTTTTGCTTTGATCGGGTTAAAAACTTTGTGGTAATTGTTGTAATTTCATTGTCCAGATTTCCGCTACAATGTGCTGCATATTTACATTCATGTTTATATGCTGGATTAACTAATTAATTGTTTTATCTAATATATTTGCATTTTTTGAGAAACAAATGTCCAGAAAATTGAATTATACATTGTTTGCGTATTTAATTATCGTTGTGACTTCCATCGCAACAAAGTTCATTGAAATCTATGCTGTTTATTTTCTTGGGCCCATTTGTTTATTCTATACAAAGTCTTTCTCGCTTTCTTTGGCCAATATAGTCCATCTTATGGAAAATACCAGGATAAATGTTAAGCAAAATATATTTTTTTTTTAACGAAAAGATATTATTTTAATAATATTATATGTAAATCATGACACAACTGCTATTCTGATAGGCACATGAGTAATGGGTACGAGTATCATGTCAACCACAGAGGTTCAGTGGTTGTTCAAAGAATTCATCATTCGCACCAACCATGATATGCAGAGCGACATGTAGTTTTGGAAATGTAGTTTGCTAATATTGACTAAGCACTAAGCAAAGAAATTGTAGATACGGCTCAAACTTTGTTATCTCTTTGGACAACTTTATGGACGATAACCAATACAATGTAAAGGTGATATGGAACCATCAACATATTTATATAGAATATACCCCAAAATGTACGTTAGGATTTATGCGTATTCCATAAATCAGTTATAAACTTGTTGAAACCTAACTATATGATTAAAGTGTGTGTGTGTGTGTGTGTGTGTGTGTGTTAATACACAAGCATATATAAATACAAACATCAATAATATTTTTCAGATTGCATTTGAGAGCCATAAAACTCATCTTGCCAGCTATGTAGGTATTGACGACGTCGTCATAGAAATAGGTGAGTTTAGACGTCGTTAAGACATCTAATGATGGATGACCCTGATCTTACAGCAAACAAAGAAGCTGACATATGCCTCCTTAAATTTTGTATACAATTTGTTTTTCTTAATATAATGAATTATTTCTACCAATGTTATTTGAGTTCAAACACAGTACATACAATTCACAAATAATTAACATCCTCTCAGCACACACGCAAAGTTTCTTTTTAATAACATTACCTCTCCTTTTCTTTGGTTTCTGAGTGGAACTTTGCATTTTATCGTATCTTGAAGAGAATCATCTTGCAAAGGCATTACTTGTCTGAAATTATATCAGTAAAACAAAACTGGATACATTTAAGTTTTGTTTCTAGAACCCTCAATACTGTAGCAATACTAATTGTTTTAACATTGACATTAGTGTATCAGTTTTATTGTTTTGCTATCACATGCTTTATTTCATCTTATCTGAATTATGAAATTGTTGTGATAGCGTTATTTGTATGTTGCTCTTTCGTTTTACATTTGTTCTCATGTATTTCAGAAGGTTCTGCTTCGACCTCCACATTATCAACCACCACTACACTAAGACCTTTGACAACCTCACGAAGAAATGCAACCTCGATCACAAACTTGACCAAGATTGCAACCCATTTATCGACAACTTCAACTTCGACAACATCCACTTCATCAAAAACTACTAATCCCACAACAACATCAAAACTATGTACCCCAACAACCACACCTGTTACTACGCAAACTGCCAAAACAACCACCATGGCTTTGAATAATAAATCCGCGACCATGGCCACTCAAAACATAACATCCACACCCAGAGCCACTGTTATTCCAACGAAGACGTACACATCAACTACGTCAGCGACAATCAAATCTATAAGAACGGCTGAAACACCTATGAAGACATACACAACAACTACGTCAGCGACAACCAAATCTATAAAAACGACTGAAACACCGATGAAGACATCCAAAATAACTACTTCAGCGACAATCAAAAATATAAAAACGACTGAAACACCTTTGAAGACATCCACACCAACTACACCAGAGACAGCCAAATCAATAAGAACGACCGAAACACCGATAAAGACATCCACAATAACTACGTCAGCGACAACCAAATCTGTAAGAAAGACTGAAACAGCGATGAAGACATCCACAACAACTACATCAGCGATAACCAAATCTATAAGAACTGCTGAAACACCGATGAAGATATCCACAACACCTACGTCAGCGACAACCAAATCTATAAAAATCACTAAAACACCGATGAAGAGATCCACGACAACTACGTCAGCGACAACCAAATCTATATGGACTGCTGAAACACCTATGAAGACACACACAACAAATACGTCAGCGACAACCAATTCTATAAGAACGACTGAAGCACCGATGAAAAAATTCACAGCAACTACGTCAGTGACAACCAAATCTATAAGAACGACTGTAACACCGATGAAGACATCCACGACAACTACATCAGCGACAACCAAATTTATAAGAACTGCTGAAACACCTATGAAGACATCCACACCACCTACACCAGAGACAGCTAAATCTGTAAGAACGACTGAAACACCGATGAAGACATCCACAACAACTACGTCAGCGACAATCCAATCTATTATAACAACTGAAACACCGATGAAGACATCCACGACAACTATGTCAGCGACAACCAGTTCTATAAGAACTGCTGAAACACCTATGAAGACACACACAGCAACTAAGTCAGCGACTACCAATTCTATACGAACGACTGAAACACCTTTAAAGACATCCACACCAACTACACTAGAGACAGCCATATCTATAAGAACGACTGAAACACCGATGAAGACATCCACAACAACTACGTCAGCGATAATCAAATCTATTATAACAACTGAAACACCGATGAAGACATCCACGACAACTACGTCAGCGACAACCAATTCTATAAGAACTGCTGAAACACCTATGAAGACACACACAACAACCACGTCAGCGACATCAAATTCTATAAGAAGGACTGAAACACCTTTAAAGACATCCAAACCAACTACACTAGAGACAGCAGAATCGATAAGAACGACTGAAACACCGATGAAGACATCCACAATAAGTACGTCAGCGACAACCAAATCTGTAATGACTACTGAAACACCGATGAAGACATCCAAAACCCGTGGTACTACAACCCCGGCATCCATGAGACCCACTTCTCCGTCAATCACAATTTCTAATACATTGACTACCACATTAACCACTACTCGTTTTAAATCTTCAACTCTGACAACACTGGCCACTCAAATATCCGTATCCTCTGCAAGAATCACAGTCAGTACACCGACAGGTACAAACATATCCATTTCACATAATACAATGACCAATACGCCAAATATGATATCCGTAACCATTGCCAGATCGACAACTTCACCCACACGTATTCCTAATATTATTACAGGAGCCAAGACCAATGCACCGATAACTATACCCACATTGTCTAGTCCGACGACTATCTTAAGAACAAAGCTTGCTGTAACAACAGCCACAATTATAACTAAACTGAAAAATGCATCAGCCACTACTATATTGACGAGCACACCGCTGGCTACTACTTCACCTAATACGACACTCACAATAATTGATCGTTCAACCAGTTCCATAGCCACAACTATATCGAAGATACCCACAAGTATGACACCAACAACCACAACCACCAATACTATATCTACTTTAAGAAAAACATCAACGAATACTTCTAAACCGGTATCCAATTCCACGATTGCATCTCTTACATCAAACCTAACAAGAACTAGTGGATCAAAGACAACAACCATATTTATTACTACTAAACGCACAACCACAAACTCACCTACACCAACATTCACTACGCTGACATCTATGCGTTCAACTCCAATAGGAAAAAGTATACCGACTACCACTACTACTACTCAGAAATTTATAAAAAATAATTTTACCGCACAAACAATACCACCCACAATCACTTCGTCGACACACATAACAACTACTCTTCCAATAACTAACACATTCACACTCATAACTCCTCGACGAAGTAAATCCACAACTCCTACTTCTTCACAAACCGTGCCAACAACCACAACTAGCCCAAGAAGAACACCTGCGACGATCTCCACTCCGATGACTAATCAAACATATATCTCAGAAGTATCAATTTCCAAAACTGCATGGACTACCACACCTAAAACTTCAACTACTTCGACAAACACGACCCTAACACCACGTACCCAACCCACCATCATTATGACAACTACCGATTATGCATTAACTAATCCCCCAGTCACAAGTAATCCTTTATCGATGCCCACAAACGTTCCTGCTCCAACATCAACATTCAAGACGACTGGCTGGTCAATGTCTTCCAACAGTGTTAATGAGTCAAATACACATTCCATAATTTCATCATCGATTACCAAACCAAATACGTCAAAGAATATATCATTGATTATTACACCAAACACCTCTACCGCGACGACGACTTCAACAGCTGATTATATACATACAGCAACATCAACATCTTCTTTTGAGTCTTCATCACCATTAGCAACAATAAATCATGCAGCAGACTATGCTAGAAAGACAGCAACTGAAATACCAATGAAAGAGACCACATTAACAAACAAAGAGGAGACAATTATGCATATCAGCGAGATTTCAGCCACTATTTCTGATGTAAGAATTTCATCTGGTCCAACGATAACAACCCATCCTTCCCTATCTGGATCTTATAATAATGTTACAATCCGTACAACCAATCCAGCAGTATTTCATTCAGAAGGAACTACTGGCCATTCCAACATCGAAGGAGCTGCAAATAAACGCAAAGGAACTACGGAGGGTTCCCTCTCTAAGGAGAATCTTATTGTCATCGTTCTATCCTCTTTGGTCGGTGTGCTTGTATTGTTGGTCATATTATTTGCTGTCCTTAGATTAAAAAATAGGTCAAAGTCTGCTAGCTTTATAATGGATGACATTGATATAAATAACCTAAATATGGACAGTGGGAAAACCTTTGATAAAACCCGATTTCACATGGAGACATGGAAGCAATAAATTCCAAACAATACGGTTTCATATCCAAATCTCTATAATCATAGCAGACATATACTCTCAATTTTGGGATACTTGACAGTTTTTATTCATGGGGGACACACTTTTGAATTTGTATACAATGTAATGCATGTACTGAATGTATAATATGAAACGAATGAGTCAATTTCGCTGTGTGGATTCTCTTAGAAACCAAAATACGCATCTATGTGGTATTTAGATATGTCTTTACAAATATGTTTCAAAAGATATATATAAATATATATATATATATATATATATATATATATATATATATATATATATATATATATATATATATATATATATATATATATATATATATATATGTAAATTGAACGTTTGTGGTGCATAGATGTTTTCTATTGAAATCATAACGGTGCATTCGGACATTTGATAAATATTCATTCCTTTCGATTAGATGTACGTTCGTTTGCATACCAGGGCCTGGCGACGTGGAACGAATTGCCCATTGAATTTAGACACAAGGACACAGTGGTCCCTTTTAAGAGTGCTCTCAATGCTCACCTGTTTCGACTGCAGGGACAAACTTAGCGACCTAATTATGTTTTGTATCTTATATGTTTTCAGCATGTTTTTATGTTTTGCAATTTCATTGTTTTTGTCATTTGTTGTTCTGTAGTGTAGTCATATCATTATTGATGGTGTAAAGCGCTTAGAGCTTTGAAAGATTAGGCGCTATACAAAGTCCTCATTATTATTATTTCGACCCGTTTAAAACATATCAGCCAAACATCTTGTTTCAGTGTATATGTATTTCATTTAATCTAAGAAGTAAACAAATCAAAGTTGTTGGAGAAAGAAGAACTTATGATTCCAGAGGCTTTAAAAATTAATTCCACAAAATTGAAAACAAATTGACATTTTTTCATGCATATTATAAAACAATACTAAAATTTTACAGGAGTAAATAGTTCCAGCAATAATTGTGTTTCTTTTTTCTTATTTCTATTGTGCTCTTAACTTACTAAAATCACTTATTAGTTACTCAATAAATCAGATATCAGTGATAAAGTTATAGCTGTTATGGCCATTGACCCCCACCCCCATGTTTATCAAAAATGCGGTCTATGCGTACGTCTTCAATACGGAAACGACATATAACACAGGAGTAAGCTAGTTGCTGAAAAAAACAATTGTTTTATTTCGAACATGTACATTATTTTAATTCAGACCACACGACACGTTTTCTTACATCGAAATTCAATCTTGACAGTTTAAGATTTCTGTTTGATTTATTGTGCTACTCCATCTTATGCTCTTAGAAGCGTATAAAAACGGCAAAAAGATTTTACAAATCAAAATTATGCTCTATCATTTGTATTCCCTAAATTGTACCTGATGCCTAAGTCACAGCCACCATAGCACGTGTTATTTAATGTAGCGATTGGAAGGGTTGGAGTGGGGTACTTCCAATATATTAATTGACATATTATGGAAGTTCCACCCTGGCTCGTGAGTTATAAAGTTAAATTACTGACGAAATAGATGTACAGCTCTGAGCCCCCAGTCAGCAATGCCGACGGTTAAATTATAGAAAACACAAAGATGAAATTCAAAATAATAATAATCTAATAAAGTCGATAATTTTAAACGATAAACTCAATCATTCGTCTTCCAAGTGACATCCTACTTCATCTTGTGATTTACAGTGTGAGTTCGATTATCCCTGTTCTTGGGTTCTACTCTACTCTCCCGACTTCTCTCCTTTCTTCCATCTCTCTATCGGAGACTACTGGGACCACCGTCACTGGTCTGTCCCTCGAAGCTTCCTCTCCCGACTTCTCTCCTTCCTTCTCTTTTCTTCCGTCTCTCTATCGGAGACACTGGGACCACCGTCACTGGTCTGTTTAAAAAAATATTCTTTCTGAAGTCGTAACCTGTCTGATTCAATGAAATGTTAGTCTTAAATCAGTTGTATAAAAGACTTTGCAACATGGCTGCAGTGCGAGTTGACAAGCATAATCAAAATGACCCGAGTTATTACACTTTAAATTAAGTGAAAATGTTAGATCTGTTTCTGAACAATCATATACCTTATGGTCAGGAACACATACATAAAATTCAGGTTTGTATGCAATTGTTACACAATTTTATGCACTACTGTACATATAACTTGATACACCGCTATGCATGAAAACAAACAAATTTATATAAAAAAAATAAAGAGTTTTTCTCAGGTTTTATCATGATATGAGGTAAGTTTGTACTATAAAAGCGGAGCGATAATGTGATAGTAGAAAGTATTGCACCATGATATGAAGCAATTATTTTACCATGTTCTGAGAAAAAAAACTGTAACTAAAGGTTTATGTTGTATCCTTTCACAAAAGTTACGTTAGGGAATTTTTTATTTGTAGAAGTTAAATAACATGTTGTCACTGTCTAATTTTTTATTTTCTTTTTTTTTTTTTTTGAATTTTTTAATACTTGGGTTGAATGGGAGATGAAAATAGATTTCAAAGAAAACAATACATACATCAAACGTTTAGTCAAACAGGTCGTTCTGTTAGCCTGGTTAAAGCAGTGAATTGGAAATTATTTTGTTTCATGAACAAAATAAATAATAACCAGCTTTTGATAAATTTTTTTATTATGAAAAGATGAAAACTAATATTTCTTTCTAAGTAAAGATGGAACATAGAAACAAACTTAGCAAAGGTATACCGCTATAAGCGTACCCGTTGCAGTACCTTATATTTTCTACACTAGATTTGGTTTAGTGAGATCCGTTGTTATCCAAGGTAAGGACAACTCTACAGTTTATGTAGTTTATTAAGAGTGATCCACTTTCTAGTCTGAGTCAAAATGCTTTAGTCCATGGTAACTATACCTCTTTATCTTCATCAGTCGCCAATATTTGCCGTCATCGATAATTAATAACCACTTTAAATAAAAGTGAAACAACGGCATATATTATTGTGGCTGTACATGGTTAAACAAAATAATAGCAAACACAACCTTTTGGTCAAAGGGACATAATTCTCAAATCTCAAACGTACACGTACGATATCCCTTTGTCTGGCAATATAAGTGCAATGATTGATAATCAGTCTTGACAATGCAGGTTTCATATATTTAATTTCGTGATCTTAGAGCGCGACATTTACTTAAAATAATGCAAGAGAATTTTTTAGATATTCAAGGTTACCGGACTATCATATAATATAACAAATAAAACGCGTTATTCTGATTCGCAAAACAAAGAACCCTCATGCATGTAATAATAATAATAATAATAATAATAATAATAATAATAATAATAATAATAATTTTAACCAAATTCTATCAAGTTGTGTTACTACAAATTATTATATTATTTCAGTGTCAAAGCTTCATATGGTAGAGACTGATTAGTATATATAGATTAGTCTAAATATTTTTCTCTAAGATCTTCTGACATTTATAAATAAAACAGTGTTCATATTTGTTGCCAACGCAGCTAGTCAGTCGGTTATCACCATCAGATATGATCATTTGGTTGCATGATGCAGGATTTCTGCGTCCGGTTACATTTAGACAGCTCCAGTTCCAGGGCACAAAATAAATGACCAATTTAAAGGGTTTAATGACTCGACGGGTCAAAAGTTTGAAATAATGAGTGGAATGACCAGAAAGTATAGTCTTAAGAATGTGTTTAAGTCGAGAACTTCACTGGTCAGAAAAATATTTCGATGTTCTGAAGGTTCAGTGGTCCAAATGTGAGAGAATGCGAACGTTTCTTGGTCCATAAAAAGGGTTAAATATTACGAAGGACCAACATTCCGAAAGTGCCTCAGTCCGAAGATTCGATAATACATTAGAATGTTTCATCTATTGCAAAAGTGTATAGTTCTCTGTAGATCTGTTCGTTACTGGATATCTTGATTGATATTTCTCCAATAGTCGTACAGCTTCATAGGAATGTGTCTCGTGAAGAGGACGACAACAATTATTTTAGGGAACTTATTTTTGTCAAGGTCAAGATCACGATCGATACAACAATAACTCCCGCTGTCCGTCAGTAAAAGTGTTGTCTCATATATAATGTATAACTCTTTGAACCGCTTTGGTTGATGTTTTCACATTTGAAACATAATTTTTTTCTCCTAGAACTAGTGTTTCTTGGACACAAATGGCACGAATTGAGAAAATGAGGCTCAAAGTAATTAATAACATTTACCTTAATTTCAGCACATTTGCTATCGTTTAGGCTTTATACAAAACATTTTGTAGTAACTATGGAAACATAAAGAGCGCATTGTATATGTCTGTTGAAGGGTACACTAAACATTTAATATGACGTCTTGACAGTCCATATATTCAAACACGCAATAACGATACTAGTTCTGAACATGACAAGACGTCTCTAATCTTAGAAGGCCCTTCTATGCTTCCACCTATAGGTGTACGGCACAAAGCCTTCGAATTTTAGTCTTTCACTTCGTCTCTTATTTCGTATTCGGTTCATAGCATTTCAATAGGTTGAGAGATTTTGATGTAACTTGGCACTTAAGCACAATTTCCATTAGACTGTTTCAGGCACCAGACTCACGTACCCTGTTAAAGTAACCTACATTTTTCCATATCAATATGGGGTGACCTTGTGGTTAGAGCGCATGCCGCGGGAGCGGGAGTCGTGGGTTCAATCCCCGGACGAGTCACACCAAAGACTTACAAAAATTGTTCTAACAGCTGCTTCGCTTGGTGCTCAGCATTAAGAGGTTAGTGTTAGGACTTGTCGGCATGGTGTCAGGTTAATGTGACTGGGTGGGACATCATGCTACATGTCTGCGGCATGATGGTCCAGAGCAAGACATCACTATAAACTGCCTCACTGAAGACATTGTAGCGATATGACTGAAAAATCATTAAAGCTACGTTAAAAATCCTAATCAAGCACACAAATAACTTCGTCTTGAATTTCGTATTCAGTTCATATCATTTCAATAGGTTGAGAGATTTTGATGTAACTTAGCACTTAATTGCAACCTTCAGTAGACTGTTTCAGGTACCAAGCTCACGTACTCTGTTAAAGTAACTTACATTTTTCCGTCTCAATATAGGGATGTCATGTTAGGTCTGTAACTTTGTAAACGTTGTACAAATGTGTATCTTTAACTGATGATGTTTTGTGTAGAACTCATCAACACCCAGTCTTCAATCTTAAGGTCAGAGATGAGAATCAAAGGTCAACATAGATTTTTTTTAACCTTTTGCAATATAGTGTATCGTAATTAGTCAACGTGTCGCTTACCGCACTCACGCACGACACCTAAAGTAAACGATAATATGCAGGGTTTAGAGTTCAAAGAAAGGATTCTAGTTTTTTTTCTCTGTAGCGTTTGAATCGGTTACACGATTTTACTTGAACTTTGCAGAATCTGATAGACGATGATGTACTGTGTACCAAAGTCAGGCTCGTCTGCCCGAGGTTAAGATCAGAGATGGAACTCAAAGGCCAACTTAAGACAGTTCTATACCTTCTACTTATGTATCTCTGCGACGACAAAATTAATTAAATGAAACTTTTCGTTGATGGAACAGTTATGGGCTTTCGAGTCCAACAAGCACATTTCTAATTTTTGTTATAAATTTGGACAAAGTATGGTAATCTATTTTATCGTAATAGAAAAATGCATATTTCTGTAAAAAGAAAAAACCTTTTCTTTAAAAAGAAATCCAATTTTGTTTCTGAAATACTACTTTTTGAAACAAAATAGTATGTGTTCTTCCTTTAGTCTGTCATTTTATATCGGAAAGCATGTCGCGGAATTGTATAAACCTTTATTATTTATTGATTAAATTCGTGTAGTAGGGTTTCGTTTTGGCGTACAACGATACCCGAGGATGAATAATGTATATTGTGTCTTATTTCAAAATAGTGAGTTCGGTTCATCCTATGAATCACGTGCGAAGTGCTTTTGATGAGATGAACCGAAAGCCTTCGATCCACAGACAATATCTGTATGTAAATACCTTTACATTACAGAACGTCTTATCAGTGAGCGGTTTACATTAAGGAATAGCACATCTCCAACTGTATTGGTAGGTACGATTAAATTTCTCGTTTGTACGATAGCACTATTGTACTACCTCGTCAATTTCTGCAAGATTTTTAGCTATGGTTTTCACAGAATAATGTTTGAGTTTATATTTTTGTTTACGACCCTAGCGAAGGATTATATTATTAATATAAGGCTACATTTTTAAGAAATATTTAGTAGATTAGGATTCCTATCAAGCAAGGTTAGGTTTATTTCTGAACTTGTTGTTTAGTAATTATTGTGCCGGTAATATTTTCTATATAACGTTATTACGTTTTTATGATGTGTAATATATGTAGTACACGGTCTTGGACAAGTTTTCAGCTATCCAGTATCTGGAGTCTCCGGTGGGTTCCAGAGTGACTTGAGGGTCCCGAGCGTTCCAATTATCAGATGGATCGAGGTTTACCTTGTGCAAGCTGTAAAACCAAACGCATGAAGCGTAGAAGCTGTAAAGCTGAACTTTAGCAGCCGTGGAATTGAAAAAAGGCATTCTGACAATGGACTGTATCTTATTGTATATAATATTATAGCCATGGGTTGAAACTGAGGTTCATAACACCCATCGTATCTTTCGGGCCTCTAAATACAAGGTGCATTTGACCTTTTGCACAATTGCACTCAGAGTGAATTAATTTTACTGCATGAGTAAAATTCTACATTGTTTGCTAGCTAAGTTAATTATATCCATTGACGTCTTGTGTTTGAATTTTGTAAAGTAATGTGTTTGTATTTTACTTTATTATATATGTGCGTTGTTATGTTAATAATCCAATATTCGGATTACATATTCACGCACGCATTCATAATTTAATTGCTTATTCAAGTCATCGATTATGAAAAATTGTATTATATCGTCAAAAAAGTTGTTGTGAATCCGAAAAAAGCTCATCCTGTTATCTTGTTACAACTTATTTAACAAAACTTATAGGCAGAAAAGTACTACTTTTAAACAAGCAGCCTATGTATATCTTGAGAAAGCATGAATTTGTAAAATAATTCTGTACCCCATTTTAATAGAAGAAAATTCGTTTATTTAAATGTTGTTTGACTGATTTTTAATAATAATAATGACACAAGTTTTCATTGTTTATCTAAAGCATCCATTTTTGACACTCTTTTGCAAACATAATCAGATTTTAGTTTTCAATTAGAACTGCATAAAATAACATCGGTTCGAACACATTCTTTATAATGACACCTTTGGATCAATTTACTTTCTTTCAAATACTTCAGGAATAATGACACTTCAGACGAATATAAATTTGTTCGATATATTGAATTGTTAAACCAATGAACCCTTTGTCAAATACCTTTTGACAAAGTACCATGTGACGTGTGAACCGTTTCAAATATTTCAGTGAAATGAACCTTCGAACCAAAAAAGTTTGTCTTGAAATTTGTTCAGACCAACAAACCATATGACTTATGAACATTTCATCCCTTTCCGTGCAAGTTACTATCACGTCGCAATATTGACATCTTGTATTGTTCGATCTTGCGAACCTTCGGTGCAATGAATATTGGCATTAAAATATCTAGAAAATAGAAGCCTTGTGTAAATATATTTATGACTTGTGAACATTGGAATATCCATCAGGTACTATCTCTGGTTAATCCATATGTAACAATTATTAATTAATATACTAGGCAACACACTAAGATAGTAATGTACAGAAGTGACTTGGAACACTTGTAATGCATATGGAAAATGTCTGACACAGATTGCATTAACATAACACAATATCGGTTTAACCATAGTATCACATATTATAAAGGCATCATTACAACTAAAGTACTCAAATATGGCATTAAGATATACATAATAAATTTTATACTTTGTTGTACTGGAGCTGTTGGGAAGCACCATACTAGATAATTTGCGACTCAAGACAAATTGAACAAAGTGAACCCTAATGGATCGAAATGGCGATTCAAATATACCAAGCATTTGACAAAAAGTTACCAACTGTGGTACACAACAAATCCGATTGAAGCTAAACGGACCCGAATGGAATTGATTGTACTCTAGTGGACACTCAAATTCATGCAAATATAATAAAGTACACTCCGATTTCTGCTGATATTACATGTGTTGGTTTAAGTGCATTGATAATGACATCACTTAAATTTATTTATTGGGGTAAAATTAATAATTACTTTGTTAATGTTATTAGCTTCGTGATGAAAACAACACACATACAAGTAAACAAGAGATCCCAGAGAGAAGAAAAAGAAAATAATTGGCATATTGTCTCAGATGTCTTCATCAGAAAGAACGATAATGAAGAATATGCAATAAACCATGTCTCGAAGAGAAAAAAGAAAGAATAATGGAAAGACAAAGAGAAGGTCAATAGAGAACGAATTTGAAGAGTAAGAAAGAAAGAAAGAAAAAGAAAAACAGGACACATCGCATAGCATCCTGTCCATACAATAATGGAAGCAGAAAAATATGACAGTATCTCCCCACTTCCAGTTGAATTCAATAAAATTATTCCAAACACACGTGTGGAAGATGAAAAAATTCCTATAGAAGAATTGTGTTGTTTTTAATACATATTATCTTCATGCCTTTAGACAGATTGTCTCATTGGTGTTTATGATATGGGCACATTACGGTATATGTTAGAACTAGGTGCATGTTATATAATGTCCGTAAGTTCTGTTTCATCAGAATAGGGGTCGGTGTGGGGAAGATCTACTGTACCCTACTGTAAATATAAAGTATGGAAATATGTAATGCATATATTGTAACACACACAAACACACACACACACACACACACTGCTGTTTCTTGTTTTACCTGCGAAACGTGTTAGCTACTTTTAATATTTTTTTGTTAAAGTTTAAATTTGACATTTAATCTATTTGATTTGTTCACAGACGTTGGTAACTATAAATCACCGTTGTACCTGTTATTTAACGTTTAAAATGTGTAATTTTGATATACTGAAATTTTGACGTCTCTTCTAGACTTGGATGACACCACGTGTTACTCAACATGACTGTCTATAACATGTTTGAAGTTTTGTGCTGGAAGGAGGTCCATGGGAGTGACACCATGAGTTACCGCACATTATTATCTATAAAATATTTTATATTTGTGCAAGAAGGAGGTCTATGTGGATGACACCATGAGTTACCGCATTGCGTGACACCTGTCCAGGTGACCACGTCACTGCTTGTGATCCACTAAAGTCCACAAGAAGAGCCCAGACAATTTAATCACAATAATCAATTAAAAGAACAATATTAAAAAAAACCAATGTTGCCGTTTTTCATATATTTCACTATTCATTCAATTTAACTAAAGTGCGGATGGATGAAAATGTATTGTTAGAAAAGCTATTGGACATGCACCGTTCTCTAAAGTAATCAGTATATGTTTACACGACCTAAATATATTCAGTTTAGAAAACGTGCCACCCCTTTATTCAGTCCACGACGCCTCTTGTTAACTTCGTTCTTTTTCGAGAGTGCTCCAAAATTAGTGATGTGATACATTCGATACATTCAGTTAGTTAATACTCAAAAACTAACAACAATTGCACACATTTATTCGAGACGGAATGAAAAAAGGCATGCCCGTTTCTTACGAGGATCTGAAAACAAGAAAAGTGCATTGCATAAAAATAATACTAGGGTAATATTGGTTCTTTGAAGCGCGAACATGGGCTTTTGTCTTTAATTCCGTATCGAATGGATAGCCTGTGTAGGGTACAGAGCAATCGATAGGTGTGCTCTGATCGTGAAACTCTAACGGTGATCAGATCAGCTTTGTTTTGAACGTTTTGAAGTCTCTGTTGTATATATTGAAAAGAACCAGACATAATTGAGTTTCAATAGTCCAATTTTGAAAGTACTAATAAACACACAAGTTTTTTAGTGGCATCAACTGAAAGATATTTGTAATTGGAGTTGATTCGTCTCCGCTCAATATATGTAGCCTTGCATATGTTCATGATATGTTGTTGCAATGTGAGTACTGTCCAGAGTAACACATAGGTTTCATACTGACTGTGAATTTAATGTTGGCGTTGCTGATATTATTATTTGAGATATAGAATGTGAATAAGAAAGTCTTTGTATTGTGATAATAATGGCCTCAGCTGTATCACCAGTCATCAGCAGCTTCTTACATGTCTTTCATGATTTTAATTCAGAAATTTCCCTCTCTACTCCTTCGATGGTAACATCAACTTGAGTTGGGTTGCTGGACATGTATATTTGGGTGTCATCAGCGTACAATTGGTGAGACACTGGTTGATGATATATGACACTTGAGAGCAGATGAGTGTATGGAATGAAGAGTACAGGTCCAAGAACAGGGTTGGAGTGTATTCCATATGCAGATATAAGTTTTGTTATGTTAACTAAGTAGAACTTGAACCACTATACGCTGTATTGTGAATGCCAAATACATGCTTTAAACGGTGAAGTAATATATCATGGTCTATTGTGTTAAATGTTGCAGTAAAATCAAGGAGTGAGAACTATAATCTTTCCGCTATCCAACGCTATCCAAAGCAGAGAGAATGTCATTGACTACTTTCAGAACAGTAGTTTCAGTACTGTGGCAAGGGCGATATGCTAACGGTACATTGCTCAAAAGACTGTTTGAATTCAAATGAGATACAAGTTGGGTTAGAACAACGTCTTCTAAGATTGTTTATATAAATGGGAGATTAGAAACTGCGCGGTAGTTTTTAATCGTTATGGTCAAGTATTGGTTTCTTCAGCAGCGGCGCTAAAATAAGTTTTGAAAAATGATGTGAATTCCCCGTGTGTGTGTGTGTGTGTGTGTGTGTGTGAGAGAGAGAGAGAGGATATTAATAATATCATTTAGTGAAGGCAATATTGGGTCTAATCACTCAAGCAGCAGTGATGTTGTAATTGGATCAAGTTCACATAATGTTGGTGCAATCGTCATCGCGATTTTTGTGTTAAATTGATAGAGACAGGTTCAAATGCTTCTAATAGTTCTCGCTGAAAGTCTGCATCGTAATTGAATGGTGACGATGAGTCAATTGAAATTGTGTTGTCAAACGTTTCTCTAATGGTTTGTACTTTGTCACGGAAGAAATTTGCAAATGGGTCCGGACGTTTACTGGATAGAACTTAGTTGTAAGTTTCGTACATGTGTTCGTTGACATTAATGTGTTAGTTATCTCGAAGAGCTCTTTGCAGCTGGAACTCTCCGTGATCTTAGTACTGTAGTGGAATAATTTAAATAAATGGACTATGTTTGTGACGTTCTTCTTAGCGGCGTCATAAATTTGTTTATGAATAGTGAGTCTGGCGGAATGCCAAAGACTCTCTGCTTTACGACTGCGTCTTTAAGTAGGGCGAGGCTGGCCCATAACACTGCTATACGGAGAACACCTTTTAGATGATACTCTGTACTTGGTGGATTGGGTATGTTTTTCAAGAAATGAACGCAGGCAGTTATCGGGTTGTTCTGCTGATGGAGGTATTAAAGTTGTTATGTGTTCTTGAATTTCTTGCATCACTTTGGTTCTATTTATCATACGAAGGTTTCTCTTAGTAGTCATTAAAGGTGGAGGATTAACTACTGATACGTCGAGATGGCATATAATGCAGAGAAGATCTGATGCAAGTTCGTGTGATACAAGGGTGGATCGCATTATATTATCATCAGGTCTTTGAAGAATCGAGTCTAAAATGTGACTTAAGTTTAAGGATGGGTTAGTTTAAGGTAGAAAAAATGAATGGAATCTAGGAGTTTTGATGTTTATTGGTGTCCAGGACAATCATATTGAACGATGATATCTCCAAGAATAATTAAGTTGCCACCTATCGAATTTCCATACTCGAGAAACTTCGAAACTGCTCCAGAAAGAGAAATTAATTCAGCTTGTTTTTTGTACTAAGAGGAGAGTGGTACAGGCAGACATAGTGGACTAACCTCTGTTCCAGTGTGAGTGTTGATTGGACGAGTTTAAGCGTCCGTGTACTATATCCTCTACTTAATAATAACTTCTAACGTTTTCCCTAACGTTTTCACTACAATGCCAAATGTTCTGTATTACCATGTTATAGGCTTTAATTGTGTGCTTTGCAGGAAGTCGAAGATTATTTTCATTCCGAATATTAAAATTAAATTGCATGGCGTTTCATGTCCAAGATTGCTCCATATTTTGTAGCTCCTGGTCGATCACTCAGCTTAGAGTGCTCAAGCATTATCTCACTATTTTATCATACTCCGTACAAGTAATTTTATCATTTGCTGTCTTGCAATGGCGTTTATCTCAAGAATGCTTCATGAATAGTCTCTTCTGTTTTACAGGTTGGAGCGCTCGGTGTTTTTTTCCTGCCATTTAATACATTTGCTCATTTCTATCGCTTTGTCATTTCACAATGCTTCCTGTTATGTACACAAAATCAACGTACCATGTTGTGTCGGGAATTATTTGATTGCCTGCAATGCCATCTCCAGCTTGCTGTCTATAAAAACTTAAAGAGCTAGTTCAAGTCGTTTTATTAAATCTACGTAAATTAGAAACCATTTCTGTTTTCCATAATGAAAAGGCAGTTGGAAAATATATACATCCCGATGGGGCTTTAACTGGGTAACTAGTCACATTAACCGAACTTTTAATGTGGATATTGTCACTGTGCGAGTCTTCAAACATCACTGTGACAAATGCCAAACTTATTCTTGATTCTGACATATTACAATTCATTTTTCCTAAGTGTATTAATTTCTACTAATTTTATGCGTGGTTGATATCAAGGCTTGCTTTAAAACGGAATTCAAACAGCTAACCTTGACCAAGAAATGAGTGGATACTTACATTTTACCTCATCTTCTCCATGCTCATTTCCTAACCACAAGAATTATTTACGTAACACTGACACGTTACATTCAGGACAGGTAAAGAGTAATATACAGAATACCTATACATCTATTATATTACTTGTCCTTCAGTTAAAATCGTCTAATCACCAAACTAATGTCTTAAAACGGAGAAGTGAAGATACAAAAACCGGAAAATACGATAGATACGGCATCGCAGAGAAAACAAGATACTATACTGATTGATGTTTCTACCAATATTCTAATATTACAATCGTCGACGATCAGAGATGACATTTCAACATTTATCCATGGAGAACCAAACTGAGTACTCTCACTGGAGACGTGACATTTAACCTCTAGCATTCTAGGAGCAAGCAAAGGTTACTACACCTACCCCTTAAGACTACTCAACGAAGGAAGTTGAATAATATAGTCTTTTATGATTATATATATATATATATATATATATATATATATATATATATATATATATATATATATATATATATATTCTGTGCGCAGAATGTTCTCCTAAGCTATTACATTCTTGAATAATACACTGGTTTATATTGATCAAAATTAACTAATGAGTTGATGAGTTCTGCATGAAGAGCATCTCAGATTTTGTCCTGATGAGACCAATAAGCTACAACACTAATTACGATCACGGACAATGAATATATAAAATGCTAAATCTGATTTTGGTAGGACATCTTGTAATCATTGGAGGTAAAAAATTGTATTTTCTTTTCTAGTCTATGTAAGGTTCAATTAAGGTGGTGAAATTTGCTGCCACTGAAACGTTGCAGACTGTTAAATCAATTATTTTTTATAGATCATACACATGTAACGGGATGGTCCGGGTTGGGGACAGATTACAGTAAAGACACTAAGAGCAATTACATGAAATACAATCTTTAAATTATTTACATTCTGTCAGAATTTAATATTTTAATCACCAGTCATGCGCACACTTTTAAACAACAGAGACGATATTCACTTTAATACTGATCATGAGGATTTTAAATAAATGTTAACCATGATTTTATTCGCTCATTTATCGACAATGACTGCATTCGCTCATATAGCGATACTAGTGGTATTCGATTAAAAAGCGATTATGACTGTATTTGCTCAAAGAGCGATTATGTCGGTATTCGCTAAAATAGCAATAATGGTAAGAAGGTGGAAGATATATCATGGCGTCCAGCTGACAGCCGCAATATATCCCCAGTCCACAGCTGTCAGATGACCAAGGAGTCAATACGAATAGTCCGCAACTCCCAGACTTCATTATATCCCTTGGCTCGCTATTGTCCCTGCATATCCATTGGTGCCGGAATGTTGTTCCTTGAACGAGCCAAAATCACCATCGACAGCAGCACACAGGGTACATACAAAGTGGCAAATAACAAGTACTCAGAAACCAAACAAGGACCACGTCTAAAGTCACACCTCAAACATAGCTCTAATGATGACAACACAGACAGCCACAAGTCCCTATAGTTGCCAAAATACATCTAACAGACCATCAAAAATTGAATCCACATCTGCTCCATCACATCACAAACAGCACAGTTCAGACAAATCCCAGTTCCAAGACAACTTCAGCTTCACGACTTCACAACCCAAACCGACTGTAGACTTTCACAAACACGTCTCAACTCTCAGTCAAACAATGGCTACCCATTCCGCTGAAGGTATAATGCCTAAGGCCGTGTAGTACACGATACACTGATGTATGCAATTAAATTAAATCCCGGCACATTTGAATCCAAATATAAAAAACAATAAATATTTAAAAAATTCCTGTCAACATACATGTTGCTTAGATAAATATGGGATGATTCTTGTATTGTATCTTTTGCATAAAACTTAGAATATTCGCCAGACACTCTATCGAAACAGGAAATACAATGTCGAGACAGAGTTTAAATTTGATAATATTAGATTTAAACTTGAGACGCTTTTGTAACTGTATTTACAAACAGGAAACAAAACTAGTAAAATAAACTTAACTTTTGTGTAGCGTATGCACTTATTGTGGATGGGTACAAATGCGTCTATTTTCTCATTATCGCTTAGCCTGCTAAACGTAATATCTAAATGACATAAATAAACAAAAAAAATGGAGGAGAGAGTATACGTTATAAGTATTTTAAAACTCCAAATACTAGGCAGAAGAAAGAAAGAATATAGTTTTTACATCGTGTTATTGCACTGTTTGTCCATATTTCCACGTTATTATTTTGTAAATGGTAGTTTCAATTTGCTTTCCTACCTGGTTAAGGGCATTATTGTATTGCCCCGCGGGATCAACGCCTTATACTTCCTCCTAAATGTGGAATATATCGCCTTGTTGTTTTTCTGTACCTGCAGTTTCGTAAAACATAAAAGCATAAATATATATCGCCATACCTTCTTATTCAGTGAAGGAGCATCTATTTCCATTAGTAAATCCTCGTATATATATATATATATATATATATATATATATATATATATATATATATATATATATATATATATATATATTCGTAACATTCGGAAAGGGGGAAATTGTAATCTACTTGGCAATATAACATATTGTCTCTATTGATGAAAAAATAGCATTTTCTATCCAAGAAAGAAATAATGTTGTATAAATCAAACGTTTGAACTGTATCTGTAATTGTTTATAAATTTCAGATTATACCCAAAATATAAGTATTATATATTTTAAATATTTTAATGCTGTTGATCTTACCGACTTTTTTTAAATTTTCAGATACTCTTCCGAAGTAGATTTATAGCATGATTTCCTGTCCAAAGATCGAAAGTTACCATGTTTTCCTTCCTATTTCTATTTCTAGTAGTAATAACTTGCATTTTAATAAAACATGGATGGCCTAATTTACTTATTTGTCAACGTATCTAGATATAATAAGGCTTTTTTCTGAGAATTTCCTATTTCTAAAATATTTAACATTAAGTGAAATATCACCACAATGGTCAAGTTTCTGTTATCTGTCTGTTATTATGTTCATTATAAGAAAGTGTGTCTAACATTTGTATCAATCAAAATGTATTGGGATACCTTTGACATTTCCTTGGGCTGTTGATACTTTGTTTGTAGTGTCGTTTCATCTTGATTTCCTTCCTTACTATCTGTTTCCTTCTCGTTCCGGTCTTCGTCTTCACCCTCTAATTTTCTGTCAGTGTCCATGTTGTTTCCATCATTACTGTCATCCGTTTTTTTTGTCTCCTTACCATGCAAGTTATCCATAACTCTTCCCATTCTTCGCTATTAGTTTTTCGTTTCTCTTGTATGTCCTTTGTACGTTCAATATTTTCGGAGCTTGATAGTCATTTTTTGTAATTTTCTACCTAGTGGTGGTAGTCATAGGAGTTATTGTATATTTTGCAACCCTTCCTCTGACGCGGTGCTTATTCTCTTTCGTTTAGTGGGCGTCGGTGTCGTGGTTACCATATTGCCATTCGGTTTGTCAGGGTTTTCTTTGTTTTCCTGTGTTTCCTGAGACTCCTCTTGTCCTTGAACCTCTTTTGTGTTTTCCACAGAGAAGGGTCCATCCTATGACATTAGATGTAAGAGAAAATAATTTTGTTTGTCTAGCAATTTGTGTCATCTTACTTTCGATTGAACCCTTTCTGTATTTCGTTCTTCGCATAGTAACTACCGGCTGAAATTCAGCCTCTACCCTTTCCCGAAACTTTCCTATTCCATTCTATGGCCATCAGGGTAGTATATTTCTGGGGTAGATATTTGAATCGGTGTTTTCGTATTGTTGTCTGGAACTTCAGTTGAATATGTACCTTCAAAATGAGCCATTCCTTTTTATCATCTCGATTTCAATTTTCAAATGTCTCTTTTATCTCCTTCGGTATGATATTCACATAAACTCTATATGTATCTGTCGTTCCTTCACTGGGAGCCCATGGGTTTGGACAGTAAACGTGCAATATGGTTCAGTTGCTGGCATTTACCTGCTTTACTTTCTCTTTCGCACCTTCTATACCGTGCTCTTAACAACAACAAAAATGCCAGAACGTAGAAAAAGGCTGCTGCGATTGTTTATAACCAGCTCTCTCTCTCTCTCTCTCTCTCTCTCTCTCTCTCTCTCTCTCTCTCTCTCTCTCATGTCAGAATGCGTGAACCTGATCTGACTAATAATAATAATAATAATGAGGACTTTGTATAGCGTCTAATATTATGAAGCTCTAAGCGCTTTACACCATCAATAATGATATGAATACACTACAGAACAACAAATGACAAAAACAATGAAATTGGAAAACATAAAAACATGCTGAAAACATATAAGATACAAAGCATGATTAGGCCGCTAAGTTTGTCCTTGCAGTCGAACAGGTGAGTCTTAAGAGCACTCTTAAAAGGGACCACTGTGTCTTTGTGTCTAATTTCAATGGGCAATTCATTCCACGTCGCCGGGCCCTGGTGTGCAAACGAACGTTGTCCATATGACTTTGTTTTCACTTTGGGAACAATGAGTATACGATTATCAGAAGAAGAGCCTAAGGATCTAGCTGGAGTATACACATGGGTGAGGCTGGATAGGTATGTTGGACTGGAGTCTGTCATTGAAACATAGCACAGAGAACACATTTTGTGTTTGATTCTGTATCGAATTGATAGCCAATGTAGGGTACAGAGCAGTGGTGAGGTGTGCTCTGATCGAGGTACTCTAAAGATGATCCGTGCAGCTGTGTTTTGAACTTTTTGAAGTTTCTGGAGTAAATATTGTGACGAACCAGACAGAACTGAGTTACATGTACCACAGTCCAGTCTTGAAAGTACTAATGAACATACAAGTGTTTTAGTGGCATCAACTGAAAGATATTTACGAATGGAACTGATGCGTCTCAATTCAAGATATACAGCCTTGCATATGTTCATGACATGTTCGTGCAATGTGAGAGTACTGTCTAGAGTAACGCCTACCTATGTTCCGTACTGACTGTGAGAATTTAATGTTGGTGTTGCTGATATTTATTGTCGGAGGTAAAGGATGTGAATGATTAATTGGTATCATCATATAAAGGTTATCATGTATTGCAATATTTCAGCTTATGTTAACTACTTCATTGTTTAGTTCTTCTGAGGATACCTCCATTGAGAAGCTCGACACATGGACCTCTATTTTCCTTGCCTCTATTTCCCTTTGAATAGGTGGAATATTTTGTAGTTAGAACTCTTTCTGCAATACATAAGTGTCATTGAAAGGTATCCCACCACCTCTATGATAGTCAGGATATCAGCCTGTCGGGGGCGGTCACCTGGCTTTATATGTGTGTGATCCAAAAGCTGCAAACCTGGGCGGTGGTGCGCTACAAGTACCGTGTCCTCTATCATTGTGACTTCATTTGTCTGATAGTAGTGTTAGCGTCCGCCGCGGAAGCGGGAGGTCGTGGGTTCGATCCCCGGCCGAGTCATACCAAAGACTCACAAAAATGGTACTAACAGCTGCCTCGCTTGACGCTCAGCATTAAGAGGTTAGTGTTAGGACTGGTCGGCCCGGTGTCAGGATAATGTGACTGGGTGGGACATCATGCTACATGTCTGCCGCATGATGCCTCAGTGCTAGACATCACTATAAACTGCCTCACAGCAGACATCGTAGCGATATGACTGAAAAATTGTTAAAGCTACGTTAAAATCCTAATCAAACAAACAAACAAACAAATCAACTGAAAGATATTTACGAATGGAACTGATGCGTCTCAATTCAAGATATACAGCCTTGCATATGTTCATGACATGTTCGTGCAATGTGAGAGTACTGTCTAGAGTAACGCCTACCTATGTTCCGTACTGACTGTGAGAATTTAATGTTGGTGTTGCTGATATTTATTGTCGGAGGTAAAGGATGTGAATGATTAATTGGTATCATCATATAAAGGTTATCATGTATTGCAATATTTCAGCTTTTGTATATGTTAACTACTTCATTGTTTAGTTCTTCTGAGGATACCTCCATTGACAAGCTCGACACATGGACCTCTATTTTCCTTGCCTCTATTTCCCTTTGAATAGGTGGAATATTTTGTAGTTAGAACTCTTTCTGCAATACATAAGTGTCATTGATAGGTATCCCACCACCTCTATGATAGTCAGGATATCAGCCTGTCGGGGGCGGTCACCTGGCTTTATATGTGTGTGATCCAAAAGCTGCAAACCTGGGCGGTGGTGCGCTACAAGTACCGTGTCCTCTATCATTGTGACTTCATTTGTCTGATAGTAGTGTTCCAGTGTTGCCATTTTGCTCAGTATTGGTTTAGTCCAGATAATTCACAATGGTAAATTATTTCAATTGATAAACTATATTTCCTTTCCAGGAGAAGTTAAATATACTTTTTAATACGTTTCGGCTGCTATTGCACAAAACATTATCATCTAAATAAAAAAGGAAGTAAATTTCACATCTTGCCACTTACAGTCAAACTATATACATATTTAAATTATAATCTATCCGCTATATTCCAACACAAAAAGCAAAAAGACAAGATAATTGGTTAACCGCAGATATTTTCAGGTAAATAGATTTAATATTACATACACTCTAAAATCAATAAACAAAACAGCTCAAGCAAATTAAGGTATTAGCGAAATTCACTATTCAGAAATTAAGCAATATAAAACAGCCAAGGTTAAAAGTAGACATTTTCTTTAAAAGATTTGAAGAAACATAAGATGCAGTCATGCAAGTATAAGACATAAAGTTTAAAAAGTGTAATAGGGTGTTGCAATTCTACGCCTCCGTTACAGAAAGAAGAGTGTATTCTTGTTGAAATGATCAGGACACAAATACAAACACACCATGCAGCATATATCACTGTCTGGATATTTGTTCCGAAATTTACATACATCGATATTTTATAAGACATATGATCTCAAATTTCATGTTAATAATTTTCTATTTCACACCATGTCACAGAGTTACTAATGTACCGTCTTTCTTTTTCAATATAAACTGGGAATGCTAAATTGTTCAGTGCAGATTGTCACTTTTTCCGTCATACTGATCCTTTCCCTTCAATTTTTGCATAAGAATTATTTTAGGTATTATTACATTTCAGCCAAATATGGGTTGCAGCTTGATACTGACAAGGCATTAGCTTGGGTTTAATTCATCACAGCCCAAGATTTTCAGCTGAATTTACTTCCGTTTACCCACGAAAAACTCCTTTAATTAGTAAAAGCTGTGCATGTAACTTGATAATGATGTAGCATAATATGGATAATACCTCGGCTGAGTTCCATGTTCAATGTTCTAATTCCTTATTTAGCAGAGTTATAGCCCTTGATTGTCGGCTCTGCCCATGTTTTATCTCACCGCAAAAATGGGTCCTTAGCTTTTAGCTAACAGAGTTGGCAAGTTGATTTTAATGCGAATTTGCCTTAGTTCATAATGAGTCATTTACGTCATTATTGAACGGCATTACATCCCTGTTTTCTGTAAAAGCAATTTTCATTTGTCTCTTACTTATTATTAGTTTTCAGCTTGATTTCGTGTGCAGCTTGATATTAATATTATTCAGACGTGTTATCACTTAGCATTGTTACGTCACCTGAAAAAATACTCGTACCAAGTTTACACCTGTCTTTATATTCATGAAATCATAGGTGTGATCGATTCTCAGTGGTTCACGTCCTCATTTAGTGTGGCTGATTTACAACAGTGACTTAACTCATTAAAGTATCACCTAGCCTTCTTGCTATTGAAAATGCTTTTCCCAACGTTTCTCGAAAAGCTGAGGCACCAGCTCTATAATTTATTTATTTTTTGTGGCTGAATCTACTTTTTCACATTATTTAATAACACATGAATCCAACATGCACAACTTGTTACTAAACAGTGGATTCGTTTTCTTTTTCACTTTTGAGGCAGACATTTTCACATAGTAATTTTTACAGTTTGTTGGTTGAATGTGAACAAGAAACTTAAAAGATATAGGAGAAAAATCTAATCTCATAATTCATACAACAGTTTACAGTAAACATACAATTTTTTACGGCAAAAAGATTTTGAAGTATATTTTGATGGTGTTTCTGATTCTCTGATAACTTAACAGGAATGAAACACTAAACCCATGTATTTCTCCACATTAATGTGTGTAGTTATCGAAATGTTTTGAATCTTAATAATTTACAGATACAAGTAGCTTAACGCTTCGATATATATGTGCACATGATATTTACACATACATGTAGCTTAACTCTTCGATAGATGTGTGTACAAATGATAATGCCAACTGATTGTGTTATCTAACATATCCAATATCTAGTTAATGTATTTGATTACTAGTGAATCTCATTTCAAATGACCGAATTAATTCAGTTTTCTCTATTCACGATATAGTGCTGAGTTACTCGTACGAAGAGTTGAAATCAGATTGTGAATCTATTTACTTTTTTTTCTAAAACAATTATATAAAAATGTCATTCAGTTATTGAGACTGGAGTCTAGCATTTTAATCGTATTCACAAAGCAGCAGGAAGATACAAAAATTCTGACCAACTTTTCAAAGGTCTTAAATCATTGGTGGATAGAGGGGTGGAGGAGGGGACGAGAAAGGCACGAACACAACCGTCACACCATCCTGCTAAATATAAACAGGAAACAACAGAGAGTTTCCTTGTGTAAAATCTATGGTGATTGTTCTTTCAAGTTAGAAATATTAATTAAATTTATGGCATGGGACCCTAAAAAAGACTGAGGTTCTAGCAATTTCACCATATAGACACCCACTAGGGATTCCACTCCATAGATTTAATGTCTTCGTATTATGTCTCCCACCCCACCTACCCCAGCAATTATCCTGGATCCGCCCCTAACAAGCATGGATACAAATCCGATGTTCCGCTTGATTAATCAAATATTTTTTCATTTTTAGGATTATAGTTGTGAATTTAATTTTTTGTAACAGATCCGCATAATTTATTACTGCCTGACTACTGAGACAAAGATGTAGCTTAGAATCCTTGAAATGGTATGAATAAAAAATAAGATCAAAACAAAATTATACAATAATTAATGTATATATATATATATATATATATATATATATATATATATATATATATATATATATATATATATATATATATATCTGTGTGTGTGTGTGTGTGTGTTTGCTTTATTCAAGTGTAATTCGTTTATTTTGACGACGCTCGGGTACGAATTGAGGGCGACTTTTCAGAATCATCATCATAATAATAAGAAAACAACCAGTATACATTTTACTCAACAAATATATAATGCCTACAGGATGACACCCATTATCCATATTACTAACTAAATATATAATACCTACAGGATGTCACCCAGTATACATATTACTAACTACATATATAATACCTACAAGATGTCACCCAATATACATGTTACTAACTAAATATATAATACCTACAGGATGTCAGCCAGTATGCATATTACTGACTAAATATATAATACCTACAGGATGTCAGACAGTATACATATTACTAACTAAATATATAATACCTACAGGATGTCAGCCAGTATACATATTACTAACTAAATATATAATACCTACAGGATGACAGGATATTACTAACTAAAGATATAATACCTACAGGATGACAGCCAGTATACATATTACTAACTAAATATATAATACCTACAGGATGACAGCCAGTATGCATATTACTGACTAAATATATAATACCTAAGGGATGACAATAAGTATACATAGTACTGACTTCATTCAGGAGGATCATTAAACATATATGATGACTGCCAGGATAATGAAAACAGTATGAACATATGGTTTGCAATCTAACACATACCATTGATTACTTATAGATGCAAGAGAAAGTCTCAACTATTTACAATTTTGTAACGGAGAATCTGAAATAGTCGCATAGCTCAATATGCATTTTAGGAACTGAGCAATGTTTACTAGCGTCTGCATTTAATAGTTCAGCATACATATATAATTAAGTATCATCTTAATTAGTCTTTCAATTTTGACTAATTTAAATGTTTTACCCTACACCGAAATATCCCAAAATAGTTAGATTTGATGAAGTAGATTTACTACCTATGTCAACATTAAGTTACAAGTTTTGACTGACCTTAATATCAGTACTATACTGACTCTCCTATAACAAGATAACGGTTAAATGTCACGCAGTATCAATGCGATATTAAAGGGCATAGGAAGAAGAAATACTAAATACTGCTACAGGTAATCGCGCATCTCAGCCATTGAAACACAGCAGCCGTGTCAACATGATATCAAGCCTATTTATTCAGCTAATTATTCTCTTTATAATATATAATGGTAATACGTTATCCTTTTCTTCAGTTATTCACTTTAAAATGGTAAATATAACTAACTAACTAACCTGATGAAAAGTCTGTCACGGTAAGTTAATTTTTCGGTTTCCAAGTTTTGTTTTCAAAATGAACATCACGTAAAATGTTTAGCTTCTAATCTACGACTTTGAGGCTACGACATTAACATATCGATCTAAGGGGATATATATATATATATATATATATATATATATATATATATATATATATATGTATATATATATATATATATATATATATTTATATATATATATATATATATATATATATATATATATATATATATATATATATATATATATATATATATATTCACAATGCTTGAACACGTCTAACATTTGGTATACCTTTAACGTTTTGACAATTTGATATATAATGTTCCTGATATATGTGTAATTTCTTCCACGCGGATATTATGAATATTAATCAAGGTACACGAGTTTAATTCAATGCATAAGTAAGCTTTCTTTTTTTTTTAATGTTACGATAACAATTTAACCAACGACGTTACATTGTTAATACGAACGTTTCCTGGCGTTTGTGTACTATCATTGTACTTCTCTCCTTATATATAAATCTATATATATATATATATATATATATATATATATATATATATATATATATATATATATAGAGAGAGAGAGAGAGAGAGAGAGAGAGAGAGAGAGAGAGAGAGAGAGAGAGAGCTTTGTGATGTTTAAGAGTTTTGGACTCATTAATTATCAAAGAACAGTACATTGAAAATCCAGTAAAGTCTTTACATTCCACAAGATTGATATCGACATTCGAATAGACTTAATAATTAAATTCACTGCTGTGCTGAAAAAAAGAACTAAGCAATCAATGATTTGTAAATACGTATTGATTATATTTATTTTTTTTAGTTTGAGAAAAATTAAGTTATCTATTCTCTCATCTTTTTATCGATACAAAAAATATAATAATATGAAGAATTCATGTGAACACTTTCCATCGCTATTCAGTAAGTTTCCATTTTTAGATTGGCGAAGTGTTTACTTGATTGTTTCTAGACTGAAATTGACATGAGACGACGTTGAGTTTTCAATATATATATATACTATTTTGTAGCATTAATAATATGCAGACTGATTCATAATAGAAGCTTATTATGACGTTAAGAAGATATCTATTCAGCCCTCATGGCGTTCTTACCATCATTTAAACAATCTTTATATTTTAATACAAATACAAAATGCAGTTTTCTTTCTACTATTTCTAAATCATTTTCTATGCCTTAAAAATGTACTATTTGGTCACCACGTACTAATCACACATTTGAGTGTAGACATATATCACTAGCTTTATCATTAAAACACTCTGCAAACGAAGTCGAATAATCTTTGGCCATTTCAAATTTTTCAGCAAATTTCAAGCACTTCATGAGACGTATCAACCTGCGTAACTGAACTATAGCGTATAACAACCACAACCACTGCACAACCGACGGACTAACTAACGAACGCACACATTCACACACACATATATACTAACACATACGAGTTAAGTATTGATTACTTATAGATGAAGGAGAAAGTCTCATCTATTTACAATTTTGTAACGTTTAGCCTTAATAGATAATTTAGTATAATTTTAATTAGTCTTTCAATTCTGACTAATTTAATTTTTTTACCTTGCACCGAAATATCCCAAAATAGTCAGATTTGATGAAGTAGATTTACTACCTATGTCAACATTAAGTTACAAGTTTTGATTGACCTTAATATCAGTACTATACTGACTCTCCTATAACAAGATAACGGTTAAATGTCACACAGTATCAATGCAATACTAAAGGGCAGTGGAAGAAGAAACATTGTTAATGTTTCGGTTTCCAAGTTTTGTTTTGACTTTGAAGCTACGATAATAACATCGATCTAAGGGGATACATAATCCACATTGCGTGAAAACGTCTGACATTTTTTTAATACTATAAACCTTTTGACAATTTGGTCTATAATGTTCCTGATATTAGTGTAGTTTCTTCCAAGCGGATATTATGAATATTAATCAAGGTACACGAGTTTAATTTAATACATAAATAAGCTTTATTTTTTTAATGTTACGATAACAATTTAACCAACGATGTTACATTGTTAATAGGAACGTTTCCTGGCGTTTGTGTACTATCATTGTTGAGAGAGAGAGAGAGAGAGAGAGAGAGAGAGAGAGAGAGAGAGAGAGAGAGAGAGAGAGAGAGAGAGAGAGAGAGAGAGAGAGAGAGAGAGAGAGAGAGAGAGAGAGAGTTGGCTTTGTGATCTTTGAAGAGATGAAAATATTTCTCTCTAAGGACGAGTTATCATTATTCCCAGAAAACATACATAATATAATGTTATAACAGTAAGGTATTTCTTTATCTTCCTATGCCTAAAATATGTTTTCCTTTTTTTTTTTTTTGGACCAATTATCAAATAACAGTGCAGTGCAATCCAGTCAAGTCTTTTCATTAGAGAAGCTTATTATGACGTTAAAAAATCTATTTATAAGTTTCAGGGGCAGTTATAAATGTGTGTGATCTTCCGAGAGATAGACGACAGCAGTTAAACGTCAGCTGTAATTTTAATACCATTGAGGGATGTACATCTTTGTACACCTCAGCACCAAGAAATTCTTGGAAGTATGAAACAAAAGAAGTTGGAAACCAGTGGAATGGTAGAATAACTGGAGATCATAACACTGGTTTGTAATTTTTAATTCCTAACTGAACTGACCCATTTACAAACTTCAAAATCTCATGCATATCTATATAATATACAGTGTTGATAGAATCAATCAAGGGGCTATACATTTTCGTCTCTTACTAGACAGGTGTTCCCTGCACATGAATCTTATTATCAAAAGTTCTCGATTACGTCATTATCTTTAATGGAATGCGATGCCGTTAAGTGTGGCTTAATTTGCACATGTATTAAAATTTAGCTTTATGTCTCTTACATTTTAAGTGTACTAAATTAAACACTTACATTTTATGACTTTAGATGGTTTGAGTAAACAAGAAAAAAATAATATTTCAATCAAACAGTTAGTTCAAATATTTGACTTGTAATTACTTAATTGAATATTGGTATACGTTGATCAGTCGTGCGTAACGAATTTATTAGAAGGAATTCCACATAAGACTGTTATGTAAACGTTTGTTTTGTGATGCTTGGTTTTTATTTGTCTGGGTTTTGTCTGTTGCTTTATTCGTTAATCAGCGGTATAATTTTCAGAGCTATTCAAGATGCGATAAACTCCCATTAATTTACATACCTATAAGCTGAAGAAATATGAAGTCATATTCAGATAGCTGCGAAATTATAAAGTCATATTCAGATAGCTGCGAAATTATAAAGTCATATTCAGATAGCTGCGAAATTATAAAGTCATATTCAGATAGCTGCGAAATTATAAAGTCATATTCAGATAGCTGCGAAATTATGAAGTCATATTCAGATAGCTGAAGAAATATGAAGTCATATTCAGATAGCTGAAGAAATATGAAGTCATATTCAGATAGCTGCGAAATTATGAAGTCATATTCAGATAGCTGCGAAATTATGAAGTCATGTTCAGAGAGCTGAGAAATTATGAAGTCATATTCAGATAGCTGAAGAAATATGAAGTCATGTTCAGATAGCTGCGATATTATGAAGTCATATTCAGATAGATGCGCCCGGAAATTAGAAAGGATTCAGCCTTATGCCAACGAAATAATATTACAACGATGTGACTTGAATCGGTCTGTTTAAAATTACAAGAACAACTCTTCAGGTATCAATGTTTTGTACAGACCAGGAATACACATATTGACTTTGCTTCCACTAGAATACTTGCAAAATTGCTTTGAATATGCCTCAACAAAATGAAGTAACAACGAGATTACATTACTACACAGAAGGAAAGATCAATGAAACAAAGTGGACAAAGGTTGTTTATTGGCAATCCGTTGTGTGTGTGTGTGTGTGTGTGTGTGTGTGTGTGTGTGTGTGTGTGTGTGTGTGTGTTATCGGAATTCGAGCATTTAAACGTGGTGACCGAATAATATTTTACCTAACTGTATTGTTTTATTATTTGCGGCAGATAAACCTGAGCTTTCTTCATCGCTTTCTTAAGACTTTATGAGAAACATACAGATTCTTCCTTCAGAAGTAAGTTAGAAGGAACAGACCCAATTATCACCATTATGAAAATAATTAATGAGGGTGTCGGGAAATTAAGTATACAAGTCATGAAACCTTTGCTTTAAAACTGAAAATACTTTCCAATCATATTTTTTTCTATTTTAAATGTTACACAATGTTAAAGCATCACTTATTAGTGAGTCATAATAACACTTACAAAGATCTATTTTATAATTCAAGGTGGATCCGGAGGGTACTACCTATTTTATGCTTTAAACTTCTTCGCAAGGCAAGATAGAAACCAGTTAAGGACGCCATTTTTACCATATAACAACATATGTCTTCGATTCTGGTACAACCTGCCTTCTGCGGAATCTAACATCATGGTGCTAGCAAATGACCATTCACTATTCAGCAGAAACTATTCCAAAACACAAGGATGGGAACAAAAGAATATCTCCATTTCTTTACGAACACATAAACCGATTCAGGTATTTCATATTCATTATACAACTTGAAGAGCATTCAAAATAATTCATGTATATAATTAAAAATCTAGGCATTTTAAGTTGTATTATATGTTGTGACCATACTTTTCGAGCTGGAATCTTTCTTTCTTAAAACTATTGAATTCAAGTGATTAATTTCCTTGGAAATACAAAGGTGCTCTGATAACATTCTTGGATAGAGAACTTAACTAGAATAGAGTATATTCAAACTTGAAATTATATTTATGTAATTCAAAAATAGACTGCTGACACATCAACACTTTAATAGCTACACATACACGGCATTGACTTCAGTTTTGTGATTTTGTTCTGGATTTTTACTGAATTTAATTCAGGATGCTAAGTTACTCTGACTTGTGTCTGTAATTCTTGGATTATTGGGGATTTATTTCACCAGTTCTTTTTTTCTCATTTTTTCTTTGTTTTCTAGGGAAATAAATTATTTACCAATTTTTACAATAGTTTTTGTTTTTAACTCTTTTTCTGCTACACTTATTTTTTTGACCACTAACACAACAAATTGTTGGTTGGTTACATTTGATTTTTTACTGAATAGAAACCAGAATATTAAAAACAAATGTTTGAGGGTATCGGACTTTCGTACGTTTCAGGAATAATCAGATTTTATTTGCATTGTTAAAACCGGGTATATTATGAATAAGGAATTGTACCATTGAGTAATTTTCTGTAATTTTGTAATATTTAAATTAGTTTAACAATGACAAAATCGATAAGCTGCATCTATTTACTACAATCTCCCACCTGATAGTTGAACATTAAAGTTCATAAGTTCAAAAATCTTTTAATAAAAGATTTTTCTTTTTAAATCTAATAATTTCTTATTATTTGGATTTCGTTCGTTCATGTTTGGTTTTTTTAACTATTAAAATGGAAATTAAACATTGAATTCGAAAACAGAGACGAAATTTTTATTTGTTACAATGTCAAAACATACATTCAAGAAAAATCAAACAATGACATGCACTAAACTAACAAATGCATAAATATTGACTCATTTCACTCTCGTAATTCCTTCTTTAACAATAACCAAAGTTATTACTGCTATAGATAATCTAATTGTTGCTCAATATCTTACTCAGTCTCTGTCCCTCACACTGTTCAAAATAATCTAGGACGAAGCGTCCACTTGTAAACCGGTCTCCATCTTAGTAAGAGGGGTAATTAATGGGATTTAGCTACGTTATCAAAGGAATGACCTTCCTCGCCATTAGTACCCGGTGTGAGTGAAAGAAAGAATAAAATCAGAGAACTGAAAAATATTATTGGAGGAAAAAATGCAATACGAGCCTCCATAAACAAGAACAATAACACATTTAGTCAAACAACTTAATAGTGGAAATTTCAATTCCACCTAAATGATATCAACCGGATTTATTGGCAGTGTCTAATTTGGATTTATTACATCATCATAACGGGTGGTGAAAAGAGCGCAATCTCCACGACTGATTGCATCACCTTCCCCTTGACTGTGTTCAACCGTTCCTACTTTCACGAGCCATTCTTATCCAACAGCCTCGTCCTTCTTGGAGTTCCTAGATTTTATTCTCTTCTTGTCACTTTCCCCATCCGGACCCCACTTGTCACTTCTCCCTTTTATTTCGTTTTTATCGGACTATATCTCCGGACTTTCGAGACCCCTCTCCCTCAGAAAAGTCTATCCTTAAAGGTAATTATTATTCCTAAACGGCTATAAGCACCACTTTCTAGATGTATTTAAAATTTCCGCATATACGTTACTCAGAATAATATCCATTTAGACACTGCGTAAAGCATACCTACGGTAGTTTCCTTGCACTAAATTATCACGTGACCTCTCTATCTAATATGTACCGGATACTGGCTGATAAATGGGCTCCGACAAAAGCGCTTACCGAAATATGCCCGTCAAATGCGCGCCATCGAAAGCGCACAGAATAAACTCCATATGCCATTTTCTAGTGAGATTACATAAAAGAGTGTAGAATCTTTATATTTAGTACAAATAAACTAAAAGTTTCAATCAGTTTGAACAGACATCAAAGCGTGTACACTCTTAATATTGAGTATAGAGAAATTAATAGTTTGAATCACTGTTTAAAATGAGAAGACATCAAAGTATACTCTTAAAATTGAGTAGAAATAAACTTAGAGTTTAATTAACTGTTTCCTGTGAGCAGACATCAAAGTATACTCTTAATGTTGAGTAGAAATAAACTAATAGTTCGAATAACTGTTTTTAGTGAGCAGACATCAAGATGCACATTTACGGAGTATAAACCTAGACAACTATAAATACCAAATTTATTTGGTGAAATTTGAAAATCTTATCTAACAATGGAAACGACTGAGACACAGAAGGGGAAAGAGCCTATAATAACTGATGGATATCGATATAGAAACGACCGAGTAAATGCCGACGGCAGTGCATCGTGGAGATGCTGTAAACGTGATTGTAAAATGGGAATTAAAGTGATCGCAGTGCACACAAGCACCTTTCTGAGCATAACCAGATCCGACGAGCAACAAATCAAAGAAGACCGTAGCAGAGATCCGTCGAAGAGCAAAGAACACCGTCGGGTGACCAAGGCAAATAATTCAGCAAAGCTCTCTCGGAATTTCGTTGCATACAGCGAGTATTTTCCATCGCATACGCCTTCAAAGAGAGCAATCGAGCAACGGAGAAAAATAAAAGATCTTCCATACGCCAACATAACTTTGTTCAACGATATTGCCATTTCAGAATATCTGCAAAAATCTACAAAAGACACTAATTTTCTTCTGTGGGATTCTGGTGTTGATGATTATGCTCGCATTCTGATGTTCGGAAAGACTGAAAAGCTGACCCTTCTACAGCAAAATGATAATTGGTTTATCGATGGTACTTTTAAAGTTGCCCAGACACTATTTACTCAGCTATTCACTATCCATGCTTTAATTAACAACTCAGCCTATCCCTTAGTCGTCTACGTTTGGCTGCGGGAAAAAACAACATGGCTATGAACGCGTCATGGAGAAAATTCTCGAAATGAATCCAGGTCTTAATCCTGCTAGCATTATGGCCGATTTCGAGAAAGCCTCTGCAAACGCTTGTGCAACCATCTTCCCAGGAGCACTGTTAGCAGGATGCTTCTTCCATCTAGGACAATGTTTGTAAAAGAATGTCATTTAACGAGGCTTACCGTGATGATGAAAATGTTTACATGTATGTCAAAATGCTTTTAGCCCTCAATTTTGTTCCAGTTGAAGATGTTCCAGACGCTTTTGATGAGTTGGTGGAAAGCAGCCCTCCGGAACCTACGCCAATCAATGATGACTGGGAAGACTACTACGTGGGAAGACGAAGAAGAAATCGTCGAGGAAATCCGATATTTTGTATTAATCTGTGCAACATGATCGACCGTGTAAACGACAGTTTATCACGCACTAATAATTCGGTTGAGGCATGGCAGCGGTCATTTGAACATACAGTAGACTGTCATCATCCGTCTGTCGACAAGCTGGTTGACCACTTTCGCAAGTAGCAAGATCATGTTGAGATTATGATCTAACGATATCGAGCAGGATTTAGATAGCCTAAGGCATCGAATTCAAAGTACGTCAGACTTATTCGACGCCTGTTAGCTTTGGTTAAAACGAATAGCAACGTTACATTGATCAAATATCTGTGCGGAATCGCACATATTGTTGCAATTTTAAAAGTGGTAGATAAAATAAACTGAAATTCATTTCAATTTTTTTCATTGTTTGTTTGTATTGATTATGCACATAACGTTGCAATTTGAACAGCGATAGACATAATAAGCTGTAACTCATTTTAATAATAGTAAACCTTATTTAAATACCAAAAATGATTTTATTGGATGAATTATTTATACATATGATTTTTTTATTTGATATATTGACCTTTAAAATTCGTGCATTGCGCGCTTTTGACGTCGCGCTTTTGTCTTGCGCACAATTGTCGGTGCGTGCTTTTGTCCGCGCGCATACCCAAGATACTACTACGTGTTTGTATACTATCGCGTAAAATTCACAGATTCTTACTCACTTCCAGATTTTTCAATCATTACAAAAGCATATATAATAGTTAGTTATCGTTAGCTCACGATAATCAGTATCAACATAACAGACAAAGGAAATTATTTCGTATTTCGTATCCAACTTTGGCGCTTTCTCTAATGTAATGCAACTGAACTTGATATTTTTGTAGAATCAATGCCAATCTCATTAAACGACTATTTTTCAATTTAGCTTGAGCCAAAAAAGCGAGTGGCTGGTTGTCAGTTTCCAGAATAAACTTTTGCCCATATAGATAGCGTTGAAATTTATATATCCCAAAAACAATTGCTAGGCATTCTCTTTCGGTAACCGAATAGTTACGCTCAACTGGCAACAATTTCCTGCTACTGTAAGTAACTAAGAATAGTTCCCAATCATGCTCGTGTAGTAGAACGGCACAAAGACCCCTGTCAGAAGCGTCAGTATGTAAGACAAATTCATTTGTGACGTTCGGTAGTATCACTACCGTGTCTGATGTAAACCTATCCTTTAACGTCTGATATGCTCTCTCGCACGTGACTGTCCAAATAATCTTTGTCGGAGCCTATGTTCTTGTCAAGTTAGTCAACGGACTAATAATAGAGCTGAAATTTGCAATATATTTACGATAATAACGTGCAAGTCCCAAGAAAGATCGCACTTCTGATTTTGTATTTGGACGTGAGGCTTTCCGAAGTTAGTCGACTTTAGCACTGTCAGAGCTAATGTATCTTCTCTGAGTGTGCGTCCTGGATAAGTCAGTTGTCCGAAATCCTATGAGATATTTTGAGGATCGGGTGGTGAGCCCTGCCTATCTAAAAAGTCGTTCCAGGACTTTTCTCAGTAAGATCACGTGTTCTTCCCAAATATTTGTCGCCAATAACATCTCATCCATGAAATTTGAAACTTTGGTACCTATTAAAGGTTCAATTTGCTTTCTGAACATTTGGGTAAAATGCCGGTTGTATTCTGGATCCCGAACGGCGTGACTACCAATTGGTATATCCCATCTGGTGTTGCAAAGGCAAGTTTTGGAGGGTCTTCCATGAGAACTGCAATTTGCCAATATTCCTTTTACAAGTCTATTTGTAAATATATATATTTGCCGTTTGTTGCTCCGATAAATATGGACTCAGATAACATTTCGAATGGACCCTTCAATAAATACTGCCCTTGTGATACAATCTCTAAGCTTGCCACATTCAATTTTAAGGTTCAATGCTTATAAGAAATTGGATACTTTATAGTCGGGGAAGAGCTTGTAGGTTTTTGATATTTGGATTGGTAGGGTTTTTGATATTAGTATTGATAAGTTAGTCAACACTTGTAAGTAATCACACATTCTGTCTGAAGCTTATAGCACAGATAAATTATTGGGATTAGAGGGAATATTACATCATTTAATAAAAATGGTTTGCCAGAGACACTATATTCTGGGGGTATAAATCAGTAATAAGTGCGTTAATAGAAATAAGTATTGGTCTAAATAATAAATTTGTTAAATGTGACGTTTCAAAATACACCGAATGGCAAACAACTCTTGTGTATCGTTAATCAAAAAAGAAATATATCAACGTATTAACCATTTTTTAAAAAAAAAACACTATTTACATCTGCAAGAATTAAAAAGAAATAATTCATGTCAATGTATGACATTAAGCCCAACAGAAATAGAATCTTGTCTTAGAATCTGAGAAAAATTAATATTTAATGTGGATACAAAGTAAATGTACCGATACAGTGTCACTGTTTATGGGAGCCAATGAAATGTATCGTGTTATAACTAGAGTCGCCTTATACTAAGGGAATTTCTAATTCATTAATGGCAGTACCTTTGACCTCAGGAAGTGTTATATGAAAGACCGCTTCATAGTCGGATGGACATTTTTCTGATGCACCGATGCGAGTTTGCTAGAAGTATATGGTGTATGTTTGGAATATTTTCTATCCAAACGTTCATTTTTTCTTAATAAATCGGAAAATGAATGTTTTGCTTTGATCCGGTTAAAAACTTTGTGGTAATTGTTGTAATTTAATTGCACAGATTTCCGCTACCATGTGCTACATATTTACATTCATGTTTATATGCTGGATTAACTAATTAATTGTTTTATCTAATATATTTGCATTTATTGAGAAACAAATGTCCAGAAAATTGAATTATACATTGTTTGCGTTTTTAATTATCGTTGTGACTTCCATCGCAACAAAGTTCATTGAAATATATGCTGTTTATTTTCTTGGGCCCATTTGTTTATTCGATAGAAAGTCTTTCCTGGTTGTTTTGGCCAATATAGTCCATCTTATGGAAAATACCAGGATAAATGTTAGACAAAATATATTCTTTTTTAACGAAAATATATTATTCTAATAATATTATATGTAACTCATGACACAACTGCTATTCTGATAGGCACATGAATAATGTGTACGCGTATCTTGTCAACCACAGAGGTTCAGTGGTTGTTCAAAGAATTTATCAATTGCACCAACCATGATATGTAGAGCGACATGTAGTTTTGGAAATGTAGTTTGCTAAAATTGACTAAGTTATATGAGAACGTTTGTTGGAAGATCTATGGTTCGTTCTCATAAACACATGCTGGGAACTCAGGTGATAGAAAGAAGAAAAAAATGAGTTCCTAGATAAAGGATGTCACCAGATGATAGAAATGTCTAAGAAATTTAGGTACGGAATCGTATCTGGAAGAAGAAGACAGACATACTATTTTGAGCCAGATGTGCGACTTATGTATACGCATTCGGCTCTTGTCAGCGTTAAACAAGGTCGCACCCTTAGTGTAGCGGCCAAAACAAATGTCTATTCTTCTTCAGGAACCAGTTTGTTTTACGTTATAATATTTAGTCTTGTGATTTATTTATATTCGTTAGGCGTCCTCACACCAAATATGGGTATCCGTTTATTGAAAACCATTTTGCCTTGTGTCACCAGAAGTTCTTTAGAGAAAGGTTACTCCACTTTTATTAACCGAATTGGTAATTCGCCAATGTCTGAGTTACAGAATATATATTTGTACTGATAGAACCTAGGAGTTTCTAGCTGAATCAGCGAGATGGCATGTATAATGTTTTTGTAACATAATTCCACACGCATTATACATTGGTAAAGCTTCAATTATCTTACTAGTTCTCGGCAATATGCATTGCCTATTTTTCGCTTGCGCAGTAACTATTTTCATTCCATTAACATATATAGTTATGCTTTAGAAATGAAATTACTCTTAATATATTTTAGAAACTTACTTTAATATAAATGAATATAACATTAATTTAATACAATTTAAAGAAAATGGCAATCTCATTAAGTTTACTAAAAAATCTATCCTAACATAAGCACTAAACAGTCTTACTGTGCTACTGTGCGGTAAAATTCAAAGAAATTGTAGATATCTCTTTGGACATCTTTATGGACTTGACAAACAAAACAATGTTACGGTGATATGAAACCATCAACATATTTACACAGTAAAATACCCAAAAATGTACTTTAGGATTTATGCGTATTCCAGAAATCAGTTATAAACTTATTGAAACCTAACTATATGATTAAAGTGTGTGTGTGTATGTGTTGTGCAATTTAATACACAAGCATATATAAATACAAACATCAATAATATTTTTCAGATTGCATTTGAGAGCCATAAAACTCATCTTGCCAGCTATGTAGGTATTGACGACGTCGCCATAGAAATAGGTGAGTTTAGACGTCGTTAAGACATCCAATGTCGGATGACCATGATCTTACAGTAAACAGAGAAGTTTACATATGCCTCTTTAAATTTTGCATACAATTTGTTTTTCTTTATATAATGAATTATTTCTACCAATGTTCTTTGAGTTTAAATATGGTATATACAATTCACAAATAATTATCATCCTCTCACCACACAAGCAAATTGTTGTTTAAATAAATTTACGTCTCCTTTTCTTTGGTTTCTTAGTGAAACTTTTTATCGTATCTTGAAAAGAATCATCTAGCAAAGGCATTACTTGTCTAAAATTATATCAGTAACACAAAACTGGATACATTTAAGTTTTCTTTCTAGAACCCTCAATACTGTAGCAAAACTAAATGTTTTAACCGTGACATTGGTGTATCAGTTTTATTGTTTTGCTATCACATGCTTTCATTTCAAATTATCTGAATTATGAAATTGTGGCGATAGCCTGAAGAGTGATTGATATGTTGCTCTTTCCGTTTACATTTGTTCGCATCTGTTTCAGAACTTTCTGCGTCGACCTCCACATTATCAACCACCACTGTACTAACAACTTTGAAAAATGCACCCTCGATCGCGAACTCCACCAAGACAGCAGTTCATACTTCGACAACATCATCTGTTACAACAACCACTTTATCAAAAACTACTAATCCCACAACAACAAAACTAAGTACCACAACAACCACACCTGTAACTACGCAAACAGCCAAAACATTCACCATGGCTCTGAATACTAAATCCGCGACCACGGCTATTCAAAACATAATATCCACACCCAGAGCCACTGTTACTCCGACGAAGACGTCCACATCAACTGCGTCAGAGACAACCAAATCTGTAAGAACGACTGAAACACCGATGAAGACATCCTCAACCAGTGCTACTGCAACCCCGACATCCATAAAACGCACTTTTCCTACAACCGCTCAATCTACTACATTGACCACCACAGCAACCACTACCCGTTTAAACTTTTCAACTCAGACATCAGCAGGAACCTTTAATAAACCATCAACTACAGGTACAGTAACTACTTTAACAAAATCGACATCCAAACCTGCTAATACTAAGAGGGCCAAACCCACAACCACACCTACTAAAACTCCGCCTTCAGTAACCAAAGCTAGCCCTAAACTAACAACCATACCTACAATTAGTAACACACTGATAAACACACACTCGATGCCCACTACTCCGAGAATCATATACACAACTATTATTGCACCATCAACTATACACAGGACTTTTGAACCTGCGTCTAGATTCCAAGATAATCATATATCAATCTTCCTATTATTCTCCACCACTAATTCTTTCTGTAACAAAAACAACTAAAACAAGGACACCAACCATAACATTAACTAATCCGACTGCCATAATACCATATAATACGAACACTACTCAAATACCCGCATCCGCTACAAGGATCAGAGTCACTACACCTACAGGTACAAACATATCCTTTTCACATACTACACTGACTAACACGGCAAACATGATATCCGCAACCGAACCAAGATGGACAACATCACCAAAACTTATTCTTACTTCACCTAATACGACACTCAGACCAACTGATCGGACAACCGATTACACAACCACAACTATATCGAAAATCATACCGACAACTATCAGATCAACAAACACAACCATCCATACTTAACGAAAAACATCAACGAATACTTCTAAACCGGTATCCAATTCCACGATTGTAACTCTTACGTCAAGCTACCAAGAACTAGTGCATTGATAATAACCATATTTATTACTACATATGTAGCTAACTTACAACCACACCTACACCCATCTCCACGACAAACACGTCCTAAACAGCAAGTACCCAACACAACATCATGACAACCACCGAATATGCATGAAAAGCATGCAACCTAAGATTTTCGACTTTTTCTGTTCTTGCAAATGCATGATATTATGAAAAGCATAGTATTAATAATGAGTAATTAATCGCCATTTAGCTTCATACAATGTATACCTGTAAGTCTAATCAATGAAAATATAATGATTTTCTAGACAAGTATATACGGATTGCAAATTAGTTACGCGCAAACGGAATTTACTGATATTCTCCAAATTCGCAGTGCCACGTGACGCGCGTCAACAAATATGGAAGTCAAGGTAAGCATGTATTTCTCTTTTTGTTGCAATTATTTCATTATTCTTCATATTACTTGGTCTGTCCTTATCCTTAGTTCTTTATAGTCACGCGCAATATATGTATTGCTTATAGAATTCTCTTTATATATCATAAATTATAAGAATAAAGTTGATTGTCTTTCATATTTCTATCAGCATTTGTTTATACACTTCATCTCACAGAGAGGCCCGGAGTGGCCGAGTGGTCTAAAGCGCTTTCCGTTACGGATCACTGCCATCTCACCTCTGTCTACGTGGGTTCGAGTCTAAGATAGTTATGTGAGAAAGCTTGCCAGTAGGTTTTCGTGGGTCGGTGGTTCTTTCCGGTTTTTTTTTCCGGGTTCTTCCTCCACCAGTAATACTGGCCGCCATGTGTAGTCTATCGTGTTCTGAAAAACGACTTTAAGCCCTACAACAACAACAATTATACGCTTCACTTGTAATACTAATGATAGTGACGTGCGCAGGCTCCACTCTCAAAAAATATCCATTTCATGACTGTGTCAGTAAGAAATATATCATACATTGTTCAGTGATAAAAGTATTAGCTTCTATTAGGACAAAATTGTTTGTAAAAGTAATAAGATTGAAATTTTCTCTAAATTGTATTAAAAGTAAGTTTTCATTGTCTACTAAAACATATTGAGATTGATGACATTTAATTTTAAGTATCACAACTATATACCATTATAATAAAGATTAGACCTTTATGAGATAAGGCAAAACTCTCAAAAACCGAAGCAGTTTAACAACTTAGTTGTTTAAGAAATTAGTCTTAAAAGGGTTGTGACTCTAAAACAATCGTCGAACACGAACAACTACTTATTGTTTGTTTAGGTGATTCGGTAAAATTAATTGATATGCTTACTAGACATTTTTGTAACTACATGTGTTGGCTATCTGTATAATCGAAGGAGATATAGCCAGAGGGTTAGAAGTACATAAACTGATATTCCGTTTCAATCAGATGATACCAGCAGTACACATTAAGCACTAAGTAGATATTATACACCATAGGGTAGTCGCAAAAGGAACTATCTTCGATCTTTGGGTCAGGAAAAATACAAGAGAGGTAATGGACAGATAAATGCAGTACATAAACTGATAGCCCGTTTCAATTAGTTGATATAAGCAGTATAAATTAAGCAATAAGTAAATTTTATAAACCCTGGAGTAATCGCAGAACGAATTATCTTGGATCCTAGGGTATGTTTATAGTTTACAGACAACTACATATTAGAGATAATTTGTGATTAATTAAGAAGGCTGATGTAGCTAATTGACTGACTAATAAGTACTTAGTCACCATCGCTAGCATGTGGGATACCATGAAACCTCACTTTGAGGTCTGACGATACAAAACAACTGGACCTATATAAAGAGTAGTGATATTAGAAGAAACCAGCAGTTTTTCCGGAACGCAAAGAAGATTGGTATCATTACAGGTCAGATACTGTCTACGTACAATGTTAAGATGTTAATCTAACATTTAATTATTTTAATATTCCTTTACTATTCTTTAAAATAATGTATTGGAACGTTTAATTGTTATTGAACTTATATTTAATTGTGTACTTATATTCTTGATTATAGTAAAATACGACGTTCGCTACCAACTTCATACTCAGTAATAGTTAATTCGAAAATAAATATATAGTTTAATATGTTGACATTTTAAATTAAATTCGGTAGCATATATTTCTACTAAATGATTACAGTATTAGTCTGAAATATTGAGTTTTAGATTATTTAGCTATCGTGAATTTATTCGATATTTAATTACCTGTATTATATTCAAAAAAGCAGAAATTATACAAACATATGATGTTGGTAAGTGATCGTAGTTTAATATGTATCTCTTATATCTGTTATTTAAGTTTATGTAGATTGAGGTTTGAATGTAGTGTTATATATTAAGAATTTCAATAAAGAGCCGTTTCGTCGGAACTCATTGGAGACTTGTATCATTACAACATCCCTGGACCTCTCGCGTTGCCAAATTCCTCAAGATGTAGCCATATCTACACCGTTATGAGTGACGACCTCTCTGTTTGACAGAGCCTAAGCTCTTCATCTCTCTTTCCGTCTCCTTCTTTCTAATCATAGAAAACAGCATTGGTAATACATTATGAAAACAACATTTTCCATAAATATGGTGGGAGAGTCAATTCATAAAAGCTAGGGAGAATTTTTTATATCTCTCACCATGGACATTGAAATTCCTTAACTTATGAGTAATTCCTTCTCATAGCAGGAAATGAGAAGAAGGTTATGATAAATTGAACAAACTTTATATAACAAGTGCACATAAAATAAAATTAAAAGCGCTACCCCATCCCCACATTGCAATTGAAAAACTTCTGATTTGTCTGCCGTTTATCACATATGACATAATTATAGGTTCAGAACCAACATTAAGTGAATCAGTTTCTTGGACGTCATCACTTCACGATAGCACTGACAGCCGATACCAACGTCAACTAAGAGATGTTAGAAGACGAAGAGGTATTAGAAGAATGGAGTCTGTCAGAAGGGTTACAGGAGGGAGTCAATTAGAAGAGGTACAGGAAGAGAGTCAAATAGAAGGGGTACAGGAAGGGAGTCAGGTAGTAGGGGTAGAGGAAGAGTTACAAGGCAAAGGAGAGAAAGAGGACATCAAGGACCATGACTTAGCAGGACAAAAGTGACTCTTACAGCTAAAGCGAGAGATCATCAGTTGAAGGTATAGATGATTTTTGATACCCATTAAAATTAGCTTTTGTATTAAAAACTATGAATTCATGATTTATTCTTTGTCAGTTTTGTTCTTAATGTTGAATTTATTTCTTACAGGTGCGAATAGCCAATATGACAAACGAAGTAAAAGATAACCTTTTGGCTCGAATATGCCAAAAACACCTACACATGGTCTTTCAAGTAGTAAATGGCTCATCAATGGGGCAACAAGAATATCATCCAAGACCAGGAGGTGAATCACCAAGTTGGTGCATATGCAATAACTGCCATGAAATGCCAAATGATGAGGAAAAGCAGTGCTGCAAACAGATACCGGCAAACTGCTATTCAAGGCGTCCTGTAAGCACCTTTTGAGTACATTTTATCCTTTTCGTTCTACTTTCCGTAAGTCTCATGACTGTTATATGCCTCAATTGCCTATCCAGAGTTATTATCATTGTTACCTATTATTTAGTATTAGTGAAATAAGCAACTTATTGAAACACTTGTTTATATATATATATATATATATATATATATATATATATATATATATATATAATATATATATATATATATATATATATATATATATATATATATATATATATATATATATATATATATATATATATATTTGTGTGTGTGTGTGCGTGTGCGTGAGTGTCTGTGTGTGTGTGTTTGCTTCATTGCATAACAAAAAGAATCAATATTTTCCCACAGAACATTTAATGATTTTGATTTGCTTGGAATACTTTTTACTGAGAATTTTTAAAAGTGCATGCAGGACTTTGACCTTGTTGTTTTAGATGAAGTTGTGCGCCTTGTTTCACAGAAGTAATGGAAGCAGAAGAAGATAATGATAACAACGGGAGGAAAAGGCATGCTACTTTATTTTATTAAGCAGTTTATTTTATGGACGTACGGATACCTTGGTGCTGGCAACAGACGTGTCATTCCAAGCTGTTGTGTATGGCGTATAAGGGATAAATGCCTAGATAGTTTTGGACAGTACCGTGGCGTTACTCAAGGAAGACTTGGGTGATATTTCCAATGATATGATATGTGAATAGTATTTTATTTCATTTTAAGTTGTATAAAGCATTCCTTTTTAGGAGACCATTTATAGGTATCATACTACTGGTATTATATAGAAAATGTATTGAAAACATAGGATGAATTGAAGTTGGCTAGCATTGTGTTGGATTGCTAATGATGTAAGGAACAAAAGTACACGGGTGAACATGATTGTATTCGTGCATTTACACATTAGGTCAAATGATAAAAAACATATTCTTACTGAGTTGAGAAGGCAAAATGTGTTGCATTATTTCATGAATACAGATCAGTTTGTAAATATCAACAGGACTACAAACACTCGTTTGTATACAGATGCTGCTAATTAATTTCAAAACAAACTAAATGGCTCTGAAAACTTCATGTTTTATGACTAAAGCAATCTTGATTACTATATCACATATATGCATCATCAGCCATCTGATTACATCTAAATATACTTGACACCAATTAAAGCATCAAATTTACAACATGGTGAAAAAACTGCTTCATACATCTTAATTTGGTTTTCGTTATCTAGAGATTGACCGCCCTCGATATTATTGCCCGATTCGTGTAAATATAAATATTAGGGGTGAAACTTATAGGTGAAATAGATTGAGAACTGAGCAGATATATAAAGAACAAACCAACACGAGCCTACGTACAGGTAAACAACAATTTAATCAATTACATAAAACAAATATGAGAAGTCATTACATCAGGAATATATTCTGCTTTTACAAAATAACTCTTTCACGAATTTAAGCACAAATGGATTTAAATAAAATAGCTGATCTGTTTACTGATATATTTTGTTAATCATAGGATTGAGTAAGCAATCGAACTGAAAGTCTTGTACGATTGCAGAACCCCTTTTCTTCGGCTCGCTCTACTTCCACTGCCGTTGGTCAGATCCCTGGATCTTAGGATGCTATTTCCAACAATCCGTCTCGGGATACTCTCAGAATACCTTTCAGAATTGACACGTCATACGATTTCGTCACAGGATTGCACAACTCAGGAGCTATTTTCTCCCTTTTAAATAATATAAATAGAGAAAACCTAAATTTCCTGTTATTTATGATACCGGGAATTTTGCAATAACCCTACTCGTTATCGACTCCTCGTGACCCATAATTACCCTAGGTAGTCAAATGGCTAATTCGTCGCGCATTAAATTCAGTCAATAACACACACAACACGATGAATAACGGTTTTGAGCCAGCCTAAATTACACAGCTAATAAATGAGATACATTGCATCAGTTACTACGTCATTTCACACTCACTCATAATCATACAAGAACTCTTCTAAATTCGGTGAAGTCACATGGATTCTCGTAATCATATTAAGTAATGTAAAGCATACAATTCTTAGAACCTAATTTGTATGCAAACAAGACGACTAATTCAAACATTTGTCAAACTTATCTAAAGATTAATGTACGACTTCCTATGCAAAAACTCAACACCGTTATACTTCAAAAGGCAAAGTATGATACGAATGTAGCGGGAACAAAAGTATGCAAATATAAGTAAATAATTCAGCAAGATTATATATGGCATCAACAAATTACATGGAATTGTCACACTATCTTTGATCTCAACGTTCCTCCCTCCATCTCCAAATTATGTCGTCGGTTTCATTCGACAACAGTTTCTACGAGAGAATTTCTTGCAAATCCCCCGGAGCCCACTCTGGTTTCACTTGCAGAAAAGCTTAGACTGATTAAATGTTCGATGAATCGATATTACAACCTAGGAAATGTTGTGTGGGAAACACGCCATTTAAATAGCGTAACCAATCAGTCAAATATCTCTGTCGCCTTTCTCAGAGGCACCAACATTGGGGGTCAACTTGACCTGGTAGCTTGATAGTTACAGTGTTTTTGCTAGTTTTCAATTGAGACAGCTTTACCATGAAAATAACGTTTACCGTGTCACTAATAGTCCGTCTTGCTGCTATCTAAACAAATGTTTAATAAAGAATAACATTCTCCCCATTCCACACATGTTAGTATGGTAACTGATACGCGCCTGTTCTCCAGAAATCTGATTAATGGTTCTTTGATACTAAATAATATTTTCTTGTTAGATCGTCAGAAATTTCCCCTTCACACATACATCATGAATGCTTGTTTCTTGGAATCTTTTTCTGAGGATTAAAAGAAAGACATCAGTGTCATGCACTTGTAAGTACCAAAGTTCTTTACTTTGAACAGTTGAATTTAAATACACTAGTAGTCCGTCTGGCTGCTGTCTCAACAAATTCTTAATTAAGAATAGCATTCTCCCCATGAAAAGACATTCCTAACATGGCAGTATGGCGATTGATACGCGCCTGTTCTCCAGAAATCTGCCCCTTCACACCAAACATCATGCAAATACTTGATTTTTGGAAAGTATTTTTTGAGGATTAAAAGAAAGACATTAGTGGCATATACTTGTAAGTACCAAAAAAGTTCACTTTAAACTGTTGAATTTAAATACACTTATCACTCGTAATAAAGTGTCCGAATTTATTTTCAGTGCTTCAGAACTAAGATATTGCAGACATAATATCCTAATTATTACATCTTACATGTGCTGGGTACAACTCGTTGTTTAATTAGGCAAACTGTCACAAATATATAAATATGCACAACAAATTTACTTGAAGGAGTCAATGAGCACAAAATTAAGTAAGTCAGTGTAGATGATGTCCGTTTAGTATGTGCCCATGGAGGTGGTTGGTGGTAACCCAAATGCAAACGCTTGCGTATGGGGTCTGCTGATAATATACGTACGCATAGTAAATGAGAAGGGATGAAACTTCAATAATAGTTTGTATAATACGTATCCGGTTCCACTGGGTTTAGTCGGCGTTTGAACTTTTGCGGACACTAGACAAACTTTTAAAAGTGATGTAAATTATTTATCTGATGCAGCCATACATTCAAAGTCAGTGCTATCTCTTTTATTAAACATGTTATTAGTATTAATTCTAATTCATAATCTAAATATATGTAATGCACAATAAATAAAACAAACCATACTTTTCTTTAAAAAAATGTACAATCATTACCAGCTGCAAAATATTTCACTACTAGAGAATGATAAATTTCCAGGTTATAAATAAATTCCTTAGATATGCATCTACAAAGACATTTTTAAAACAAGTAAATACACATAAAAGTTCACTAAAAAGTAGTAATTCTTATATAGGTCCTATATCTGATTCTGATGTGGTTATATCAGACGCAGCAGGAATTGGTATGCTATGAACTGTTGGTCCAGGTGTAGAAGTTGTGGCCATGTCTTCTGTGACATTCCTATCTGCTTCTGATGTCTTCCCTTGCACTGCCATTCGATTCCTAACTTAATATACCCAGGAAAAAAGGTTTCATTAGACACAATAATTATATATACGTTAAAAATAAATATACTCTACTGAATTGCATTATTTTGCGATATACATTATCTAAATTCAGTAGTGAATCCTTGCCTCTAAATAAAGTTTTATGGTTGCTGCGAAAATGAAGATGATCCTTAATTTCTCTTTGGTAGCCTCAAAAACAGCAGCAGTCATTGTTATGGTTTACTCACGTGTCCCGTGATATTGTTGCACGGGTTTAACCTTTTATTACAAGATAAATGGAATAATGTCAGTTTATATAAAATATCGAAATAAAGATACAGAAATAAAATGGCGGTATCAAAACTTGGCTGTTCATTGCCAAATTGAGGCTCATCTATCCAGCAACAATTTCGCGACCTCTTGATTAGTTTTTAAGCTTAAAGTTCGCTTCAGTTTATTCCATCATTCATGCTGGTAAGTAATACATATGCGTGTGCTGCCATAATTTGCCTAGAGAGCTTTTCTATTTTTGTTTCCTTTCAGAATCTGTAAGTTGTCGCTTTTTACCAGCTTTCGATCTAGCTGCTTCCGTCATTATTTTGTAAACATGCGTTTGCGCATGGCTAAAATTCTTAATCTTCGGGAGAGATCAACTATGGGTTTATATGAATATAGGCATGGCAAACAGTGAGTTTTTGTCTACCAGACAGAAATGAACAATCGCGTTTTTTTATCACAAACTTTTCGATACTACCTTATTTCACCTCAGTAAAAGCGCGAATCATAATTATTCATCTAAAAAATTAATTACCAACTGAAAATAGAAATATATAATTGAATATGTTTTTACTTAGATGCTTTGTCTTTAACTACTGCCCAGTCACTAATAATCCTTTATCGATACCCACAAACGGTCCTGCTTCAACATCAATCCTCAAGACGACTGGATGGTCAAGTTCTTCTAACAATGTTAATGAGACAAATGCACATTCAGTAATTACATCATCGATTACCATACCAAACACGTCAATAAATATATCATCGATTCAAACATCAAACACCTCTGCTGCAACGGCTTTAAAAAATATTGCTAATCTGGCAACTAACTCCACACTGGCCACGACGATGACTTCAACAATTGATTCTCCACGTACAGCAACATCAACAGCTTCTTTTGAGTCTTCATCCCCATTTGCAACAATAGGTTTTGCAGCAGACTATGCTAGAAAGACAGGAAGTGAAATACCAATGACATAGACCACATTAATAAACGAAGAGGATACAATTATGCATGTCAGCGAAATTTCAACCAATATTTCTGATGAACGATTCTCACCTGGTCGAACGATAAGAACCCATTCTTCCTTATCTGGATCTTATAATAATGTTACAATCCATACAACCAGTCCAGCAGTATTTCATTCAGAAGGAACTACTGGCCATTCCAACAGCAAAAGAGATGCAAATAAACGCAAAGGAACCACGAAAAGTTTCCATCTCCATGAAGAATGATATTGTTATCGTTTCATACATCAGTGTGTGTCGAGGTATATGAAACAAAAAAATACAAATTTCTCATCTTATTCTCACTTGTACATACAAGTATCATGACAGCAATGATGAATCAGAACTAAGGTTCTTTTGGGCTTTTTCTATTTTAGCAGGTAATTTTATATCATTATTTTTTTACTAATATATACATCTCAGTAGAAGAATTAATGTTCGGTGTAATTATGATGTATTGATGGAAAATCTCAGATTATTTTCGTACTGCCTCATTGGTGACTCTTTTTGTACTTCATGTATCTTTTCTTTTCTTTTTTGTATTTTAATACTTGGGTTTAATGGGAGATGAAAATAGATTCTAAAGAAATCAAAATGAACATGACACATGTAGTCAAACAGGTCGCTCTGCTAGTCTCGTTAAAGCAGTGAACTGGAATTTAGTGTAATTTCATAAACAGGATGTGCAATTAATAACCAGCTTTAGATAATTTGTATTATGAAAATAATGGAATCTGGTATTTCTTTCTAAGCAAAGATATAATACTGAAACATAGAAACAAAATTAGCAAAGGTATACCGTTATAAGCGTACCCGTGGCAGTACCTTATATTTTCTACACTAGATTTGGTTTAGTGAGATCTGTAGTTATCCAAGGTTAAGACAACTCTACAGTCTATGTAGTTTGTCATGAGTGGTTCACGTTCTAGTCTGATGTCAGAATACTTTAGTCCATGGTAACTATATATTTGTATCTTTATCGGTCGCCAATATTTGCCGTCATCGATAATCAATAAACACGTTAAATAAAAGTGAAACAATGGCATATAATGAATTATTTGTGGTGTACATGGTTAAATAAAAATAAAAGCAAACACAACATTTTGGTCAAAGGGACATAATTCTCAAATCTCAAATGTACACTCATGACTTCTCTTTGGCTGACAATATAAGTGCGATGATTGAGAATCAGTCTTGACAATGAGGGTTTCAGTTATTTAATTTCGTTATCTTAGATCGCGGCAATTGTTTAAAATGATGCAAGAGAATTTATTACACAATCCAGGCTACCGTACCATCTTATAACATGACAAACAAAGCGCGTTATTTTGATTCGCCCTACAATGAACCCTCTTCCGTGTAATAATAATAATAATAATAATAATAATGATAATAATAATAATAATAATAATAATTTAAACCAAATTATTATATTATTTCAGTGTCTAGTATATCTAGATTGGTCTAAATATTTTTCTCTAAGATCTTCTGCCTTTTATAAATAAAACAGTGTTCATATTTGATGTCTATGTAGCTAGTTGGTTATCATCTACTGATCTGATCATATTGTTGCTAGATATCTGTGTCCGGTTAAAATTCAACAGCTCCAGTTCCAGGGCACAAAAGAAATGCCCACTTTTGAGGGTTTATTGACTTTGAGGGTCAACAGTCTGAAAAAATAGGTTAGAATGACCAGAAAATAAAGTGGTACAAAGCTGTTTAAGTCGAGAAATGCACTGGTCATTACAATAATTCGATGTTTTGAAGGTTCAGTGGTCCAAAAGTGCAAGAGTGCGAACGTTTATTGGTCCAAAAGAAGGGTTAAATATTACGAAGGACCAAAATTCCGAAAGCGCATCAGTCTGAAGATTTCTTATTACATTAGAAAGCTTGGAAAAGTGTAAAATATAGTTCTATGTAGATCTGTTCGTTACTGGATGATATCTTGATTGATATTTCTCCAATAATTGTACAGCTTCATAGGAATGTGTCTAGTGGAGAGGACGAACACTATTAATATAGGGAGTTTGTTTTGTAAAGGTCAAGATCACCATCTATACAACAGTAACTCCCGCTGTCCGTCAGTAAAAGTATTGTCTCATATGTAATGTATACCTCTTTGAAACACTTTGGTTGATGTTTTCACATTTGAAACATAATCGTTTTCTCTTTAAGCTAGTGTTTCTTGGACACAAATGACACGAACTGAGAAGATGAGGTTCGATGTACTTAACAACAATTACCTAATTTTCAGCAAATTTGCGATCGTTTAGGCTTTATACAAAACATTTTGTAGCAACTATGGAAACATAAAGAGCGCATTGTATATGTCTGTTGACGGGTACCTTAGTCAATTAATATGACGTCTTGATAGTCCTTATATTCAAACACGCAATAACGATAATAGTTCTGGGCATGACAAGACGTCTCAAATCTTAGGAGAGATTAATATGCGTCCACCAAAAGGTGTACGTATTCGGTTCATAACATTTCAATAGGTTTAGATATTCTGATGTAACTGGACACTTACACGTGCAATCTCCACTAGACTGTTTCGAGTACCAAACTCACAACCTACATTTATCCATCTCAATATATGGATGTTATGTCAGGTCTGTAACTTTGTAAACGTTGTACAAATGTGTATCTTAAACTGATGATGTTTTGTGTAGGACTCATCAACACCCACTGTTCAATCTCAAGGTCAGAGATGAGGTTCAAAGGTCAAAATAGATATTGCTTTTAAAACGTTTGCAGAAATGTGTATCTCAATTGTACAAAGTGTCTCTTATCATACTCATGCACGTCACCTAAGGGAAACGATAATAGGCAGTGTTAAGACATCAAAGAAAGGATCATAGAATTTTCTCTGTAGCGTTTGAATTGGTTACAGGATATTATTTGAACTAACAGAGTATGAGAGACGATAATGCACTGTGTACCAAACTCAAACTCGTGTGCCCATGGTTAAGATCAGAGATGGAGTTCAAAGGTGAACTTAAGACAGTTATATACCTCTGCTTATATACGTAAGCCACGATAATTAATTGCATGAAACTTTTTTTTGATGGAACAGTTAGGGGCTTTTGAGTCCAGCAAACACGCTTCTTATTTATGTTATAAATTTGGACAACTATATTAACCTAATTTTTGAAAAAAAGAAAATGCTCACTTCTGTTAAAAGCTTGTCTTTGACCGGAAACTCAATTTTTTTCTCTGAAATACTACTTCTTAAAACAAAGATACTATTTTCCTTGCCCCCCTGCAATCGTTCAATATGTTGCGTCCATCTTTAGTGTGTCATGTTATGTCGGAATACATATGTCACGGAATTCTATATACTTTTTTTATTTATTTATTAAATTCCTGTACTAGAGTTTAGTTTTGGCGCACAACGATACCCGAGGGTGAATAATGTACATTGTGTCTTATTTTAAAGTAGTGAGTCTGGTTGATCCTTTGCCGCACGTGCGAAGTAATTTTGATGAGATGAATCGAATGCCTTCGATGCACAGAACATATCTATGTATAAATACCTCACCGCATGTAAAGCTCTTTACATTACAGAACGTCTTGTCAGTCAGCGGTCTACTATAAGGACTCACACATCTCCAGCTGTAGAAATAATCAATTTTAAATTTATCGTATATACGATAACACTATTGTACTACCACGTCACTTTCTGTATTATGAGATTGTATCTTTGGATAACGCAGACTAATGCACACATTATATTCTTGTTTACGACATAGCGAAGGATTTACATTAGTAATATAAGGCAACATTTTTAAGAAACGATCAGTATAGTAGGATTCTTATCAAGCAAGGTTTTAATTATTTCTCAAAATGTTGTTTTCTATATATTGTGCCGGTAATATTATCTGTATAACGTTATTACGTTTTAATGCCCGTGTCAACTATATAGTATACGGTATGGGATATGTTTTCAGCTGTCCAATATCTGAAGTGTAAGTATCTGGAGTGTCCAGTATTTCCAATAATGTTACATTTTATAATGCTAGACATCTAACAATGTCACATGCTATAAGGCAAGACATATAACAATGTTACATGCTATAATGTTAGATATCTAATAATATTACATTTTGTAATGCTAAACATCTAACTGTGTTACATGATATAATGCTAGATATCTAACAATATTACATTTTAATATGCTAGGCATATAATAATGTTACATGTTATAATACAAAATATCTTATAATGCTAGACATCTAATAATAGAGCTTTCTTTGCAAGATATTAGGTTTCTACAATAATAGCATACTGGATCATTGATATTTCCTGTCTTCCTATTTATAGGTATATTACTGTATTTATTTGTCAGATATTACCAATTAGTTATGATACAATCAGACAAAATCAGTAAACCTTTTTTTCTGAGAGTATACATGTAAATTAAATTGCAGGAGCTATGCCACGCTTGTCTTTTATTAGAACTTATAATTGGTCGATTCCCAAAAAATGATAATAAACTTTTTACATATTACCTTTTGTACTTTTAAGAAACAAAAAATTCCCATGCATGAGAAAAGTACATGTATGTGAAATTTCCTGAGCTAAGCCACAGTCATGATACATCTGAATTCATGTTATAACAGAGTGTGATATAGCAGAGTCAATATATATATATATATATATATATATATATATATATATATATATATATATATATATATATATATATATATATATATATATATATATATATATATATAAGCAAAAGGTCACAGATGGTCAGCCAGTGTAGAATACTAGTGTGCATGATTGAGAGAGAGAGAGAGAGAGAGAGAGAGAGAGTCTGCAACTGTAAAAGACATAGACTTTTTGTTTTAGAATCTAAAAAAGGGTACATTTGTTACATATTTCCTCAGTAAATAAATACAAACTCAGCATAAACTATTTCACTAAGACTCATTCCCGCATCAGTTGTTTTATTTTTTTGAGAAGTAGAAATCAGTTGTGGTTGTTAGACATTCAAAAGTGATGTTTCACAAGTTTGAGGGTTGTCTTTGCAAATTGTAGATATGTGAGAAACAATAGGTGATTATTGTGAATTCTTAAGAAGCTTTATATCTGTACTGTAGTAGTAACGAAAACAGTATTAGTTCACAGGTTTATATTGTCTAATGTATAATAGAACTGTACCTATTTACAGGGTTATGTATAATAGAACTGTACCTATTTACAGGGTTATGTATAATAGAACTGTACCTATTTTCAGGGTTATGTATAATAGAACTGTACCTGTTCGCAGGGTTATGTATAATAGAACTGTACCTATTCGCAGGGTTGTGTTTTCCACATATCAGTTGTTGAACTACATTCATGTTAAAGAACCTTATGTCACATTATTTTTTAAACTCTATAATTTGTTGAAATTTATGATAAATGTTTTTCATATTTAATAAATGGCTTTGTGTGAAAATATGCATTTAAATGAGATTTACATGTACTTCTATATAAATATGGTAATATAAATTATAGAAGTTGATGTTTGTTTTAGGTTTGTGCATGTATACAGACGCTTTAGACTAGACAGTACCGCCACTAGTAATGATTGATAATTTTACATTTACAGTTTCAAATCTGGCTCCATTGCAGCTACTTTACACATGTATGTGCAAAGAAATACTTTTAAATTTTTATATACATACAAATACTGTGAAATCATTTATTTTGTGAATATCATGGTTTTGTTCAACTATACGTCTATTTTGTTAGTTCAGTTTTTCCAACAGTATGATCACTACTATTGTTAAGAATGGGGTCCTATATTTTTCCCAATGTAGGATCAGTTTGTAGATTCTTGTTCTTTGTAGCAACTAAAGTCCTCCAAAACCAGTTGTTTGTGAAAAGTAGTGAATTCACAGTTGTTCTGTGCGCTATATCATTATAACCATCTGCTTTAAATTAGTCAATGGTAAATCAAAAATAAATGAAGTTTAAGTTACTACATGATAATGCTTCATTTTGGTACGATTGGTGTTGCAGTCTTATTTTTTAATCCTCAACGAGAATGGCAGTGTTGATTTTATTACACTATGTTTGAAATCAATTTTCATAGCAAAAAAAAATAATTGAAACTGTTTTCATTCAGAATTTGTCATTTAGAAAAGGATCTGTTTTTAAATTTTTGTTTTTGTCATAGAAAATGTTCAGTAATTAATTGTCGAGTTTATAAATGAAAGCTATGATAATTTTTTTTTATACTTGACATGGATTCTGCAACACTGCAACTAATTTAACTGCTTTTGGTTTGATTTGTGAGACTGGAAGAGCTTTAGTGCGAAGTTTTGGTCTCATATACACCTAACAAGAATATTGATCTTCATAGAGAGAGAGAGAGAGAGGGGGGGATGGCGCCGCGGCATTTTTCTACTGTTTTTTCTTCTTCATGTTCTTGGTACATCTTCTGAGTCTTCTTTCTTTATCTGGCAACAGTTTATTATAACATACTGAGATTGGCTTGGAAAAGTTATTTAATGCAATTTAGTTTAAACACCTTAATACATTTATAAAAACATTAAAGTTACGCTACAAGGTGGAACAACATTTGTTTCTTTCTACACTAGACTTTGTTTTGTCACAGGATATGATTTTATAAGATAAGTGGGTGGTTTATTTCTTCTAATAATAACTAGATTTTTATCACAGGTATCTGGACCACTTTTGTAACTGTAAAATGGAATTTAATTGCTCCCCAACCCCATCAAATTTGCAGTTTTTACCTTGGAATTAATTAGTCTCTGTGATCAAGGAACAAATATTTTATGCTTTAGAATGGGGAACATTGTCATTAGCATTTTACCATCTTAAAATGTTGTGTCATATTAAAAAATACCTGTCTGATAATTAGTTAAAAAGAGCACAAATTTGCTAAGGGTACTTATGATCCATGTTCGTGAATCTTTGCCACCTGTAAACAAATTTCATTAAGTATCTGTGATATTGTGAAAAACAACAGCATTATTTTATTTTTATCTCACACATTGAACCTTGTAAAATTCGAAATATTTTTGTATGTAACTTTGTAATTACTTTGTTATAAAAAGAAACCAGGACATAACAATATGCCATCATAATATACTGATATTTATTGGTTACCATTCTACAAAACACTATCACAGTGTCTCAAGTTGCATTTAAAGTATATAATTTCACACATAGGAAATGTGACATCTCCCATGACATTCTTATACAGTGAATTTACAGCTATGAAACGTTCATGTTTTGAATTTGGTTTTGTTCTGTGTTGCTTCAAAACAGATAGTGCATTAGAATTGTAATTGACCGCGTTACACTAAAAACTATCTTGCTGTTATGTTTGTGTTAAGTATGTCAAATTAAAATTCATCATTTACATGGCTATTGAATTAAAATCATTTCTTGTTTCATTGTGTTTTTAATCAGTATATGTGACTTTGATGACCTACAATTTCTCAGGAATCATTAACAGGGTACAGGTTTTTCCAGCATACTACACTAGTCAGATAGCAGTTTATTTGAACTGTCTGAACAAAATTTATTTCATTCATCTCACTCAGGTTACTACTTTGTTGGGGATAAAGTTACCTTTATGGCAGAGGCTGTAAATTTGTCCATTGTACGAATACCATATTTGTTTTAAAAGAGAGGGCTTGCTAGGCTGATTTAACAATACAGTTACAAAAATTAATACTGACAGACCAATCCTGTTTGCTGCATTTTCTTTGATGCATATTTTATTATATTATCATGTAATATGAAGATTGTTTAATTCAACTGACCTTCAACCTATACAAACTTGAGAAAGAGTACATAATTGACAACTACATCTTCATTCTTGATACTAGAAAGATGATTTGATTTCAACTAAATGTAAGGTAATTAGATTAAAATTATCAATAAATTAGTAAGTTTTATTATAAGTGAAACCTATGCATATTTAAGAGATGATATTAAATCTAATTGCTAAAACACTTAAACACACTAGATACTATCATTTTGATAGAATTTAAATGAAACTAAGCATAACTTAGCTTATATCATCAAGTTCTTTGTTGAGTATGATTATGAGCAAGATCCATGCATCTTATTGATGTGATCATGATTGGCTGAGCTTGACAACACTCTGCTACACTATGAACAGATTTCAAGCTGCTGGATGAGTTTGAAATTGAGCAAATGAGAAAACTATTTTCATATGTATCTGACTGACTTTGGAATCTGGAAGCAGAGTTTCAATCAGATTTTATTTTTTATGTAAAAAAATCAACATGAGACATTTTGAAACAGTTGTTGCATGTTGAGGAAGAACATCAGGTAACAAACCCTGGCCTAGTCCTACAACATCAGATGCCTACTCTAATATTTCTGTTGTTTTGTTTGACTGCCAAATAAATAGAAAGGTAGATGCCTGACATTGTTGGACTAGCCCAGCCACAAAACGACTCAGTCACAACAGCTAAGACTACAGGGCATAAGGTTGGCAGATGTGCCTTATAGCACAACAGGTTAAAACTACTGGCAATTGTTGGTGCAGTTGAAAGGGACTGTGGACTTTTAAAGCAAAGAAGTATGTCAGCAAATATAGGTATAGTATTTGCACACCCTCTAGTTTAATTGTAACCCCTACCAATTTTAAAAATGAAAAGCATCAAGTATATATAAAATATGCACAAAACTTTGCCAATTCAGGCATCAGTTTCAAATTTCTAACCGGATTGTCACCAGTGGCTTTCAAACTAAACATAAGCTGTCTATGTAAACAAGCCGACAGACTGATCACAGTCCTTTCAAGTTTGTACAACAGTCCATTTTAGTAAAAACTATGTCAACTGCATCCAATGTTTGCAATGTCTATTTCTAATATTTCTTAACAAAGATTAAACAAATATAAAAGAAGAACTCTTGTATACATGTTCAAAATTGACATAACTTGAGAATATAAGGAACTAACTAGATTATCAAAGACAGTGAACTACATTACATCCATTACTTGAAACATACTTGCCCATGCAAATATTGTGACTGTATTACTGTGCAAATATATTATTTGTGAACTAGCAAAGTGAGATAACTATCAGAACATATTCATTGCTTATCAGTCAGGACTGAATGAGTGCTGGTGAAAATGTGTATTTATGTGTATTCTGAAATTAAGGAAAGCAGTGAATTTCTCAAGCATATATATCATGATGCTATTTTAACCTCACGAATCGAGACATGCCCAAAAATTCATATTCATGAAAGAAACAAATATGCAAAATCCCCAGAAGATTCATCGAATCTCAGACTATAGACTCTGAATAACTCTGCATCACATACAAAGTACAAAGCAGAGGCCGACCGAAATTCGGTTTCTGTTTCGGCGCCGAAAGTTGGCAAATGGCCTATTACGGCATAGTTTCTGTTTCGGCCGAAGCAAAAAAGTTATATTTTGGTTTGCTTTTTTTTCGGCCGAAACTAATATTAACTTTCGGTCATCATCCGAAGACCGATTTTAACTTTGAGAATGCAACGCTAGTGCTGCATCTATTACTCTGCTTGTCGGCCAGTCAGTCGGCGCTAGGCAAGTTGACATTTAACGAAGTTCTGTTACTGCAGGCTCTTAATGATTACTTCTAGATTCGTTTTTAATTACTGTAGTATAGCATTATGACCCGGCCTGTTTCATAAATCTTGTGTTTGGCAACTTCGGTTTATCTTTCGGTTTCGGTTTCGGCCGATGGTGTAGTCAAACTTTCGGTTTCGGCGGAAAGTCAGTTTATAACTTTCGGTCTGGTTTCGTTTTCGACCGAAACCAGAAATTTAGTTTAGGTCGGCATCTAATACAAAGCGGTCAAGTTACTCAGCTAGCTGCTGGAGATCCTGCATTTGTTTATAAAGGACTAGGTGCAAGTTTAAAAGTACAAACAGACGATCACTATTTCGTACAAAACTACATATCATAGAGCATCTCTCACTAATCGCGTAAATCTTCTGCCATCATTAAGAGCAGGTTCAACTACAACTATGGGGTCAACCATTAACCATTACAACGTTTTCATCACGATTAGGATAACAATTACAATAAGGTCTTGGGGCCCCGAGTGGCTGAGTGGTTTAAAGAGCTCTCCGTAACGGATCACTGCCATCTCACCTGTCTGCTTAGGTTCGAGTCTCGGATTCGGCCAATGTGGCTATGTGAGAAAGAATGCCAGTAGCTTCTCGTGGATTGGTGGTTGTTTCAGAGGGTTTTCCCCGGGTTCTTCCTCCACCATTAATACTGGCCACCATGTCAAATTAAACTCAGTACATTATAGGTTTCTGTCAGCCGAAGGACGATCATTGCAGTAATATAAAAATAAGACTGCGAGCCGTAACATAAAAATAATACACAAGTTTAAAGATCAATCATAAGAAATAAATTTAAACTTCTGTAAGGACATTTTGAATAAGGTCACGAACCAAAGTAAGATCAACTAATAATGTTTCAATCAAGATAAGGAGTAAGAGGCAATACAATAATTTGCATCAGTATGACTCTTATGTTGGGGGCCATACAACAATGCAGGGCCACGGACAGGATTTCTGGGCCAGTGGAAAACTTCTCCAGTAGATCCCTATGAATTACAACTTGTGACAGTTACGATGATACCTTTTGCCTTTTCGCCTTCTCATAACATGTCGTATAAAAAATCCCAGATGGAGTTAGACATGATCCGTGGTCCTTGCTAGGAATGCCTTGCACAAACACAGTGGAATCGCCTTGTCTTTCTCGCAAGAGACTGTATGTCGATTGCAACTGTTTATAACACCACACGATCCGTTGAGGTGGGCGATCGATTAAATGATGTTTATGTTCGATCAAAAGTAAGATATATTTGATTTTGCCTGAACTGCTAGGTCCGGCAGTTAAGATGTTAAAGGGATGGCAAAGATATAATGCCTGTCACCTGGGGCAATCTAAGCATTCATCGATGACTTTGAAAGTGTTGGAAAAGGTAGTGGAGACAGTAGAGGTAGTCATAGTGAAGGTGTTGACATTTTTATTCGAAAAAAGACAAGAGATTTTAAACGTTTTGAAGGACAAGTCTAGTTCAACACATGTTTAAAATGGATCAACATGAAAGACAACAATAAATGCCGAATAGTTAAATATAGCAATAAAATACAGATTACAACGATCAAAGTGGAATATAAACAAGTCTCTGTACAACATGTCTATGGTAGCAAAGGTGTCCAAGAGATAATGTGTAATGTTCTTGAAGTCTCCACATTAGGTACAGTCAAACAGGTGTCATCCCCGAATGGCCTTGTAAATCGGAATGACACAAGTCGATGGGATGCAAGACTTTGTATTTAATCAATCCTCTGTATTGTATAAAGTTTTCCACGCCGATGTGTTCGGTCAGCCATTGCGGGTGCCTTGTGGGAAAGTGACCATATTTGCACACGTAATGATACAGCGAACACACGTCATAGTAACTGATTTCTTCCTCTTTCTCCTCGCCAATGTGGTACAGAAAACAGGTGACATTCGTCCGTCCTACGTACAAGCTGTCCCGTGGGTTTAGACGGTCCACCAACTGTTCACGATACGTTTCAACTCGGGATCAGTTTTCAAACGGTGATAGTACTCGTTTTCCCATATTTTCTAGATTTCTACTCTACCTTCAAGCAAAGCTGACAAGTGGCCTCGTACATGTCTTCCATTGTACGTTGTAAAATTCTGATATTTGGTGTCACGTCGAGGGTAGCAGAAGGGACTTCCGCGAAATAAACAACCGTTAAACTCGTACACGATATTTTATTTTCCAATGCCCATCCATCCACCAAATACCTTCTGACGATTGTGTTGCCTCTGCCGTGGCCGGGGTGTTAGATACATTTGTCTTCCTTATCGCACAAGTATTACAGCCAGCGTAGTGATTTGACGTTTGACAAAATTGGTCGTTGGAGGGTTCATGACAGCCAGGGTGTATTAGGGAATGAATAGTTGGCGATAAACAAAGGAACACGTTTTGGTAATGGTTCATGTTTCGTTCAAAGTATCAACCCCTACGTGTTAGATGAACAGTTCTCAAAGTTTTCCACTGCAGCGCCATAAAATGTCCACCTCGAAACTACAATACATTAACATTTTTTTTTATGAAAGTCGAAGGCGTTCAATCCGTGAGTGTGGTACCAAGCGTAGGGAGCTCATATTGTCTGGGATGTAGTAGTGATCCTCGGGCAAATTGTGTAGGACGGAATGGTGATTGGCTATTAAACAAAGTGTTGAAATAGCCTTTTACCATTTCTGTCATTCCAAACGTTTTAGGCATTTGACTCAAAGGCATTGCCAAGTAACTCATCTAAATTTTAAATTGCAATTGTCCTACATGCATGGAAATTATATTGGCTCAGTTCAAAGTGACTTTAAGACATTCGATACTTTGTTCCGTATAGTATCTGAGAAGATATTGTCCATCGTATCCCAAGATATTGTGAGCCAAAACCGTGGCATAGCGATGGCGCATTCCGTAATATTTGATGTCCTCTTGGCTCCACATCTCGTCGATGGCGTCTAAAATCCATTGGACGAAATCAGCTTGGCTCCAGAAAGATTTCACCTCCTTCGGGAGTCTTGCTGCAGTGAGGACAATGACTAAAATAGGTTCTTGGATGCACTTCAAACACGTTCGACGAGCCACGACGAAATCAGGAACGTGAATGCCAGACCCTTGCACGCATTCAAAATCGGAAATGGCCGTTCTTCTGATCATCTTTCATCCTTTTGATTCGAATGTTGTTTCTGAATGTAGCATTCGTGTTTCAAGTTCAGGATTTGGTAACAAATGTTACATCGTTTCTTTCCTGGACATACGTGAGCGTTGATATTATTGGTACGTATGACTTGTTTGCAAGTAGGGCACAATCTCAGCAGTTGACAAACACTTTTTTTCTGTGAACCTTATGACATTAGATGCTGTTGGTAATAGGTAGTGCTATCCAAACTGCGCTGAAAAGTTGGGCAATACACTCGTTCTTGCTCTTCGTCCAGACAGGGCTGAGAGGCCAAACATCTTGAGAATTTCGATCCACATTGCTTGTGTTGCTCTCTCTTGTTATAGCCATATTTACATTTCTCACAGTAATAACAGTATACCAGGAATCTGGCGATACTAGTAATGTCATCAAAATGTTCATCGTGAAATAGAGGTGAATATATGTTGCGTCTTTGCAATTTTTGCCTCGAATTATCAGAGGTCCGCGCACATTTTGAGAATGCTCTTTCAAATTGTAGCGCGAAGCCAACACGTCTTACAATTGTTGCATTGCAAGAATGCCACAGTGTATGTCTTTGGATATTCCCGCATGCTGTAACAAGAGTTCAGCTTCTCTTCGTTGTTTGGCTCGGTCCGATGTCGAATAGATTTCCAGGCTCTTTCGCACTCTACCTTGTTGTTATCTAGACATACGTTCATCCCACCCCGTTGGCCCTGGCTAAACAGATTTGGTCTGGAGGGTTGTTAATTCAGACGAGGCTCGTTTTGATGCAACAAAAGTTGCCCACCAATAACATCTTTTTTCGCAATGTCCTCTGGGGAAGAGACAGGTGGGTCATGAACATTGTCGCTTTTCCATCTGCGATTTCAAACTTGTCGTTGGATTAATGCACGTGTTGAATCTTGTAGACGACGTTGGAAGGTGTTAATTCTGTCGCTGATAAACTAGATCCAAACGTGTGACTTCAAACTGTTGTGATGCATGGAAAGTCTCAAGCGACTGTATTATTTGGCTTCACATTGTCGTTTGATTGTGGTTTAGAAAGAATACCACACCTCGATGATGAACCCTTCTGCTTTCTCCAACGGTACGTCGGACTTTAAACTTCACCGTTTTCGTGTTAGCCATAGTTCTAAATGTTCCAGAGGAGCGCTTTTCCGTCTCTCCGGTGTGGTTGTACTTTTCAGGGTTTACTGGTGACTGTGGTGGTCTTTCTTTGGATGTAGACTCTTTGGGTCCTTATTCTGACTCACTCATGTCATCTTCAAAATCGCTGTAATGATTTTGAGCAAAGACTTCATCAACTAGGAGAGGCGATACATCACTTTTCTGTCTCTTATTTTCTTCCTCTTTGCGATCGTTTCATCTTGATTGCAAGAAGTCACATGACTACATTTTTAACGCTGTGGATCTCTATATTCATTTCAGAGTAGTGTCTTCCCTTCCAGTATTCATTTCACTCTCAAACCGACCAGAACGATAGAAGTACCGAATGCAGATCGAACTTCTGATCAGAGATTTGCGAGGTGTCATACGAAAGTTTTCTTCTGACAAACCGACGCACGACTCCCCCGCCTTTCAAAATGCACGTCAAGATACTTGCTTTATCTGTAAAAAGAAAGGGCATTGGACTACATAATGTCCAGACAGTGAACAAAACAAGACATGTGTCGGAAGAGACTGAAGTCAACATACCCGTTATCGTTGTAAACATACTAGATATTGGTCTTCAGACTGCCTTAAGAAACGACAGGAGGTAGCGGAAGAGGGCCGTTGAGCACGGGAAGAAGATGTACCCTCCCAAAAGAAAGAACCCAGACACGTCCTGAAGAGAAAAATAGAGAAGAAAAGGAGAGGAGGGGAACATGAGAAAGAAGAGGAGGAGAAACGTGTGAAAGTGAAGACATTCAAACGAGAGAGAGAGAGAGAGAGAGAGAGAGAGAGAGAGAGAGAGAGAGAGAGAGAGAGAGACAGAGAGAGAGATTGAACAAATACACATAAGAAGTCTATGAACTTTTCAAAGTTGTGCTGTGTTGTCATATTGGATTGTAACATTTATACCAGAATATACCAGACAGAAAACGTACCATTTAGTTTGTATTGTTTAGAATAAAGACCTATACTCACACTTTTAGTCACACACACGTATATCATGCGCGCAAGAAAGGGATTTTGTTTGTTTTACTTGATTTTTGGCAAAATTAATACTTTCGCTTTCCGAGAGAATTGGGTCGCCCTGAAAATGACCGATGCGTGTTTGTTTTTAAAAAACAACTCAGGAAAGGGACGTAATCATCTTTCACTGCCTAAAGCCTTTGTCACGGTCGAGGTCTAATTTCTGGGCTGGCTCCTGTTGATGACTCTGTAGAATCACTAGTTTTGGTATCTCAGGCGTAGCAGATGTGTGAACGAGGTTTGGCTGCTTTAAACGAGAAGGTCTTTTCCTGTTGGGTCGTATTAAGGAAATCTAATACAGTTGTTTCAGACTCCTTAACTCTGCCAAAATGTCTAAGCGTACAGTCACTGTTTGACGTTGGCCACCTTTTCCCCATGACAGTGTTTTTTCTTTGCTGCTTCTTCTTCCTGTTGTTTCCTTACTCTTGCCTTTTCTTCTTGCTGTTAATGTTGAAAGAGGAAAGCTTATTTTGCTTCGTTCTGCTGCTGTACAAATTTCTTCAATTCCTATTTCTGTCTCCGTTTAAAGTCCTTGATTCGCGATAAGGAAAGAGAAGGTGGCGAAGACTCTGGTACTGGAACAAATTCATGAGAAGAATAGAGCAAGTCGACTAAATTCTAATTAAAATTGTCGGACTCTTCTATATGTATGTATGTATGTATGTATGTATGTATGTATGTATGTATGTGTGTGTGTGTGTGTGTGTGTGTGTGTGTGTGTGTGTGTGTGTGTGTGTGTGTGTGCGTGCGTGCGTGCGTGCGTGCGTGCGTGCGTGCGTGCGTCTCTAAACATGTTTCTACGTGTCCCTAAAGTAACGCATATACAAGTCAGCCTATAATGTTCCGCCCGATTCAGGTAAGACTTTCCAACATTGTTGCCAATCCCCTTACCGTGACTACACCTCACCTCTTCAATTCGTACTGTCCTATACAACAATACGACGCTTTACCAACCCAATATCCCCCATGTTCAATTTCCCATGAGGCTAGAGCTGCCCAGGGCGATGTTTAAAACCTTAAGGCAAGAGTTGCCCGAAGTGGGGATATTGGATGTATTTTCCCTTCAGGCTAGGGTGACCATCTACACTACTGGTGATAAATAGTCATGACAGGGTGGCTAATATTAGGCGAGTGGGTTTTAGTTCCTAAGGGCAGTAGTAGAGAGTGTGAACAGACCAAGTTTTCGAACAAAAATAAAGCCTCTAATAGTTGATACGATGATGATGGATAGTAAATGTGGGCATGATATATACCATATAACCGGGTGTTAGTCAAAGTGCATAAGAAAACCATTAACATTTAGAACATTTTGTTTTTCCTGATCGCAATACGGAGCTTTTATGTGAAGCTTGTGCACGCTTGTAACATGGGCGGTAGTTCTTTAAATCGTTATGGTCGAGTGTTGGTTTCTTCCGCAGAGGCTTTACAATGGCGGGTTTGAAAAATGATGGGAATTCCCCAGATGAGAGAGATATTTATAACATCAGTTAGTGAAGACAATATTGGATCTAAGCACCCAAGCAGGAGTGATGTTGGAATTGGATCAAGTTCACGTGACTTTGGTGCACCCTGTAACAAGATAACCGGGTGGAATCTTTGGAATCACAACGGAAAACTTTTGACGCTGATATAAATACAATGATGAATAATGAATGACTTGAATGAGAAATACATTAATACGCGCGTGCGTATTTGATCCAAAAATTGGATTCTTAACATAATAACACACTAATGTAGTAAATAAAAATAAAAATAACAAAAGACAAACACAAGCCGAATGATTCACAGAGACTGAAAAATGAAACGATGAATATAGTTTACTCAGCTAGCAAACAATGTAGAATTTTACTCGTATAGTGAAATGACTTCACTCATAGTGAAATTGTGCAAATGAAAAAAGACAGATATGTAACTTATCTTTACAGTCCCTAAAGATACAATAGGTTTTACGAACCCTATAATTATCCCACGGCTACAGTATTACATGCAAGATGATACACTCCGTTATCAGAACACTTTTCTTAAGTTCACCGGCTGCTAAAATTCATCTTTACAGCTGCTACGATTCCTGTGGTTGGCTTTACAGCTTGCACCACGTTGACCTCGATTCCTCCGATACCTGGAACGCTCGTGTCCCTCTAGTCCCTCTCGACAGCCAACCGGACAACACAGCACACTCCAGATACCGGACACTAGACTAGAGGTACTGGACAGCTCTACATCCGGGTCACTCCAAATACTGGACATTCGAGACAATCGACAGCACCGGACAACACGGAACATTTCCATACACTGGGCAGCTCTATAGCTGAATATGTGCGAATCCTTATAGCAGATCGCCGACTGACAAGACTTGTCGTAATGTAAGGAGCTATACATGCGATGAGGTATTTATACACAGGTTATGTCTCTGCATCAAAGGCATTGGGTTAGTCACATCTAAAGCACTTCGCACGTGCGGCGTATGATGAACCGTACTCACTGTTTTGAAATACGACACAATGAACATTAATCAACCTCGAGTATCGTTGTACGACAAACATGAAACTCTAGTACACGAATTTAATAAATAAATAAGAAGGGTTTATACAATTCCGTGACACCCTCTTCATCACGATTTTCCATACTAAATCCATATAGACAGGTTCAAATGCTCCTAATGGTTGTTGCTGAAATTTTGTATCGTAACTGTATGGCGACGGCGAATCAATTGAAATTGTGTTGTCAAGCGTATCTCTAATGGCTTGTACTTTGTCAAGGAAGAAATTTGCAATAGGTCCTGACGGTCTGCTGGAGTGAAGGTATTTGGAAGTACATTTGTTCCTTGACATTTGTTTGTTAGTTATCTCGAAGAACTCTTTGCAGCTGGAACTCTCCGTGATCTTAGTACTTTTGTGGGATAATTTGGCCCAAATGACTATGTTTGTGACTTTCTTCTTAGTAGCTTCAAAGATTTGTATATGAATAGTTAGTCTGGTGGAAAGCCAAAGATTCTCTGCTTTACGGCGGGGTCTTATAGCAGTGCGAATCTGGTCCCTAACGCCGCTATACCACGGAGAACACTTTTTAATTGGTACTCTGCACTTGGTGGTTGGGGCATGTTTTTCAAGCAATGAACGCAGGCAGTTATCGAGTTGTTCTGCTGTAGGATGGAAGAAAGTTGTTTGGTTTTCTTGTATGTCATGCATTAGCTTGGTTCTATTTATCATATGAAGGTTTCTTTTAGTAGCAAATACAGGTGGAGGGTTAGGAACTGATACATCGAGATGGAATACAATGCAGAGGTGATCTGATCCAAGTTTGTGGGATACAAGGGTGAATCGCAGAATATTATCATTAAGTCTATGATGTTGCTGTTGTTGTTGTAGGGTTTAAAGCCATTTTCAGCACAACATAGGCTATACATGGCGGCCAGTATTTATGGTGGAGGAAGAACCAAGGAAAACTTCGGAAGGAACCACCGACCCACGAGAAGCTACCGGCAAGCTTTCTCACATGCCCACATTAGCCGAGCCTGAGACTCGAACCGACGCAGACAGGGGTGAGATGGCAGTGATCCGTAACGGTGAGCGTTTTAGACCACTCGGCCACTCGGAATCCCCATCAAGTCTATCAAGAATCAAGTTTAAAGTGTGACCTAGTGTATGGGTGGGTTGGTTAACTGACTGTTTAAGGTTGAAAACATGAATAGAATCTTGGAGTTTTCACGTGAATAGGTTTCCAGGACGTCAGAGTGAAAGTTAAAACCTCCAAGAATAATTAGGTTGTTTCCATACTCCAGAAGATTAGTAAACTGCTCTGAAAAGAGAGATTCAGTCAGCTTGTTTTTCTACTAGGAGGAGGGCGGTAGAGGCAGAAAAACAGGACTGACCTTTGATCCAGTGTGAGTGTTGTTTGGACTAGTTTAAGCGTCCGTGTACTATCTCCTCTACTTAATAATATCTCCTAACGTCTTCTCTACAATGCCAAATGTTCTGTGTTACCACATTTATCTTTCTTTTCTTTGTTATAGGCCCTTAGTTGTATGCTTTGCTAGAAGTCGAAGATTATTATACTTTCAATCAAAATTTTTAAAATAGGTTTCATGGCGTTTCATGTTCAAGATTGCTACACATTTTGTAACTCCTGGTAGATCACTCAGCTTAGAGTGCTCAAGCATTATCTCCCCTATTTTATCATACTCCGTACAAGTAATTTTATCATTTGCTGTCCTGCAATGGCGTTTATCTCAAGACTGCTTCATGAATAGTCTCTCGAGTTTTACAGGTTATATTGCTCGGAATTTTTTTTTTTTTTTTTTTTTTTTGCCATTTAATACATTTGTGAGTCTCATTTCCAACGCTTGGTCGTTTCAATTCGTAATGTACACAATGCTTCCCGTTATATACACAAAATAAACTTACCATTGCGTCGGGAATGATTTGATTGCTTGAATTGCCATCTGCAGCTTGCTGTCTACAGAAAAAGAAACTTGCAAAGCTAGTCCAAATCGTTTTATTAAATCTACATGTATTAGAAAGCATTTCTGTTTTCCATAATGAAAAGGCAGTTGGAAAATATGTACATCCCGATTGGGCTTTAACTGGGTAACTAATCATGTTAACGGAACTTTTAATGTGGATATTGTCACTGTACCAGTCTTCGAACATCACTGAGACAACATCAAACATATTACAATTCATTTTTCCTAAGTGTATTAATTTATACTAATTTTATGCGTGGTTGATATCAAGGCTTGCTTTAAAACGGAATTCAAACAGCTAACCTTGACCAAGAAATGAGTGGATACTTACATTTTACCTCATCTTGTCCATGCTCATTTCCAAGCCACAATTTATATATATATATATATATATATATATATATATATATATATATATATATATATATATATATATATATATATATATATATATATATATATCACCAAACTAAAGATTTTAAACGGACAAGTAAAAATACAAAAACAGTCAAATACGATATATACGGCATCGCAGAGAAAACAAAATACTATACTGACCGATGTTCCCACCAATAGACTAATATCGCAATCGTCGACGATCAAAGGTAATGCGGGTTATCGCATTATCTCCATTATCAAAGCAGAGGCTGTATGTGCATGTCTCATGTACGTGTATTTAGGGCAATAGTGGATTATTATTGTCGGGCGGACGACTGTTATCTGTTTTTGAAAAGCAATTGTCCTAATTAGGAGAGACGACCTTTAAAATGTAATGAAAGATAATACAAAGATCCCTAGCATATATATATTCTAAAAGTTTGATCCAGTCTATGATGCCAGCAACATGTTTGAGGAGTCAAAGACTTCGTCAAACAAACCAGCAAGTCAGTTGGTTTTTTACAAATGTGACCGAGGACTCGTGTCGTATACCAATGTTAGGATTTTTAGTTGGGCTTAGGATCAACCTCACAGACTGTCGGTCCGGGTCTCCATCTAATATGGTCGGGCTACGAACTGACATTTCAACATTTATCCATGGGGGACCAAACTGAGTACTCTCACTCGAGACGTGAGAGGGAGCAGTAACATGACTCGTGGGTTCACTTAAACGATCCCAATATTAGCCAATCTCTTAAAAGCGTCAACTTTCAAACCAGTAGCTCTAGGCAATATGGTAGTAGTTTGAGTAAACCCACGAGTCATTTTATTGCTTTCTCTCAACATACATTTAACCTTAAGCATAACAGGTGCAAGTAAATGTTAAGCATGAACATACTACGACACCAACTAAATAAGTCTACTCAACGAATGAAGTTGAATACTATAGTCTTATAGGATTGATAATATATAGTGTGTATGTGTGAATGTGTTTTGTGTGTATGTGTGTGTGTGTCTGTCTGTATGTCTGTCTGTGCACACAATGTTCTCCTAAGCTATTAACGATTGTTGATTGCAACAACCTTGAATAATACACTGGTCTATATTTAACAAAATTAACTATACATAATGCATTCTGTATGTAAAGTATATCAGATTTTGTCCTGATGAAAAACGCCACATCACTAGTTACGATCACAGAGAATGAAAATATAAAATGCTAAATCTTATTTTGGTTGGACATCTTGTCATGGTTGGAGGTAAAAATTGGATTTTCATTTCTAATCTACGTAAGGTGCAATTAAGGTGGTGAAATTCGCTGTCACTAAAACGTTACAGACTGTTGAATCAATTATTTTTTTATATATCATACACGTGTAACAGGATGGTCTGGATTGGGAACATATTATAGTGAAGGCATTAAGAGCGATTACGTGAAAACAGTCTTTAAGTTATTTATAACTTCTGTTAGAATGTAACATTTTCAATCACAACTCGTGCACATTCATTCCAACAATGGAAGTAACAATGATGCGTACCGATTTAATAACTGACAAAGAAAATGATACTATTCCTAAATTGAATGAATCATCACAATAAATAAAAAGGAACAATCAAGAACAAATTAATAGAAATTAAACAAGTATGATTCACTAAGACATCCATAATGACGATATTCACTCAAAAAATGATCATGAGGATTTCAAATAAATATCGATAATAACCGTATACGCTCATTGAGCGATATTGACTGCATTCGCTCAAACAGCGATAATGACCGTATTCGCTTATTTAGCGATATTGACTCCATTCCATCAGATAGCGATAATGATCGTATTCGCCCAATTAGCGATATAGACTGCATTCGCTCAAATATCGATAATGACCGTATTCGCTCAAATTCGATAATGATCGCACAAATAGCGATAATAATGATATTCACTCATTTAGCGATAATGACTATATTAGCTCAAATAGCGATAATAATGATATTCACTCATTTAGCGATAATGACTATATTAGCTCAAATAGCGATAATAATGATATTCACTCATTTAGCGATAATGACTATATTAGCTCAAATAGCGATAATAATGATATTCACTCATTTAGCGATAATGACTATATTAGCTCAAATAGCGATAATAATGATATTCACTCATTTAGCGATAATGACTATATTAGCTCAAATAGCGATAAATGTAAGAAGGTGGAAGATATCTTGTGGCGTCCAGTTGATAACCATAAAATATCATACGTCCACCGCTGTCAGATGATCAATGAACCATTACGAATGGTCCACCTTCCCAGCCTTCATAGGAATCCCTTGGCTCTCTATGATCCCTGCAGATTCACTGGTGCCAGAACTTTGGTCAGTAATCGAGATAACCACTGTGTTCCTCCGAGCAAACGTCACCACCTACAGCAGTACCAGGGAACATACCACGTCGCATAGAACCACTTATCAGCCTCCAAACCAGGACCACGTATAAAGCTCTAATGCTGACAACACAGACAGAAACATAAACAAATCTCCACATCTACCCAACACACATCTAACAGACCATCAAACAGTGGCTTGCACAACCGCTCCATCACATCACAAACATCACAGTTCAGACAAATCCCAGTTCCAAGACAACTAGTACCAATTTACAATACTGCTACACGACTGTCTAACAAAGACAAGCCAAACCGAATGTAGACTACCACAAACACGTCTTCGCTCCCAGTAAAACAATGGCAGCCCAAAGAGCTGAAATTATATTGCTTAAAGAACCACTGAAGATGTGTTGTCGACATACTGACAATCTTGTCATATCCTGCAATCAATTTCAAATAGTTTGATATATTATACATGGTATTTACTTCCAAAAATGACAACCACATATTTAATTTACTATGACCCTCGAAGAAGCTTGAATGTAGCTTCATGACGTCAGAACTGTATTCTAACATCACTAGTATATGCTATAATTTTGACATGAAAGAAAGACCTTCGAGAGTATATTTATATGTAAATCAAGAAAGAAAAGTTGGGGAAATTCCATAAGGTTTGAGGCAATAGTGCAAACGTTGCCAAGCATTGGATTAAGAAATGTAAGTCCTTGATGCTATCACTTCGTAACAGTAGACAAAAGTATATATATATATATATATATATATATATATATATATATATATATATATATATATATATATATACTTCACAAGATTATCACAATACTCAGATTCGTATGCAAATCTGCATTGTTGAGTTAGAATCTTAAAAAACCTAAAAGTAACTTTTCGCGTCCAGTAATACAGGCAAGTTTTACGTGAATGCAGTTTATATACTAGCGAACATAAAAATAGAATATACTAAATCTAACAACATTGTATTTTATGACAGGGGTCGAAAGTATCTAAAATTCACAATATTAGAACATTCAAACAAACAATTCTATCCTATAAACACAGATAGAAAAAGAATACAAATCTTACAGTTCACGTATCTCTACATCTGTGAAATTAGATTCTATAATGAGCCTATACGTATATAGGCTATGTTGAAAAGAACGGCTTGTGAGGTCAATATATTTCGGCTTTCTCAGTGTAGCACTTTGTTCATGGTATCACGGTACCAATTGTTTTTCCATATACCGCAGTGCTAATGTTTTGTGAAATAAATATACTTTCTATCCTACTTCAGCAGGCATGTCACACACTGTCACAGAGAACACTCTTAGATTGTCAATTTGACAAAGATAAAACCAGGTACTCCAGTGCATTTAAGACAGATAACTATGCTGGAACCATTGTAATGTCCTTGTCATCTTGATCTCCGTCCTCACTATCTGTTTCGTATTCGTCGTTCCGGTCTTCGTCCTCACTCTCTAAATTTCTGTCTGTGTCCATATTGTTTCCATCATTACGGTCATCCTTTGTTTGTATCCTGACCATGCAACTTACATCCCTCTTCCCATTCCACTCTATTATTTTTTTTTCCTCCTGTCTGTCCCTTGTACATGTAATTTCTTTTGTGGCTTGATATGCATATATTGTATGTGTATATACAGTATCGCTGCATCGGGATGGCAGTCATAGTAACACTTTTTCCTCATTAAGTAAGATTTTTTAAAATTATTTTGCACCCCCTTTTCCTTTGCTTATTATATTTCATTTAGTGGGCATCTGTGTCGTGGTTACCATATTGCCATTCGGTGTATCAGGGTTTTCTATACTTTCCTGGGTTTCCTGAGACTTCTCTTGTCTTTGAACATCTTCTGTGTTTTCCGCAGAGAAGGGTCCGACTTCTGACATTACCTGTAACAGGAAATAATTGTTTCTATCTCCAGCAACTTTTTCATCCTATTTAAACACCAAACAAAAACTAAATTATTGAAATTGCATATGCAAAAGTATTAAATGACACAATAACACGTCAAATAAACAAAACAGCTGAATGAAGTAAAATCAGGTACTAGACAATATAGGTCATCGGCAAGGGCACCACCGGAAGCGAAAGTCAATATTCAGAAATTAAGCAAAATAAAACAACTAAGGTGAAAGGTAGACATATCCTTTAAAAGATTCGAAGAAAAATAAGGTGCAGACATGCCCGTATAAGACATAAAGTTTACAAAATGTAAGAGGGTGTTGCAATTATCAGGTTCCCTTACAGAAAGAAGAGTATATTCTTGTTGAAATGGTCAGGACAAAAATACAAACACACCATGCAACGTGTATCACTGTCTGAATATTTGTTCTGAAATTTACATACATCGATATTTTATAAGACATGTGATCTCATCAAATATCATAGTAATAAATGTCTATTTCACACCATGTTGCAGAGTTACTTATTATTTACCGTCGTTCTTTTTCACGGGGAATGCTAGATTGTTCATTGCAGTTTGTCACTCGTTCCGTCATTCCGTCCGTCTCGTCCTTCCCCTCCAGTTTTCGCATAAGAACTACTTTACGCATTATTGCACTTCATCTAAATATGGTATACAGCTTGAAATTGACAAGACATTAATTAGTTTGGGTCTAATTCATCACATAGTGAAGCTGTAGCCCATGATTTTCAGATGAACTTACTTTCGTTTACCCACGAAAAACTTCTTTAATTAGTAAAAGACATGAATCATTCTGTGCATGTAACTTGATAATGATGTAGGATGATATGGATAAGACCTCGGCTGAGATCCATGTTCAGCGTTTTAAGTCATTATTTAGCAGAGTTATAGACCCTGATTGTCGGCCCTGCCCATGTTTCTATCTCACCACAAAATAGGTCCTTAGTTTGTAATTTTAGCTACCTAAGTTGACAACTTGATTTTAATGCGAATTTGCCTGAGTTTATCATGAGTCTTTTACGTCAATTATTGAACGGAATTACATTGCTGTTTTCAGCAAAAGGAACTTTGATTTGTCTCTTACTTATTATTGGATTGTCTTTATATTCACGAGTTCTCAGGTGTGATCGATTGTCAGTGGTTGACGTCATCATTTAATGTGGCTGCCTTACGACAGGAACTTAACTTATTAAAGTATCACCTAGCGTCTTGCTATTTAAACGCTTTTCCCAACTATTCTCGAATTTATTTATTTATTTGTGCATAAATTTACTTTTTTTACATTATTTCATAACACTTGAATCCAACATGCACAAATTGTTATTAAAGTCGTGTCGTTTTCTTTTTCACTTTTAAGGCAGGGATTTTTACACATTATTTTTAAATTTGGTTGGTTTAATGTGAATAAGAAAATTCACAGATATAGGAGAAAAAATCTAAACTCAAAATTCATACAATAGTTTACAGTAGACATAGAATGTTTACGGAAAAAAATCTTAAAGTATATTTTGATGGTGTTTCTAAAGACTAAACCCATGTATTTCACTACATGCTGATGTGTGCAGTTATCGAAATGTTTCGAATCTTAATAATTTACACATACATGTAGCTGAACTCTTCGATATATGTGTGTACATATAATATTTACACATACATGTTGCTACACTCTTCGATAGATGTGTGTACATATGATACTGCCAACTGATTGTGGGATCTAACATATCCAATATCTGGTTCAATTATTCGTTTACTGGTAGATATCATTTCAAATGACCGCATTAATTTAGTTTTCTCTATTAACGATATAGCGCTGAGCTACTTGTATGAAGAGTTCAAGTCAGATTGTGAATATATTTACTTTCTTTTTTAGCAATTGTATTAAAAATATAATTCAATCATTGAGACTGGAGTCTAGCATTTAAATCGTATTCACAAAGCAACAATAACATACAACAATTCTGACCAACTTTTCAAAGGTCTTCAATCATGGGTGGATTGAGGGGTGGGAGAGGGAGCAAGAAGCAGATGGACACAATGGGCACACCATCCTGCTAAATATGAGCAGGCTACAACGGAGAGTTTCCTTGTGCAACGTCTATGGTGAGTTTTCTTTAAAGTTAGATAATTAAAATCATGGCATGGAAACCCTGTAAAGGACCAAGCTTCTAGCATCTTCACTATATAGGCACCCACTAGGGATTCCACTCCATAGATCCAATGCCTTCATACTATGTCTCCCATCCCACCTACCCCAGCAATAATCCACCCTAAAAATCATGGATACAAATCTCAAGCTCCATGTGATTAATCAATAATTATTTCATTATTATGATTATATTTGCGAATTTAATTTTGTAATAGATCCGTATAATTTCGTACTGCATGACTACTGAGGCAAATATGTAGCTTTGCATCTCGGAAATGGTATGAAATACAAAATAATGACGAAAACAAAATAATTAATGTCGCATTTATCAGCTCTACTCCGTTACCTTCATATATATATATTGAAGGTAACGGAGTACAGTTGATAAATGCGACATAAATTATTTTGTTTTCGTCATTATTTTGTATTCATATATATATATATATATATATATATATATATATATATATATATATATATATATATATATATATATATATTTGGGATCAAGCTTTCACCTTCTATTTAATCATACAGTATCGTCGTGGAAGGATCCATTTTCCAGCAACGAACGCTATGTACATAGTCATGACTTGTGACATGCTAATAACTTGTCACATACTCATAACTTGTGACATACTCATGACTTGTGACATACAAGTTCATGTCCTGGATATTTAAAAATGTGAAACTATGAAATATAAAATGAATTGGTGGGGCCGATATTTAATATTTGTGTGAAATCCCCAATACCCTTGCCCATTTTAAAACAAAATTGAAACACACTGTATGAATATACGTAGTTTAGATAATTCCGTTTGAACGACCATGCTGTATCAGTCAGTAGTCTGCCATATTGAAAATTACATAATATTTACATTATGAAGTTAAGGTGATTTGAAATTTCTTTTCTAACATAATACATTCAAGTCCATATACTACATATTTCTGAAGAACTATTACGTCCAAAAGGCTTAATCTACTTATGAAGAAATGTAAAACTCCCAGAACATTTTAATTAACAAAAGTATAAATTTATTTCCTCAATTATAAATTTAAAAAATTGAAATAATTTACAATTGTTTTTAGTATGAAATCCTAAAATTTTCTAAATGTACTATCGCTTTCATAGTAATACCACAACGATCCAAACATATTCCGAACGAAAGTTCTAATGTGCTTATATGGTAGCATTACATAAGAATCACTTGTCCCATATCCAAAAGCGTTTGCTTGTTCTAGGTAAATGCAATGAAATTTTCCTAGCACAAGTATCCTCGAATATTTCAAGGCAATTCAACGAAGTTCCTAAATATTGAAGTCCTTGAAACATTCGGAATGATCCAGTAAGATACTGTCTGTTTAGAATAAATGTTTGAGATCTATAATATCAACGTTCATTCTATAAATAAATCTAGATCATTTCGTACTCTTATAAGACTAAAATTAGTTGTAGAATAAGAACGCTGTGCATTAATTTCTATATATAATCACCGAATGAGCAGCAAATACAAAGATTTTATTTATTTTATATTGAGAAATACTACGGTAATCAACATCTGACTTTTTATAATATAGCCAGTCACCAGCTCTCTGACGTATCTATTGTGCAAATAATGTTTGACTCTTGTTCTTCATTTGATTAATGAAAGTAAGGGCGTTGTGATCACTGAATACATCAACTAGAGAACGAGCTGTACCAACCTACGCCTCAACGTGTTGCAAGGCCAACATCAAAGCTAAACACACATCCTCTATTATGTAATCATTTCTCTGGTGCTTATTCTATTTTCTATAAAAGTAACAGACTGGATGATCTACATTATTGCTGTCTTCATGCAACAGTATACCTACGTCACTTGTATCTACAGACAATTTGATTAATTTGGTGAAACTTGCAACTGAAGAAACGGTTTACTTTGAGTATGACCTTTAACTTATAAAAAGCCAACCGACATTTGTCTCACCAGCAAAACTTGGTCTTCTTATTCAACACGTTGGTTAGAGGTTCAGCAATCGATTAGAGCAAAAGTTCCGATAATATCCAGCCATACCCAAAAAAATACAATCAGTTGCTTCATACTGATCGTCACAGTGAATTCAGATTGTTTTTATTTGGCTACGTCTGACAGCATGTCCCAAAAATGTAACACATACACGGCAAAAGTCACTTTTACTCAAATTTATTGGCAAATTTGCTTCAATGGGCCTTTCAAAAAAACAACCTTCCAGATGGTTTCCATGTGGTTTTTCAAATTATCATTTCAGGCCATGACGTCGTCGATGTAAGCGTCACAAGTTCCTACATCGGATATTATCATATTCAACAAACCTTCGAAATAAGTGGGGAACATTCACTCCAAGTGGCACTATACTGGTCAAGTCCATATGTAGATACGAATGCTGACATTTCCTTTGCTCTCTCTCTCCTTAAATGGAAGTTGCCAACATTAGTTGAAAAGGTCAGATTTGGAGACAGTTTTGGCATTTTATATTTTGTCAATGCAGTCATCGTTACTGGGATTTGGAAATTTGGAAATGAATCTATCTTAGTGGCATTGATTAATTGTCTGTAACCAGTACACATATGGAAATACGTATCTGCTTTTAGCACTAGAATGCATGTTGAACTCAATTCTACTTGGTTCGATGAAGTCATTGTCCAGCAAATACTGAAACTGTTAAAAGATCAATGTTTGAGAAGATTCGTCCTATATAGATGTAGTTTCAAAGGTGTATAATTAACTATTTCAACGTCACGGATGTATTTGATCGTACTGGAATATAATGGAAATAACGGTTCATATTGGTTAAGTAGCTGTTTCAGTTCGTTCATCTCTTGTGATATCAGATGCTACAAATTTCTGGTCCTGATTGTCAAAATAATTCAAAATTATGAAGATTAGCGACTTCAAAGTCACACTATTCTATCTGATTTCTCATCATCGTTGAAATGTTGTGTGTTTGGGAAAGATACTACTAAATTAAGTGAATACTTTACATGGCTGTCCATGTCAATATAATCAAAACATATAAACAATTTACCATAACACATGTATTCACAATTAGCCACCCATAGATATGAATAATATATTTTAAGCCACTTATTTTCTTCCTAACTTTTTAAAGACCAAATAATACTCTGCAAGGAATATTGAAAATATTTCAAACAGGAAATAAAAAAAATGAATCAACACCTTTGTGTGTAATCTTTTCTATGTCTCTATGAAAACAGATTTTAAAAAAAAACAAAAAACAGATCTTCTACTAAGGTCGGTGTTTAACATTCCTCAAAGGAATAGTCCCTGGAAAACTTGTGGACGCACACATAATCGTCAAAATGTATTGTTTACCTAACATGTTATTAGGTAAATGGCCAACACACTATAACTATTCTACTAATAAGTTCATCAAGCGCAGGAATAGGCTGTAGATGAACTTTGATACCGTCGTATTGGGTTTTTCTACCATTTGTCACGTATGACAAGGTCTATACAATTTAACAAAACCAATGTAAGTTAATACGAGTTGTTTTAGATTATTATGATCTTTTCAGCCCTCTTGGCATTTATAACATCATTTAAACAATCTTTATGTTTGTCATGCATATTCAAAATGCAGTTTCCTTTCTACAATTTCTAAAACTTTGACGATAGACCTCAGGAACGATCTCATAAGCCCTGAATACATAATATTTGGCCACTTCATAATCACACATTGGAAGTGTATACATCACTAGCTTTATTATTAAAATACTCTGCAAACGAAGTCGAATAATCTTCGCCATTTCAATTGACACATGTGAGCTAATAATGGATTACTTATAGCTGAAGAGAAAGTCTAAATTATTCAATTATTTACAAATTTGTAACGGATGATCTGAATAGTCACATAGCTCAAATTATATATGCATTTTAGCAACTTAACAACGTTTACTAGCGTCTGCATTTAATAGTTCAGTATACATTGATAATTTAGTATCATCTTAATTAGTCTTTAAATTTTGACTAATTTAAAATTGTTACCCTGCACCGAAATATCTCTATAAAGTCGGATTTGATTAAGTAGATTTACTATCTATGTCAACACTAAGTTACAAGTTTTGATTGACCTTAATATCAGTACTATACTGACTCTCCTATAACAAGATAACGGTTAAAAGTCACATAGTATCAATGCGATACTGCAAGAAAAACACTGCTACATGTCATCGCGCATCTCAGCCATTGAAAAACATCAGCCGTGTCAACATGATATCAAGCCTACTTATTCAGCTAATTATTCTCTTTATTGCACGTATGTAATGGGAATAAGTTATCTTTTTCTTCAGGTATTCACTTTAAAATGGTAAATATAACTAACTAACTTGATGAAAAGTCTTTCACGGTAAGTTTAATTGAACTTCACTTAAAAAAATGTTTAGCTTTTTTAATCTACGACTTTGAGGCTACGACATTACGATACAGATGTAAGGGGATACATCTATTTTCCATGTGTGAAAACTTCTGACATTTGGTATACCTTTAAAGTTTTGACCATTTGGTCTAAAATGTTCCTGATATTAGTGTAGTTTCTTCCACGCAGATATTAAGAATATTAATCAAGGTACACGAGTTTAATTCAATACATAAGTAAGCTTTCATTTTTTTTAATGTTACGATAACTATTTAACCAACGACGTTACATTGCCAATAGGAGCGTTACCTGTCGTTTGTGTTCTATCATTTTTCGTCTCTCCGGAGAGAGAGAGAGAGAGAGAGAGAGAGAGAGAGAGAGAGAGAGAGAGAGAGAGAGAGAGAGAGAGAGAGAGAGAGAGAGAGAGAGAGAGAATACTCTACTTTGTGATGTTTAAGAGATGTAAGTGTTTCTTTCCTAGGACGAGTTATCATTATAGTCAGAAAACATACATAGTAACGTATTTCTTTAACTTCCCATGCCTATGTGTTCCCATTTTGTTCGTGTTTTGGACCAATTATCAACGAACAGTGCATTGCAAATACAGTAAAGTCTTTACATTTCACAATAATGATATCGACATTCGAATTCAATACATTGCTGTGCTGAAAAAAGAATTAGGCAATCAATGATTTGTAAATACATATTGATTAGATTTTTTTTCTTTAGTTTGAGTAAAAGGAAGTTATTTATTATCTCATCTTTATATCGAGACAAACAATATAATAATATGAGGAATATATTCGAACAATTTTCATCACTATTCGGTAAGTTTTCATTTTTAGATTGGCGCAGTGTTTACTTGATCTCCTGTCGCTCTAAATTGACATGATAAGACGTTGAGTTGTCAATATTTATACTATTTTGTAGCATCAATAATATGCAAATTTATTCATGAAAGAAGCTTATTATGACGTTAAGAAAATATTTCTTTAGAAGTTTCAGGGGCAGTTATAAATGTGTGTGATCTTCCGAGAGATAGACGACAGCAGTTAAACGTCAGCTGTAATTTTAATACCAAGGAGGGATGTACAGCTTTGTACATCTCACGACCAAGCAACTCCTGGAAGTATGAAACAAAAGCCGTTGGAGACATTTGGAATGGTAGAATAACTGGGGATCACAATACTGGTTTGTAACGTTTAATTCCTAACTGAACTGACCCATTTACAAACTTTAAACTCGCATGCATATCTGTATAATATACAGTGTTGATAGCGGCAATCAAGGGGTGATACATTTTGCCATTTCTGAACAGGTGTCGTTTTTAAGAAAGGAAAGTTAACTTAATTGTGAAAGTAAAACAAGAAAAAAAATGGTTTTTAACTGTTATCCTTTACGAGTGGTGTCGTTCAAACGGTAGTGTACTATAAAATAGGTTTCATTGTATGCTCTGATAGTATGTCTGCCTTTTGGTTCAAAATGTTAACACTGAACCCTACAATTCCACAAACGTTTGTTTACGTTTCCTGAAACTACTACACGTATATTTCAGCGGTTTAATGTTCAATATATAATTCTAGTCAGTAATAGTTTGAGAAACTTATCTTTGCACATGAATTGAAATATCAAACGTTCTCGATTACATCATATTCTTTATTCACATGGAATGCGATGAAGTTAAGTGTGGATTAATTTGTACGTTTTACAACTTAGATCGGTTTACGTCTCTTACATTTAAATATGTACTAATTAAACACCTACATTTTATGACTTGAGATGGCTTGAGTAAACAATAATGAAATAATATACCAATCGAACCATTAGCTCAAATATTTGACATACAGTTACTTAATTGAATATTGATATATGTTCCTCATTTGTGTTTATCAAATATTGTAGTAGAAATTCATCCTCAGTAGAAATTCATCCTCAGACTGATAAGGGGGTAATGTAGAAATTTTGTAATCTTATGCTGCTTATTCTTGTATTTGTTTGGGTTTTGTCTGTTAGTTTATTCGTTAATCTGAGGTATAATCTTCAGTGCTATTTAAGACATGATAAAATCTCATTAATCTACATACCCGTAAGCTGAAAAAGCATGAAGTCATTTTCAGATAGCTGCTAGCTGAAACTAGAAAGCACTCACCTCCATTCCAACGCAAACAAACAAAAACAAATGTGATAATGTCGCTCTGTATAAGATACAAGAACAACTCTTCAGGTATCAAGGATTTATTTAGACTTGGAATCCAGATATTGACTTGCTATCACTTGAAAGCTTGCAAACTTTAAACTTTATTTGAAAAATAACAACGAGATTACATTCCTACACAAACGGAAAAATGATAAAACAAAGTGGACAAAGATACCTTATTGATATGTCGTTATGTAAGTGCGTTTAAAGGGTTGTCGGATTTCAAGCATATAGATGTTGTGATCGCATACTATTTTACATAACTGTAGTATTTTATTATTTCTTGCAGTTAAATCTGATCTTTCTTTATCGCCAATATTTCATACATTACTAATACTATCTGAGAAACATACATACACTCCTTTAGCAGCAGAGAGGGTGAGCCGGACAACATTTTTAAACAAGTTTTCACTGAAATCAGGCTTCTATGGCCAAGATGTGGTGAATCGGATACAAGTTTTCAATGAAATCAGGCAAATAAATCATTGATTAGGCAAAAAAAAAATCAATGAAATCAGGCAAAAAATAATAATGAAAAATCAATGAAATCAAAAACTTTTCAAGAGATTACAACGTCGTTGTCACTCACCCTCTCAACCGAATATTTGATCCAGTCCGATACGATATCGTGTCCCCCTTCAAGACTTTACAAACAGACTTATTTGTAAAACCTCCTCTTGTAAATCAATCAGATTATTAGACTGGTCAGTGAGTTTGAAATTAATTCTGGTTAATGAATTATTATGACATCGCATATAGACTGGATTCACCGGAGACTCGATTATTAAAAATCCTGGAGGAGCTATTGGTGCAAATGAATACAAAATATATCCTTGCTGAGCTTGATTTGATCGTTCTAAATTTATTTGATAGCTTCCTTCGATAACATCACATACTAAATTGATTGCTATCACCGATGAAATATTCACATTGAACGGAGCAATATGCCTGCCGCCGCCATCTGGGTCATTATTGTGTGTCAGGATAGTTGATGGTGTTTTTTTCCATGTGTCATGGATTTTTTTGAAACCTTCATCGATGGAGTCACTGAGATGTTTTGTTAGTTGTGGTACGTTATATCCTGGTAGTTTGAATGTTGGAATATCTCCTATGCGGATCTTATAGTCTATTGCAAATACATCTCTTGTTTTAGGACTACTGTCACCTAATACCTCTTGAATAATTTGTGAATGAAATGTTTCCATGTCATTGATGATTTTGTTACATGTTTCTACGACACTGATAAATTCATCTCGGGTGAGAGTACCGGATTTAAGAGATATTAACAACAGTGAAATATCGTTATTGAAAGCTGTGAAATTTTCAGTGATTTTATCCCGGTTAGCAACTTGATGAATAAGTCGTATTTTTTCATCATATTCTACTCTAATGAAAAAATACGACTTATCATAATCTCTATAACTCCTTATTGGATTATCAGATTTTATCCTGTCGGTGATATAATCAGTTTTTTGTGGTTCTGGTAAATCAACGGTTTTTCCCCCGGGTGGTAATTCAGGCCAACCTAACACTGTTCTTATTGAGCTTTGATATATATCTATGACGTATTCTTCTGAGTTTATTTCAATGGCAGATGACAGTGTTGGCTCATGAACTGTTATAGCTATTTTTGATTCTGCTCCAGTAATCGATTTTATTCTACGCGCGAATTCATTATTGATTTGTTCGATTTGGTATGACCCTGTTGGTATCGAAACGACATTCCAGTCTGGAGTCCCGTCGGGTTTATTCTTATTTGCAAACACTAAAGAATTATTGGGTTGTTGACCACCAAATGATTTTGATCTGATATTTGGCCAACTATGGTATACTCGTAATTTTGCTAGCGCTATCTCCTTCACTGGGACCGGAGAGGGGAAATTCACACTGAATTCTGGATTCGTTGAGGTTATTGAGATCATGCTGGTTTGTACTGGGTTCGTGTTCTCCACTATTTGTTGAAGTAATTCCATCTGTGTTGTCATCGTTGCTATACTCATGATGTATTTCTAATTTTGATATTGCGGAATCATAGACACGTATCATCACTGAGAACTCACTATCTGATATCGTTGAGGTTATTGAGATCATTCTGTTTTTTTCCAATTCCATCGGTGTTGTCATTGTTATTATACTCATGTTTTTGTATTTCTAATTTTGACATCGCAGAATCATATATATCTACCATCGCTGAAAACTCACTCTCTGATATAATTGTATCATCGAGAGATGACGATATCAATGAGGATAATTGCGAGCATGCAGTGGACACAACATGAAATTGAATTATGTAGTCTTGTAGTTTCCGTTGGCTGCATGATGATATTTTTTTTGTGATTATTGAAATAATTCCAGCGATTGTTGTTGCCGCAGAAATGCAAATCGGAACAGCTATCGGAGCCATCATTGTCACTGAAGATAGTATAATTCCAGCTCCGGTGATTACACCACTCACTGAATACACAGTAATATCAATTGCGGTAATTCTCCTGCGATATTTTTTAATTTTCATTGCATACTCCTCAGACAGGGTTTTGAGTCTAGTTTGATACTCTCTGACCTGATCATAACGATATTGCGATGATGAAATCATTTTTTATTTTAAATACGCTAGCGTTTTCAATTACGATTTACTTAAATCCGCTACGAATTCCACATACCATGTTGTTGTAACCCTAACCAAATTTGTATCAGTATATGTGATTGTGAACTTTTCAGTTGTATTCTTGTCGATGATCGTTGAAATCGTATTATTGACCCCGGATGAACTGGACGATGAAATATTAAATTGAGTCAATGGTGTTACTAGTGTTAATCGATAAATACCCTTGACGGTTGCAGTGATATCTAATTTGTTGTTTGTAGGTGTCCACTCAAATGATCTGTGTTGGATTGTGTATACTAAGTTGTTGGTTTTCGCATGAGGAATTTTTGTTTTTTCAATGACTGTTATCATCCTCGAAATATCACCTTTGATGGCTTCGGTGAAGGTTTTCGTCTCATCGATGGATTTTTTGATATCAGGGAGTTTTAGTTCAATTTTATCGAATGTAGTTCCAATAAATTTATCAATGATATTTCTACGAAATGCGGTAAACTGTTTTATGTGTTCTTCGGTTTTAGATTGAAGTGTTGCTAGTTCCAACGCAGAATCGTTGAGTTTTTTAAATTGATCTGTAATCGTCGAAAACAGTACACATGGTTTGAGTTTACCCTGATCGGAAAATAACGCGATAGTATCCTCGATTGCGTTTCGTTGTCGTGTTAAAATATCATCCAACGACACATCACTGGTTTTCAATTTACCCTGTTTGTCCTGAAATACAACTATTTCATTCGGGTCAACACTTGTTAAATTTAACGTCTCAGCTATTTCATCTTTGATTTTTTTTTTAATATCACCCGTTGCAGTGTCATCGGGTTTGGGTTTCAGAAGTCTTCCCCAAATATCAATCATGTTATTGTAAAACTCTTTCTCTCTCTAAAATCGTTTCGATTTCCAGCGACTACTAGTGTAGTCATTTACGACAATATGAGGTGGTTTTCTAGATGCTGAAATAGCATCAAGGACATTTAATACTTCACTGCCGCATATTGGTGGGTCATTGATTTGTTGTGTTGGTAGCGTAGAATACCAAGTCTTCATTGGAAAATTTTTTATATAACGCAAAAACTCTTTTGGCGGGGCTAATCCATATGAATCGAAATAAACAATCCCACGTGGATCAATAGCGTATGCAACCCAGTGAGTTCCAGGTCCGGTGCTGTTATCGAGATTAATAATACCTGTTTCAGTGTTGTTTGGTTGATGTGGTAATTGATCTTTCATAAAAACACCTCTGAAATTTTTAATCGCTAGGTTTTTAGCAGCATCCATTAAATCAAAATTGGACATGGGAACCATTAATAAACCGTTCCTGGTAGTCTCAGGCCTGATCCGTGAACGGATCTCCCGCTGTACCATGAATACGGGGTTCCTGGTAGTCTTAGACCCTTTCCGCTGTACCATGAATACGGGGTTCCTGGTAGTCTTAGACCCTTTCCCCTTTTTTTATAACCCTGTCCAGTTGCTTTTTTCAACGCCATTCCTGCTGCAGTACCAACGGCTCCTAACGCCGCTGCTTTAGCTACTGCTGGGGCTGCTGCTGCAATCAATGCTGGTATTGCAGCTAACAATGGAAATATACCATCCGTTTTCATCATATTTTTGATAGCAGCCGCAGAAAGAGTAATCTGAACACCTTTTTTGGCTGCAAGTGCATCATTGAAATGTTTTATTTGACGAGTTGTCAGTGATAATTTATTTGCACCACCAGTCATTTGATTCGGTTTCAAAGTGATTGTGGTTCCACATTTTTTAGCCGATTCTGATTGCAATTTTTTGATTTGACCAGGAGTTAACGCAACACTAATAACACTATATGACATTATGCATAATAGATTGATTCTAATGGAAAAATCGTTCAAAGATTTTCTACTGGGGCATCTACCACTCTCATTCTTCCACCAACACCTTCGAGTAGCATTGATTTATCACTGAGAATGACAGCAACCGCTCTATAATTAGCAATACCACCAGGGGTTACACGGGCTCTAAAATGTATATCAACGACAGATTGTCTCATCAAATCAAGATGTTCCAGAGAAAAGTAATAAATCGGATAGAGGCTTTTGAAATGCAATTGTGATATTTGTAGACCGGTATCCACATTTTGATCACGTGCCATAAATGACAACAATCTATGATAAACTCGTGCAATATGATTTTCTGTGTAATCAAGTTGTATATCCTCGGATGGTTCCTGCTGGCCGTTTATTCTCAGTGAGACCTCTCTAACACCTAACTGATCAAATATCATATGGCTGGAGAGTTGATTGCCAACTCGTGTGTTATCCTGTAGCGCAATAAATATATGACGTGGCGCAGCAACACCTTGTTTTGATGCTAGGTTCCACGTGAATAACCCGTTCAGCTCTGATTGCTTCACATCTGTACTCACTGATAACCAACTCAACAACGACTTTCCCCCTTGGTCCATAAATGATAGTAATCGTTCTTCTGCGGTGAATGCTGGAGTCAACACTGGCATCCACAATGATATTTTTGTTAAATTGACTTTACCGGCATCATCATTTATATGTGCTGCAGCTGGGTTTGCTGGAATCCTCCAAATTGCGTCATTATCATCACCCTTTCGTACAAGCGATACTGTATGCTTCGCTCCGTAGATAACTTTTCTGACATTTCTACAGAATCCAAAAATATGATGCAGTGGAATCGCGCATGAAAATGATTTACGCGCTCCTTGCAACATTGCGTTTCGTGTTGCAGCTCCTAGATTGAAATTATCATCTTTGTTTATAATCATATTCTCGACATCAGCATTAGCATTACCAGCATTATTCTTTGGTCGTCTTACAACAAATTGATTTCCACCAGCGGTATTTGTAACATCTTTTGCAAACATCATAGAAGGTCCTGCTGATCTTGTATAATCATCAGAATATCTCGCTAGCCCGATTATTGTTGTAGCCACATCAACATCACGATCTATCGACTCAATTTCTTTTCCATCAATGAGATATCTAGCACTCTCAAATAGCGCCATAATACCATTATTGACAAAACCGACTTGAGTACCAGCTGGATACGGTGCTGGTACAGCAGCAGTATCAGCAGCTGTTACAATTTCTCCTTCGATTTCAATAAACGCTTCACAGGGCAAAAAGTATTTACTGGTATCATGGACTTGAAGATCAATTCTTGCTCGACTATTTGAGTCTATGGCATGATAGGCGTAATATTGATAATCGCGTACAGAATCATCCTTGCCAACTGGGGCGTCTATATCAAATGCTGGATCACGTGACTTTTTGAACATTTTATTCTATTTATCAGAGTCTAAATCGGATTTTCAACGCTAGCGTTTTCTAAAGCCACTTCCTGCTATCATATTTAAGTCGGGAGTTAAAGCCATTGACGCTAGTTTTTCATCTACTGCGTTATTTATAATTTTACTAACACTTGCAGGCATTTCTTCTGTGGACGGTAACGGTTTCTTTTTTCGCCTGACTAATGATGTTATTTTATCCTTCGCAGTTGAAAACGCCTTTCCTGCAAGATCTCCAACAGTACTAATACCCTTATCACGAATAACATCAATGGCTTTCATTGATAATTGTTTAGCTAACGGCATCACTTTTGGGGCCATTCTTGAAAAGAATCCTAAAATGGTATTGCCGAGGCCATCTCCATAGTATGCTTTATAAACTGGAAACCGTGAATTAACTACATAGACGAGGGTTGGTTTATCATGATTGTAATGTATGATCATTATTATAAAAACACTAGTGTTTTCAATTGTTATTTAATCACTATGATACCCATCTGCTAACTCGTCAATGAAATCTCGATATGTTTTGATATCCATGATACCGCCGGCAAATAACCGTCTACAGATATCAGCTGCTTCATTAATTATTTCTGGAGAGTTATTTCCAGCTCGGAACCCTCCTACAAGAACTTCTAATCGTGATATATCATTGATAACACTATCAGGACAGAAACTAATCCTTGGATTTTGCAGTCCACTTCCGCTATAACCAGCTGCTTCATCTATTTTTTCTAAATCCGTTTCTTGTAAATAATCATCATTAGGTTCTTCTTGTTTTTTTTTGTCTTCGTGTTGGTGTTTGACGTCGTTCTTCTAAATCATCATCATCATCATCAGGTGGTAGTTGTTGTTTTTTTTGTGTTCTTGTTTGTCTACGTGTTGGTGTTTGACGTCGTTCTTCTAATTCTCGTTGTCGCTCTTCTATTTGTTCTCTTTTATAATTACTAATTCCCCTTTGAAATTCCTTGTACCCCATCTCATCCTTATTCAAACGACCAATCCCTTTATTTAGTTTATACAAATTATCGGACCAATCATTACTTGATATTCTATCATTCTTATACTCGTCCTTTAAAAAATCTTTTTTTGAATTATAGCTTTGAGCAGCAAAATCACCAAAGGCTTGATAATCCTTTTGTTTCAATAAAATTGGTTTTTTTATTAATGTTTTAGCATGATCAGTAAATTTATCCAACAGAGAAACAGTCGTTTTTTTCGGATCAGTTTGTTTTGTTTGTTCAGTTTTCGCTGCTAGTTTTTCAAGTTCACCAATAACAGATTTTCCCGTCTCGGGATCATCTCCCAGTATAGCACGCTCTACCCCTTTCGTTGCTGTGGTTACTGGTTTAAACAACTCTTCAGACCCTAAAGCAAAATCCGTTTGTAAACTCTGTCGTTGTTGCAGTTTATTCCTGACAGAGTCACGAATTGGTACAAATCTCCTGATTGCATCCAGTCGTTCACGAGCCAATCGGGTTGTTAATGCTTCATTGACCATTATTTGAAATCGCAAACCATTTTTCAATTGTAAAACACTTGACATGTCGGATGATTTTTAACACCAGTGACAAAGTCACCGTGGAAGTGTTATTTGATTGTTTTAACATCTCTATCAAGTATGGCGAAAGTGTGGAATTATAATTGTATATAAAATAATTAATATCACACTTTCGCCATTCTATTTTTGACATACCCCTTGAGGGTCGGCTAAAAAAAATATGGTCGGGCAATCAAAAAATGATAATGGTCGGGTAATCAAAATTGTTCATTTTCTTGAATTAACGCCCGTAGGTTTCTAATTTTAGAGTTGACTTCTTTTTTCAATTCGTATTCGTTACCTAATTCTTTTCGTATCCCTTCTACGATAGTATACAACGGAACGAACATACTGATGTCACTGGAAAATGAAAGAGAGTCTTTAATAGAATTCTGAATTCTTTTGATGAGTGCATATTTCTTGGGTAGCATATATTTATTGTTGTTAACTCCGTATTCTATATCCTGAAAATCAGACACAATTTGATCAGGATTTAACCCATCTGATAGTTTGATATCCTGATTTTTCAATTTTGCTATTTCAACTATGATGCTATTCATGTTTTCAGAATTCATTATTCTATAGCAATGACATATCTCTAATTGAAAAATACATAACTAAATCGAACTTTTTGTCCCGTCCCTTTTGAAATAGCCGATCGACAAACTCCCTCTGCAACTCTTTGAACAGAAGTTGGACAAATATCGAAGTGCCTACCGGCGCTGGTTATTGATTGAAATATTTTCTCTTCGTTAGTTATTGTATTCAAAGATTTCACAGGTCTCCTCCAAACCGTTTTGCATTTTCCAGTCTCTCCTCGTTTGGAATTCTCACTCAGTGTGATAGCCTGCAGATTTGATACAGAATTATTCTTTGGATTAGAATCCTTGTGATCAATAACAAAACCATTTTTGATTAATCCATTAAAACATTCATACACGAAACGATGATTGTGATAAGTTTTCTTTCCAGCGCTAAACCTCAAATACCCTTGATTACTCACAAAACCGACCGGTTTTTTCAGCCTACGGTTTCTTACAACACCATCACTGGATGCTTCATAATTTGTAATCACTGGATGTGGTCTGAATTCTTGGTTCATATATACTATTCTATTGTTTGTCTAATTCATTGTTTGGTTTAATGATTACATCACTGGAGAACCTTTCGATGTAGTCTTGCGGAGTTCTTATGATTTTGTCAGTGACGTTATCAGGGTCAAAGACTTTTTCAGGGTCATAATTTCTGATGGATTGTCCATTTTTGATTCTTTTATCATAATAACGCTTCAATTCCCTATATCGCTTACCACCGCAATCAATACACAATTGTGATCTTCCCTTAACCCCAACCCCACATCGAATACAGGGTAACGGACCAAGTCTCCCATGTCGAAAACTTTGCATATGATACCTACAGTACTCATTTTTTCTGCATGATTTGTTACACGGGGTTACATTTCCCATCATGAGCCATTTGCACTGGTTCATTATATATAAAACTTTCATTTAAATACTTGTTTTATGTATAGCATGAAGGAGTTCAAGAGATTGACTTCGAAAAATGCTAAATTCAATACCGATAGAGAGTTTAAGAGATTGTTGAAAATCAGTCCTAAATTTAATATCGATAGACCTAAAAAAACGTCCAATAGACAGAAACAACGTCCAAAACGTCCAAGAGACGGAAACATGAAAGAGTTTAAGAGATTGTTGAAAATCAGTCCTAAATTTAATATCGATAAACCCAAAAAACGTGTAGTAAACAGAAACAAACGTGACAAACGTCCAAAACGTCCAAGAGACGGAAACATGAAAGAGTTTAAGAGATTGTTGAAAATCAGTCCTAAATTTAATCGCGATAGACCCAAACAACGTCCAAAACGTCCAAGAGACGGAGGCATGAAGGAGTTTAAGAGATTATTGAAAATCAGTCCTAAATTTAATCGCGATAGACCCAAACAACGTAACAAACGTCCAAGAGAGGGACCCTGGAAGGATGCTCAATTCAATCTTGATATAGTTTCTAATACACCCAAGAATAAAATTCTTGATAAAGCCATCAGAGACTGTTTTAATGAATTCAAGCGTGATGGAGCATCTTATTGTTGGTCAACATTTCGAATTGATGGTGTTGTTGACGCTACCATGAATGATGAAAAAGCAGCAGTGATCATTTCACGTCTTGGGGAAGAAAGTCATTTTTTCCGACTCAAATTCATTATCCGTGAGGATGGAAAATGGATTATTAGGGATAAATTTGAACCCATCTTGAAGGGCAAAAAAACTATCACTGTGAATCAGGATTCCAAACCGGGAATTTTGACCGGAATTGATAAACCCTACTACGAAAGATCTTATCCTGTCACAGCAGTTGTTTACGGGATCTATCCGCTCAATGAAAAACCTGATATCGCAAAACTAGCACCCATGAAATATTCGACAGGGCTCAATTGTGTAGCAGAACGAATAATAGAACACTTCACAAATGCGTCCCGGGGGAATAAACTCACTGATCTAAGACGAAAAAAAATAACCGAATGGGAGTTCACGGTAAAAGAGCATGGGGCAACAATTCAGGATATAACTAAATTAGAAACATCATTGAGATTTCCAATATCAGTAAGAACAATCACCGGAGAAGTATTAAAAGAACCGAAATATCAATCAAAAAAAGGAAACCCAATTGAAATTATTGATCATAATGAACACGCGTGGTCATCTGCAGTAACAATATTCCCACGGGATAGAACCGTAAAATATCTATCCCAAACCGAAGAGTTTTTTTCAGAGCAGAAATTATTTGATGCTATTTACCATTTGAGTAAAAACGATCCTGTGTCAGTGTGGCTATTTCATAGTACTTCAGACGAAGAATGCAAATTTGATCAGTTTGTAAGGCCCAACGGAGAATTATATCGTACCGAAGAACTGCATAATCAAATGAAACAACTAGCTAGTGAGTTTTCTGAGGACGGGGAGGAAATCGAAGATCAATTATTAGCAAACTGTTTTACAGTACCATCCATTGCAGCACATTTTGCTAGAAAGAAAAACGCGTGGAAACCAACACGGAGTGAGTTCTTATCAGATGTCAAATTGTCCTGTCTTGAATACGGCCATGGAGGATTATGGAATACAAAATACACCGCTGATACCGTTATTTCAGTTGATATGATTGCGTGTTATCCAGGAAGTTTTCTTGGGTATGGAGAATGCAAGAAATATTTCAAACGATTTGGACACCCTACACACGAAATGACCCGTGTTGCTATTAATGGACCACTGCCTGATTTTGATTTAACCGGATTCGCTTGTGTGGTATCATTTGAAATGGCTGAAGGACTTCATCCGTGTAGTTATCTTTGGATTGGTAAACACATGTCTGAAAAACACTGGATGCCAATAGTGTTATTACGGTATATGATTGATTGTAAGATGTTAAAATCATTAATTGTCAGTGAAGCAATAATATCCTATCAAGCACAGAAATCAGTCTGGTTACCACAACCTGATCTAGAAAAAATAATTAGCGAAGAGCGAAAACTGTTTCCTGATTTTAATGAACAACAAATCATGGATTGGTCCCAACAGTTATTTGAAATCAGAAACAATGAAGCAAAAAATCTTGGACGAAGAATAATCGGTAAATTCACTCAGGGTGGCAAAGATGACAATACGAGATATTCTTCACGATTGATTATAGACAACGCTGAATACGATTTTGTAATGGCGGATTTAACGAATAAAGGCCTATATGTCAATCGTAAGGACGCATTTATGTCCGATGGAACCAAATTGGGTACAATTGTTACTTACAATGATGGATACAATCCGCAGTACACACATTTGAGAGCTTCTATGCTCGGTTATGCTTCTATTAATCTGTTTTCGATGATCAATAAATTTCCTAACACCGCAGTTAGAGTTGCCACTGACTCATTTTACATAAACAGCAAAATGGTTGATTTTAAGGCTACTGGCAACGAGAATTGGGGATCATGGAGAATTAAGAAAGAAATGATTCATGATTATATTCCATCAGCAGATGTTACCATTGAAAATAATTACTTAGAAAGCAATCAGTGTTCAGAATTTTCTAGTGCACCACCGATTTCTGATCCAATATGCCTGTATAAAACAGTTTATTTAAACGGTTGTGGTGGGTCAGGAAAAACAACCCGGGCAATTGAGTTATTTCGTAGAAACGCTAGCGTTTCTAACATGATTGTGCTAACACCGACTCACAGACTTGCAAGAGAAATGATACAGAGAGGGGTAAATGCCTGTACCTATCATAGTTTTTTCCGATGGAAAGGAGATAAATGGACTCCTGAGCGCATGGGAGAGAAATTTATTCCTGAAATTATCATTTGGGATGAAATAGACACAGTGTCAGAAGATGTCTTAAAAATATTTCTTGAGTGGTTGTTATTGAAGAATACAAAAGTCGTCATGTGCGGTGATCACGGCCAACCACCACCATTTGTCGGTGCATCTCCCCATGAATGGCTAAAGGGTTTTGTAGAATACTATGAAGAAATTGATACCGATCATAGATCACTTGATAATGAATTAAAAGAATTTAAGAAATTAATTAGATTACAACCGGATAGAATCCAATGCGAAATAGCGCGTGAAGTGATTTCAGAAACTCCAATGAATGATTTCTGGGAAACATGGAGACCAAATGATTTGATAATTGCAAGTAGAAAAATAGTCAGGGACACACTTCAGATGAAGTTATTTGAATTGCATAAAGAAAAATTTGCAACGCTTCCAGTACCCCTTTGTTATAGGCCATCGGATACACGAAAACAGAACATTGAAGTTGATATTCCAGGACAGAGTGAAAAGCAGATTCTCGTATTAAATGATATTGTGCTGGTTGATATCAATGTCGTTGAAGATGCATTGCGTGCTAATAAATCCCCATGGACGCTAGGATACGCAGCAACAATACACTCTTCACAGGGATTGACTATATCGGATACAATTGTTTGGATGGTAGATAATCGCATCGAATGGTCGAATTTAGTCTATCTTTCAGTATCCAGAGTACGAAAAATAAATCAACTTCGAAGAATTGTTTTCGATGATAATGACACCACAATAGATGATATTGATATTAAAATGATTGATAAAAAACTCTCCGGTTACAAACAACAGGACAAAAAAAAACAACGAGAATTTGATATTGATGCTGAATTAATAATCACTTTGAAGCAACAACAGAATAATCACTGCGCAAGTTGCAATTGTATAATGCGCTGGCAGTATTCGGATAAGGATCCTCGCCAATTTACCGTTGACAGAAAAAATAATAGTCTCGGTCATGTCAGAAACAATGTGATGTTGACTTGTCTTGAGTGCAATAGACGCAAGGGTGCTAGTTAAGACCATGCGGTGGCAATTGAGTATCCTCGGGTATTATTTGTAATTGTTGTCTAGTAAAAACCCGCTGAGGGGCAGTTGAATCCAGTTTATAGACTGGAGGTCTACCCGTAGATCGTGTTATACTAGATATCTTATGTGTAGTAACACTCCAAATAGGATCAGTAGCTCTTTTTCTACCCCCTTCAAGCTCTCCTGGTTCATATAAATACCTCACAATGACATTACTACCAAGAATTGGTTCGGAAACGCTAAAATCTTTTTGTGGTTTTTTCAGGTATTGACTTCTTTTTAATCGCATTGATAGGTTTCATGTTGATTGTTCTAGTAATCTCGTTATTCAGTGCAGTAATCACAGCTGGTAACCTTTTAACCCATTCACGGGATCTTTTTTCTTGGATGAATTCTTTTGCGTATTGATATCCAAATAACCGTTCAGCAAGAGTCCGATTAAATCGTTCTACAATTGCCTGATCACGATGCAGTGCAGTATGCCCCCGTCTGATAGTGACATTGTGATATTTCATTGTAGATAACACTACACCCTGAAATTCTTTGCCGGGATCAATTTGTAATAGATTTGGCCAGTGCAGAGGACCTCGTCGATAAATCCTTTCAAATGCAGAAGCTACTTCAGTGGCCGATTTTGTTTTTAACGGCTCTGCTTCTTTGTATCGACTTGCAATATCAACTACAGTTAATGTGTATTTGTAACCGTGGTCATGTGGCAAAAATAATAGATCAGCCTGATGAACTTCATTAGGAACAGTCACATCAAAATGCGAGACATTAATTTGTTTAGGCGGTGGTAGATAAATTTGCCATAGTGCCTGTTTGGATAACCAATGAGCCGCAGTGGTTTTTTTCACCTTTGCAGCGCTAGCGAGTTTATGGATTGCAGCGCTACCCCTCCAGTATCCTCTTGGGGAGTAATAAATAGATTCCATGTTGTTATTAATTACCAGCACCTAACATCAATTTACTTTTCATTGCCGATTTGATCAAAAATGAAGCCAATTTTTCTTTGAAGGATTTATCAGGAATGGCATTCAACGCATGAATTAATTTCACATCTGCTAGATGCATGTGTTGCAAATTGCTGCTTTTATAAGCGACATCATGAAGGTGACACGCCTTATCAATGGCGTTTATTGGTTCTTCGCCGGGGTTGGGTTGATTTTGATTATTGAGTCTGATATCAAGTCTTGTTCCCGGTCCACAGTAACTATACCCTGGAAGGTGTTTTTCTCCGGGGTATTTTGCCCATGGAGTTCCAGGGAGTTTAGCTAACTTGGCAGCGATATCACCTCCTCGTTTTTTTTTAAAGGTTCCTTGGGTTTAGAAACAAATCTAAATTTCTTTGTACTACACTGTACGCATTTACCAGAAAGCGCTGATCGGTTATTTTTAGTTGTAATCGTCGTCAAGTCATCTGTGCCAGTACGCGCCTTACACTTCACACAATATAGATCCATAATTTATGTATAGAGATATGAATATAATTGATTTTTCAGCGACTAAAACAAGAGAACCAGTGAAGCATCATGCAGCGCTACCAAACTCTATCCGCGCAATTATAATCGGGCCATCTGGATCAGGCAAGACGCAATTGTTGCTCAATTTAATAATGAGATGGATGAAGTGGGATAAGTTGTATTTAATTGCCCCTAGCGTAGACGATCAGCGATGCTATGAAGTGCTAAAAGATTTTAATGAAAACGCTTCAGAGATTGCTGGTGAGGATGTTATTGAATTTATAACCGATATTGACGAGGCACCATCAGTAGAAGATCTTGATGGAAGTATTAACAACATGGTAGTATACGACGATGTCATGTTAGATAAACAAAAAAACCCTGCAAGGATTTTTTCCAGAGGCAGGCACAAAAACACGGATGTGATCTATGTCACTCAACGCTACACACAAATACCAAAAGTGATTCGCGATAATTGTAATGTGTTGTGTGTGTTTAATGGAGTTGATACACATACGCTACGAAATATTTGGCAGACATGGTGCTCCGATATGGACTTCAATCAATTTAGAAATTTCTTTAGTCATGCTCAGTCTGCCCCACATGGATTTGTAACAATAAATTTACATGACCCTCGGACACGATATCGTATCGGACTGGATCAAATATTCGGTTGAGAGGGTGAGTGACAACGACGTTGTAATCTCTTGAAAAGTTTTTGATTTCATTGATTTTTCATTATTATTTTTTGCCTGATTTCATTGATTTTTTTTTTGCCTAATCAATGATTTATTTGCCTGATTTTATTGAAAACTTGTATCCGATTCACCACATCTTGGCCATAGAAGCCTGATTTCAGTGAAAACTTGTTTAAAAATGTTGTCCGGCTCACCCTCTCTGCTGCTCCTTTCTACAGCAAACTTAGACAGGACAACCCCAATTATTACCGTTATGCAAATATTTAAAGGGTTTTGGCAAATTAATTACACAAGTGATGAAACCTTTGCTTTAAAACTGAAATATTTTTATTCACATTTTTATATTTTAAATGCTACACAAGCATAAATGTTAAAACATCACTTATTAGTGAGTTATACTATGTCTTTTAAAGCTGTATTTTATAATTCAAGGTGGATCCGGAGGGTACTACCTATATCAATCATTATCAACAAGCGGAAATAATGACCAGTTACTGACGCCATTTTTATCATATAACAACATATGTCTCCGATTCTGGTACAACCTGCCTTCTCAGACCTCGAACTTAAAGGTGCTAGCAAATAACAAGCAACTCTTCAGCAGAGACCATTCAAAGACACAAGGATGGGAACAAATGAATATCTCCATTCCTTTACAGACGCAAAAACCCATTCAGGTATATTTTTAATCAATTATACAGAATATATATATATATATATAATTTAACTGTATTTTTGTTAGTTTTAAAACACTATTGTGACGCTCCATTGTATGCTGGATTTAATATCAGGACCTTTATTAATAGAAGAAGTAAATATTTTGATTTTGGTCGGTGTTTTTGGACTTTCCTAATTGAATTTTACAGGTTATGGGTTTGATTTTGTAAACATCAGGATCATTCTAGAAGTTCATTTTCCATTAGGTAATGTTGTCTTGTTAGACAATGCTAATTGTGGCCTGAAATCAAGTAACAAACTAGATAATCTTGTGATTGTGTGGAATTGGTCATTCGTACATTAACATCTAGCACATTTTAGTTGAATTATATGTTGCGACCAGGACCTTCGGGCTGGAATCGTTTGTTTTGGTTCAAGTTATTGAATTCAAGTGATTAGTTTCCCTGGATATACAAAAGGGCACTGACAAAAGTCTTGGATAAAGACATTCACTGAAATGTATAGTATATTCAAACCTGGAAATATACTTCTGTGATTCTAGAGACGACTGTTGACACATCAACAGTTTAATAAATACCAGATACACGTCATTGACTTTAGTTTTGTGATTTTCTTTCAGGATTGCTTTGCTTCTGAATTTGAAATTACTAGAACTTGTGTCTGTAGTGCTTGGATTATTTGGAGATTTATTTCGCAAGTTAATTTTACCCATTTTCACTTTGTTTTCTAAGGAAATAAATTATTTGTTAATTTTTATAATGATTAGCGTCTTTCACTCTCTTCAGTGACTTATTTTAAGAGTTTAGAGAAAGAAAAAATTGTTATTTAAATAAGATTTTTATACTGAATAGAAACCAGAATATATATATATATATATATATATATATATATATATATATATATATATATATATATATATATATATATATATATAATTGTTTTAAGGGTATCTGACTGTCGTATGTTTCAAGAATAATCAGAGTATATTTGCATTGGTAAAATCGGGTTTGTTATGAATACACAATTGTGTCACTTAGTATTGTTCTGAAATTGTCTAATATTTAAATTAGTTCAATAACTAAACAATCGATAAACTGCATCTATCTACCAAAATCTCCTATGGAATAGTTGTACGTTCCAAATCCAAATGAATTACGCACCCACATTAATATTTGAACATTGTGTAATAACACATGCAAGTTTAGATACTTAGGTAGTTTTTGGTAATACGTTATCGTATCTTCATGTTAGTGTTGCGAAATACTTTTGAAATCAACATAAATAGTTCACAATTCATAAACCTTTCAACAAAAATTTCTTCTTATTTAAGCAAATATTGTTTTACAAATTATTTTTGCACTTCGTTCTTTCATGTTTGGTTAATTTGCAACTTAAACAATGGAACTTAAAACTTGAATTTACGTATGTGTAAATTCTTCATATCATGTACATATTTATATCTTGTATTATACATAAATATTGGAATCATCTATCCATTGTTAGCATATTTTATATTAGGAGTCCAATTAAAGTTTTACAGATGCCCCTGTTAGGCGGTGACCATGCAAAATCCTTTCAATTTGTTTCCATGACATCATTGAAAAATCATGTTTAAATATATATTTTCAAAAGTTTATTGTCAAGTCAAATAGCTTCAACATGAATACAGTTTCGCAGATTCTTATCGATAAGAATGAGTGGCATCGTCTTTAAACAGCAAGAAGACAAGTAAATTAAATTCCAATTTTTTTTTACAATATTTAATATTAGGTCCGAACGTAGCACAAAACTGAATTAAGGGTCAAACATCTATTTCTTTGAATTGCCCTCCACGAGATTTGTGTGTTGTTGTCATGTGTGTACATTAGCAGTATGCAAATTTTATCTCGTCGGCAATGAAAATTTTTCGGCTCGTGTTTTAATTCAGAAATGTAATCATTTAATCTTAAAAAAATACTTGCTGGTATTTCTGACAGAGGTGGTTCGGTGTAAAATTATCTCCCTCTAAGTAAAAGGGGTAGTAAATTGGATTAGCTACGTTATTTAGGGAATGACCTCCCTTGATATTATGATCCGGTGTGAGTGAAAGATAGAATATCAGCAAAGAACTGTGCACGATTATTCGGAGGAATTATGCAATACGAGCCCCCTCAGTCAAGACAAAAAATACATTTAATCAAACAAATTAATAGTGGCAATTTCAATTCATCTTAAATGATATCAACAGGATTTATTAGCAGTGTCTAATTTGGTCCACGACTGATTGCATCACCTTCCCTTCGACTGTGTTTCAATGTTCCTAATTTCTCATGCCTTTCCGACAGTCTCGTCCTTCTTGGACGTCCTAGAGTTTTATCTCTACTCGTCACTTTCCCCTTTCTGACCTCACTCCTGACTTCTCCTATTTTTGCGGACTCTGTCTCCAAACTGGTAAGTCTTCTCGCGCTCGGTAAACTGTTTCCTTAAAGGACAAAATCGTTATAAGTACCACTGTTTAGATGTATATACAATTCCTGCATTTACATTACTTAGAATACCCTCAATTTAGACACTGCGTAAAGCCTACTAACGGTAGTTACCTTGCCATAATTTACCACGTGACCTCTTTATCGAAAATGTACCGGATTATACTACGTGTTAGATTACTATTGCATCAATTCAAAGGTTTTGCTCACTTCCAGATTATTTCAATATTTAAAAAGCAAACATAATTGGTAGTTATCTTTAACTCATGATAATCAGCATCATCCTAACAGGCAAAGGAAATTATTTCGTATTTATTCATATAAACCTATATATCTTGCACATATGAACATTAGTAGTAATACGGGGCGATTTTGGGACATTGGAAAATCCAGTCAAAAACAGCTTGGGCTTGTTTGGGGACAAGATTTATGGGGACAATGGAAAATCCAGTCAAAAACAGCTTGGGCCTGTTTGGGGACAAAAGGTCGTGGGCCTGTATAGGGACAAGGGAAATTGAAAATGGGAATATTATTTGGGACCTTCTGGCGACAAGGGAAATTGAACATGGCGGGCCTGTATAGGGACAAGGGAAATTGAACATGGTGGGCCTGTATAGGGAGATGGGAAATTGAACATGGGAAACATTATTTGTATTTGTATATGGGTCTGTCTAGCGACAAGGGGAAAATGGAGGCAAAGAAAGCTAATATCTTTTCGAGGCATTTGAGTGGCCCTGAATAGGGCCTTTAGATACTTCTTTTTTTATTTTCTGCCGTTGTTCCACCACCTTTTGATTTTTCCAATGATTCCCGTTTTCTTTTTCTTCTCGTTTTCGGGAATCCAGTTATGATGTCCCATAGCTCTAAACGTTTCCTGAACTTTGATCCATCTCTGATTCAGTTGATCAAAATCCTCTTTCATCTTTTTGTTGTTTTGTTCCTTTCTCTCCTTAGCCCAGTTATCTTTAATCTTGATCACCTCTTCTTCCATCACCTTTCTCGTCATTGCTTCTGCTTTCTTTAGCCGGTCTAGTCCCCACTTCACATATTCCAACTCTATCAAATTTAATGTTTCTTCTAGAAAGCAGCTGACTTTGATGACATTATAAAGTGCCTCCTTCAAGTCCTCTATTCTTATATATTTTGTTTTAATAAGTCTTCTTACTTTCTTGACTGCCTCCTCTATCATACCTCCAAATAGATCTCTCGCTAATTTCAAATTGCTTGCAAAGTCCAGGTTACACTGAAATTCTTCCTCAAGTCTTTCCACTTCATATTCTGCATCAATGATGCCAAACCAGCTGTCTCGAAGTTGGATAAACAAGTCGATGTTCATCTTGATGTGTTCAAAATGGAATGTCTCAAATACTTACTTATTTAGAGTTTTAAGTGGAAACCGGCCACTAAGGGTCATTTGTTTCACTATTTATAGTTAACATATCGTTAACCATTTATTTTCCACATGGGGAGGAATGGTGCCGCTCCTCCACGGGCGTTTGTGCAAACAAAGTGCACTTATTTAATTGGGCGTCATGTCAAACCATTAAATAATGGCTGTTGACATGGATGTAAGCCCCTGCGTGGGTAGGAAACTACCAACTCACACCCACCCTATCAACCAATCGTGGGTAGGAAACTACCAACTCACACCCACCCTATCAACCAATCAGATTTCTGCCTGGAAGACGGTGTGCAATAGCACTAATAGCGGGAGAAAAAGTATGGGCACTGACGAGGAAAGTAGGCAAGGGTCTCGGAGTTCGGCCAGCCAGCATCGGATATGAATGTTGCTCACGCCCTGAAATTCGCCGTACTTGCTTACTTCAAATTAAGTCCATTTTCACTAGCGGACAGAGTACAACCAATAATGTGTGAGCCACCTGTGCAATTATATCAGATTCCACGAGTTGATGAGATTCTTATCGCCTAGCATCCTAAAGTATCTAGTACATAGTGTACATTTAATAAGTCCCTGACCGGAGATAGTATACGAGGACAAATCTCCTCCTGAATTTAAGAACTAGGGATGTCAAAGTGACACATGATAGTTAGTTCAATATTAGGGCAGGTAGGTTTTGAATTTTGAAGCGGTGATTCGAAATGATCATATTGGTTTGATGTTGAGCTTGTCGAATTGAGTTCTCGTACCAATCCACGAGGCTAAGAACTCAATATGATGACTCATAATTTTTTTTTTCAAATTGTTTCACTCTAGTTAAAGACATAATCCAATCGGTTTGATATCTTATTACTTCTAAAATGAAGTATTAAGTATCTGTGTAATTAGTGAATTGCCAAATAGTTTAGTTGTACTTTACATCAGTGTGAGAATAGGCCGAGCTTGAAATCAAGATTTCCAACATATAATCAGAACCAGTGTTACGTAAAAGTAGATAAAGTCCAATGGATCAGCCATGTTTTCGTCGACAATCAGGTTAGCCTATTTCTGTTTCTCCACACTCCTGGATGTTGCCATTGTTTACGCTTGAACCGCCCTTATTTCTAATGTTACGGCTATTGGATTTAATTTTATTTATTTTTAATTATTAAATCCAAAATTGTCATTTAGGATTTATTATTGATTAAATGGGAAATTTTTCTAGAAAATTCATTTGACCTGGACTTTACTGTAAACAAGTTTTGACCTTGGCTTGTTTGACCTATATCCTTACCTTGTTTTAGACATTGTCAACAAGCCTCTAAATCTATTGGTCAATTTCAAGGACAACATTTTTATTTTTAGTTCTTAGGGGTAGGAAAAATCTAGAGTATGTTATTTTTAGTAAAGGTAGTCTCTTTCTGTGACCTTCCATGAACTTCTATCAATTTCTAGAAAAGCGCGTGATTACTTGTTTACTTCAGAAAAACAATATATATAGCTGTATTTTAGAAGCTGACATTAGTAGAATCTTTGGGCAGTAAGAAATCAGTTGTGTTATTTTCTGTTTGAGTTTATTTATTTGTTTTATTCTGGACTTTGTGTCAATTCGTTGGAAAAGAAGAATTATTCTATTTATCTGGAAAAGGACATATGTTTCATAACTTCATCTGGATGATATTAAATCGAGAACTGCATCACGTGACATTGTCAGCCATTTTGGATTACATCGTCAAGATTCGAACCTGGAACTATTAGAACATTTATTTATTAGGACTTGCAATTCCATTAGTGGATTATTTTTGTTAATTCTATATTGGATTAATGTTGGATTTGATTCTCTAAAACTGTAAGTTTATTTATTTTATGAAAATAATTGTACTTAATAAAATCATTGTTAAAGTTATACAAGCTTGTAAGTTTTCATTCTTTCTGTGTTGCTGCTTATTCGAGCCTAAGCACGTAACACTAATCTAGTCCAGTTTTACTATGGACAGAAAAAATACCAGGAATGTGTAAGCCACCTGTGCAATTATATCAAATCCATATAGTATAGAATTTTTGCGTATATATATCTTAAGCACGGACGTGAAGGAAAAAATCCCTTACACTCACTTTTCATATTATATACTATTCATATTATATACTATTCACAAACCATATCATTTACTATCCAATATCAGACCATTTACCATCTACACACACGGGAAGCAGCCAAAACAAACCATATCATTTACTATCCAATATCACATTATCTACCATCCACACACACGGGAAGCAGCCAAAAGAAACCATATCATTTACTATCCAATATCACACCATTTACCATCCACACACACGGGAAGCAGCCAAAACAATCCATATCATTTACTATCCAAAATCTCATTATCTATCATCCACACACACACGGTAAGCAGCCAAAACAAACCAGATTATTTACTATCCAAAATCACATTATCTATCATCCACACACATACACGGGGAAGCAGCCAAACCAATCCAAATCATTTATTATCCAAAATTATACCATCTAACATCTAAAAAGAGTTAGTGTTTATAACTACACTACTCCTCTCTCATACCCATTGGCATTTTGAACAGTCTCTTTTCTAGACATTTGTTTAGCCCTGAGAAGGGCTGTTTTTTTTTGTTAACTTCAAAATACACCTGGCTTATGCTGGCACCTCCCAGGTCTGGACCCGCACACACATCTCCTACTCCAATCATTCTCCCAATTGACTCTTGTGATTGGGAATGCAGAGGAAGCTTGAGTGGCTTCACTATCCCAATCTTCCGTCTGAGGGATAGTGAAAGTCTCTTCATGTCTTCCTCTATTCCGGAACCGTGGATGAAGTTTTGGTTGTTGTGGCTGAGGTTGTGGTTGTTGCGGTTGGTGTTGTAAGTGTGGTTGACGAGCTGCTTCTGGTGGTGAAGGCGTCCTCTCCTCAGATTTCACCCGACAGGCTTTAGCCATCATGTGGCGAGGCAAGATTGGTCTTCTTTTCTCCACATTTTCTTTCTTTCTTCTGTCCTTCTCTTCTTCTTCAATTTTGATCTGTTCTTCTAAGGCCTCTATAGCCAGCTCTTCCAGGAGGCGTCTAGCATTCTCTCTCCAGGTGCATTTAAAGCTCCCTCAGGTTGTTCAGTCTGCTCATCTTCTTTAGGTCGATGTGCCAACGATAGGTAGCCAGACTGACGAGTGCTTCTCTCTCTCTCTCTCTCTCTCTCTCTCTCTCTCTCTCTCTCTCTCTCTCTCTCTCTCTCTCTATATATATATATATATATATATATATATATATATATATATAGCACAAGCGCGGTCGTGAAGGAAAACACCCTACAACAAATCATTATCCCTATCATCACCAAAACACGCTGACTTCAAAGAAAACACTCACTTTTTGCATGTACTCACCTAATTATACATTTAACAAGTTATTTGAAAAATACGTTGTGCTCATAGACGCACTTTAAACAAACTAGAAAGAGACTTTGATTATAGACTCACTTCTATTTTCTTCTATTTTTTTCTAACTTCCTCACATATCATTAGCAAATGGAATTATTAATTCTTTTCGAGAATATTGGGTAGCTCTGAAAAGGGCTGTTTATGTGTGTACGAGGAAGGATGACAATCTTTTATTGTCTAAGATTACGTTATCGTCTTGCAACAGGATAGGGTCTGCTCGTTCGAAAAGAGAAAGAGAACTCTTTCGTGTCCACACGGCAGTCGACAAAACTTCTGTCTGGTTCCTGCTGCTGTTGCTGCTGATGTTCTCTCTGCTCTCTCAGCTGCTTCTGAAGTCTATACTTCTCAGTCCATTCTTCTTTGTCATTTTGAATTTCCTCTCTGAAGAGTTCTTCTATGAGGTCTTCCGTTACTTGTAGCATTCTAACATTCTCTATCTAATCAGGCTTTGGCATCAGATTGTGTCTGATACGATGCAGAGTGATGTAAGCTTCGTTCAGTTTAGCTAGTATTGCGCACATCTTCGTAGGAGGATGAGTCAAACAAAGGATGGCCAGACTGGAGACTACCCCTGCTTTATATGGTTGAAGCGCGGACGCGATAGAAAACACCCCTATATGGTTTAGGGATGGAAACGTTTGGATAGTTTGATGTGAGGGATAGAAAGAAGTCAAAGAGTATCTATATTAATAAAAATGCAATACAAACGACAGACGCATTGGTTTCAAAACACAACATTTTTATTCAAATAACAAACAACTCACAAAACACAATTTTTATCAACTAACAAACATTTTTTAATTCACCAATATTTTTTTTCAAATTACAAACATTTTTTCAAATAACAAACATTTTTTTCAAAAAAACCCCCAATTTTTTCTCCAATAACACCATTACATTATCTTTGACATGGTTGACAACGTTGTGAATTAAATTGAGATTTCCACTGTTGGAAATCATTGGGCCATTGATGTATACTACTTTTTCTAGCTAAAGACAACATATAGTCATCGATCTACTTTGTCATCGTTTCGAGACGCATGACGAAAAATAAGTCACTAAATGTTGTAAAGAATATCTAAGACTGCGATGATGCAGATAATAGACACAATATTGTCCACACCATAGAATCTGTGCCTTGTAATTTCAATTATTGCATCGTATTGTCTGGGCATTTCTTTTCATAAAGTCAATGATATCATCTTCTAAAGGGAGTAATCCATACGAATCAAAATACTCCACTCAACCCTCTTGAGGAAAGTATACAGCTACCAATTGAGTTCCTGGAAAATGACTGTCATCTGTGTTGATGACATAAGCTTGATTCTCTTGAGGTTTGCGATGAGGTAGTTCATCTTTAGCACACACGACATGATTCCAAGAAGCAGTGTACGAACTACGGTTCAGAAGATAATAAAGTTCCCAGGTATCCATTTGTTTGTAGCCTTGGTTTTTTTCCTTTCTTCACAGGTGATGATAAGTCATCAGTTCAATACAGACTTTTTGTTTGAAACGGTCTGTCAAGTAACTGTTTGTTTGCTTTGTCTCCTTACTCTTGGCCAAGAGAGCTTTGATGCGATCAATTTCTCGAGCAAACAATGGAGGAGAGGAATGTTCACACAAGTCTTTATATCACTGAAGTAACACGGCTTCTTCTGAGATAACGTCGTTCAGATAATCGTCCAATTTTGCTTCTTGACTCATCATCACCAATATAATATCGTGCTGAATTGGACTGGGATGATCGATTTGACATCCATAACAATCTTTTTTAATCATGTCCCTCATTGTATTCTCCAAGTGTTTGGCAAAACAGGTGACTAAATGTTGTTCCTGTTCTGGTTATCTGATCACTACTTCTTATTTTTGGTCTTGGGGGTCTGCTTTCTCTGTAACCTCAAATTCCATTTCCATTGATTCTCCACTATTCAAAGAGGGACAAGAGTTTTCCATAGTGTTTAATAGTGTAGAATGACTTCTCTCAAACTGTTGATTTCAATGGTATTATCGAATTCGGCATACAGAATGACATTCACTGTTTTGGTAAGAGCTCCTGCAAACTGAAGTTCCACACGCAGTTAGCCAGATTTTATAGGGTGGAAATGCCACTCGTCGCTGCCTTGGTCTACGTATAACCGGGCTTCTTGGATAATGGATTTGCATTCGTTGGCATGAGCCATCAAATGGAATGCAGTGCTGCTACGATTCAGTCTCAAGCGAATATCTACTCCGTTCAGCAAATACTTCTCTTGAAACCACATGTACAAATACAAACGATCAAACAGTTCTAAAGTACGTCCTTGCAGAATTTTCTTTCGACGCTCGTTAAAACCCACATTGTGAGGATCGTCATCTGCGGATACGGCTGTGTCGTTAAACTTAGTATCACCTGCTTTGTCAGGTTTCCATACCACGCAAGCATCTAAATAAGTGTTCATGGCTTCTTTTCCGTACGTCAAGAGATTTTCGAGGTACGCTCGGTAAGGGTAAGTATCCATGCTACTGCTGACCAGTTTGTTATTCATGTACAATCCACATCGCTGAACAAGGAATGCATGAAATTGTTGACGGAAGCTACTCGGGCATCGGCTCCTGGAACGGAGTTGTCCGTTTTAATCACTTTCAATTTCAAATACAAGTAACTGTTGTTTAGATCGATGTAATCTTCGGGTTGTCCTTTAATTTCAAACTCGATAGGAGCTGAATCCGTCAAATAGGAGACGGGATGAAATTCGACCCATTGGGCTTCTTGCATGGTCATCATTGTGGGTGGCATGGCAAAGAGATCCAGTTCCGACTTGGAACAGGCACAAGATTCTTGGTTCGTCATTTTTTTCTCTCAGTCTCTATGTTTTACTTTTAATAATCAAAAATGTCTAAGTCTCGAGCGGTTCTTTTTATCTTCGTCTTTCTAGCTTTAGAGGTACGGAGACTTTTCGAATGGTGTCTTCGTCGACGCTTTCTGCCTTGTCCTTGCTGTGTCCTCAGGGAAGTAGGAATGCCAGACTCGGTACCGTTCAGGGCATTTATAGGAATTTCTCGTCGACCCAAAATCTCTTTGCCCTTTTAAAGCAAGACATGTTAGCCTGCTTTCAAAACAGCTTCTTTTGGGTTTTGTTGGTCAATAAGGACATTGCGAAGAAAATCTTTGTCGTAAGTCAATGCGGCATCTTTTAAGGCGTGCAATCCTCGAGTCACCATCGGTTTCAAAACAGGGACCATGGAACGAAAGACTGATTTAAACATATCTCCTAAACCAGGTCCTCGTTGTCGAGTGATTCCGTGGTACACAGGATACATCACGTTTTCAGTTGTTCGAGAATTGTGTTTGAAAATGGAGGTTCACTGTGACTTTCCCTTTGGTAAATGGAATATTTTGTCCCAGTTCTCCTTTTATAGTAATGTTGACGCTGTTGAAATACGACTTACTGACAGGCAAATAATGAGAATGTACAAATTTGCGATGAATGTGATAGGTATTTCCACCTTCCTCATCAGCGGTGGCGACAGAATCCACTTTGAAATGAATGACACGCAGTAACGGTATAGAGGTGTGTCCTACCACGTTGTACTCCACCACATCGGTGTACACAAAATTCAAGTTGAGTCCTTGGTTCATTTCTACATGGAAGCGAAAATATTGCGCAACATCCGAGTTACTGGTTATGGATGGTATTTCATTTTTCTTGACCACCATCCTTGGGTCTCCACCTAAAATATCATACAGTTCAGGACAAAAGGTAATGACCATCATTTTATGCTCTGAAAATTTCATCATAAGGCGACGAACCACTTTATGGCACTCAAAGGTAACAGTTTTTTTTTACTTTCTCCATGGCTTTACCAAACAAAGTATTGAACCTGGTAGCAAGTGTAGTCACTAAATGTTGACCACTAAAATAATAACCAGCAGGAATTGTGAACGCATACGTTGTCCCTTTAGTTTGTGGGTCATCTGTTTTCTTTGTATCACTACCAGTGATGCCTCGTTCGTCTAAGGCTTTTTGCAATTGCTCGTCATACACTAGTACTTTGAAAGTGTTTTGATTTTCGACGATGTTTTTGATTTGTGTTAAGTGTATCATTTCCACTAAAGCCACTTCCCAATGAACATCTTGATCCAAATGAATGGTTTGAGGTAATTTAGCCGTGTAATAGCACAACGTATTGTTAGGGAACACCTCCATGGAACTGTATCTGGGTAACATTAAGTAAAATTAGTTAATAGTGTTGATAATTCCAACGTTCTTCTGTCCGAGGAGTCACTCGAGGTTAAAGGAGTATCTAAAAGAGGATTGTGATTGGAAGGGTGACTGTGACGAGAATGACTGACGTTGGACGCAAGGCTCACAATATTGTTACTGTTGTTCCCGTTGTAAGAGTATTTCAGGGAAGGATTGGGAAGAAGATAACCGATGCAACAGCTGAGTAAAATGGTCCACAATTGTTTGTCTCCTTGTTACAAACTAAAATTAGCAATGGCTGCACCGATGACACAATAAACCACAAAGATTTGACAGAAAAAGACGATTTGGAATTTAGGGACACGTTCTCCACATCACACCTACAAGGGATGCTTTTGTAAATCTTGCAGAGAAGAAGTGGGTGAAGGAGTAGTCACTGTGGTCGCTTAAGCTGTATTGAAGGGCATGATGGTCACTTTTTTTTATAATCGATGACTTGCGAAGCGTCAATCCAAGAATCAAACCTAAGAGGATATCATTTCCAACGTACTTTGACTTCTTTGACACGACGTTTTCCTACTTTACGGGTTCTTTGTTCGAGAATGCTTTCAATGTCTTACACGTCGTTTTCTTTTTTGGTGACACGTTGTAACTGAGGCAAGTAAAACGTTCCTTTTAAAACTTCCCTGTTCATGTTTTCCAATTTATAGACGGTAGGATGACGATCACGCACTCGCCCAGTAACACGTAACAATTCGGTGGTCCAGTTGGGTAAGTAACCTTTATCGAAAGTGCGTTTGGTTTTTCCAATGCGTACCCAATCTCCGGGGGTTAACACTTCTCCACCTTTCTTGGGGACAGCCATCGTCCTGGACGTACTAAACAGACGCTCAGAAACAGTCACTTCGTTGTGAGGTATCCCATCTTGTGGGGCACGTCCAATGCTTCTATGGTAAGACTGATTGTAGGTTTGGACTAAGTGCGGTAAGACGTCGATGTACTTGAGAGTGTGTTGATGCGTAAAATATTTCCACATGCGTTCTTTCAAGGTACATTGAAAACGTTCCACGATACTGGCTTTGGTTTCAGGATTTTCGGTGGTGAAAAAATGAATGTCACGTTTCTTTAATTCTCGTTAGAAAGCTTGGTTCAGAAATTTGGTGCCTTTGTCGGCTTGCCATCGAAGAGGGTGACGACCACTTTGTTGCAACACCAGTTGGAAAGCTCGTACTAACTCTCCGCTCTATTTGGATGTCAATGGTACGACCCAGGCAATTGTAGAAAAGACGTCTATAACACAAAACAAGTATTTGTAGCCGCGATTGTAGGTGGCTAAATGAAATCGGCTTGCCATTGATGATCGATGCCTTCCACTTGAGTGCGACTTCTGTGAAATTTTCGTCGAATGGGTTTGTGTAAAGTGTACGTAGCTTGGTCTTGTACCATCGTTGTACTTAAGGTAAACGGAGCTTTTCAGGCGAGTTTTTGCAGCACGATACAATTTCTGAATGCCTCCGTAACCTGCAGGGTGAGATGGATCATAGTAATTGCTGGCTAATACCTTCTCCATGGTTTTGTTAATAAGGTACCCACTCTTCGATGATACTGCTGTGGGTGGAACGAAATGGGAGTTGTTTGGAAACGGTTTTACGTGTCCGATGTGCCACAGGAGTCGACGTCGAGGGTACTGGTGGCAGTGGTGGAGGTGGTAATGATATAGCTTTGGTCTTCTTTTTCTTGCTCACTTCTGGTTTCCGTTCTTTCTTTTTCACATCTGTCAAAGGAGGAGTGGCCATCATCTTTTTAACCCAAGTTTTGAGTTCTTCTCGTTGGGGAGTGAGGGAAGGGGTCAACAAGGAAGCGGCAATCTTACGTGGAATGGGAGTGGCAGTAGGTGTTTGAAAGATATCATGGGGTTCTTCTTCCTTGGGTAATGATGGGGTGACGTCTGTTTTGGTCACTGTAGATGGTGAGAGCGACGTACTATTCATCGGAGCCTTAAAATCGGACTTAGTGGGTAGTTTGTTCCACAGCTTTTCGATGAAAGAGTTGTAGTCGTTGCAAAAGTGCAAAAGACCGTACGTTTGCGATTTTTCGGTTTCGGACAAATCGTGGCGACGCATCAAGGATTGCAATTCGTGTTGTAATTGGGACATATCGGTCAAATCAGAATTGGGTGGTAAAAAGGGGGTACGTTGTTCTTGCCAACGACGGTATTCCATCCATCGTTTGTAGGGGACTAAATTCAGTTTTCGTTCTTCCATGGGCTTTCAAAGGTTACGTCTGAGATCGTGGTGCTCCATTGATCCCTTTTGTCTTCTGGAAGGATCAACTTTGGGATATCCCCCGTGCCAGCCATTGTTCCAGACCTGGCAATAAACCTATGCCGGCTTTTGCTAATTATCCCAACATAGCAATAAGAAAGGGTAAAAGTCCTCCGCGTTGCACCAACATCTTTTTTTTGACGAAGCACGTGTCGATGTTTGGCTAAGCATATATTCTGTTGTGGAGAGAAAGGTATCGTGCCTTTCAAGATATTGAAGCAACATTTGCACACGGTATCGATGACATCTTTGGAGGCTGTTTTAATGAATTGTTTTCGCATTAGTGGAGAGGCTTTGAAATAGACGGACAACACGTTTCCGTGTTTGACTAAACGAAGACGTAGTCGTTTCCTTTTCTTTCCTTTGTGGAGTGAATAAGAATGTTTTCTGCGAGATGACATCGTTGCTTGTTCGTTCCACATTGCACTGACGATAATGACTTGGATCACTCACCCTTTTATCTTTTTTGTCGTGCCATCGCTTGATTCAAAAGTGGTATCACTTCATCTTCTAAAAATGGAGGCATCATAAATCCTCTGCGTTGCACCAACATCTTTTTCTTTTGACGGACGAATATTTTCTTTCGGGCTCTTTGACGAAGAAGGTGTCGATGTTTGGCTAAACGAGAAGGTAATCCTTTCCTTTCCTTTCTTTTGTGGGGTGAATAAGAATGTTTTCTGCGAGGTGACATCTTTGCTTGTTCGTTCCACAATACCACTGGTGTCAATGACTTGGTAGACACTCTCTTTTATCTACTTTTATGAGGATGTTTCCCAAATATGCCAAAGTAACTTCCTTTTTGGTGACTCTTCTTTATCTTTAATGGACAACGTCTTTTGAGGGGATGACGTCGATGTTTGGTTTTAAAACTTTTTGTAGGATGACGAGATCGTCTTTTTCCTTTTCCTTTTTGGACAGCAGAACAACGAGGGTTGTGGTTTGCACATTTTTGAGGAAGCATCATTGAGTGTTCAGAAGTGGCACAGAAAATACTGATTCCCGTTGTTGTCCTCAATTCATTTTGTATACTGGAATGCGAGGCCACTGATTATTTTTCTTTCGTATCATCTTCATAGCAGGTAACACACGTCGTGAAGGGGTTCGCACTGGACTCAATCGGGACAGTTCTTGTTTGGACAAATCCAGTAAACTTTAACATGCCAGATCTTTCTTGGACTTTAAATTTGAGGGCAGGTACTTTGTGAGCAGCTGCTTCTGCCGCTAATGTGGACGAGGGTGTCATCGGTGGAGGAGACGTTTTGGGAGACGCAGATTTCCAATGTTTCCTCAAATTAGGAAGAACGTGTGTCAAATTGGATTTGGCTGCCATCACCCACAACGGAGAAGTGGAAGCACCTGAGGCTACTGGAAACGCAGCCACTGGTGCTGCAGGTCGTCATTTACGAAGGTAAGGTTGCGTCCTGGCCGAAGTGCCTTTTTTCTGTGGACGTTTCTTTTTCTGTTTTGGTATTGGCACCATTGTTCTTTTTCTTAGGGGTTCGTTTGGCTTTTTATTCTTGGGGTGAACTTTGGGAGCATTGGGATCCCATTTTAAAAGGGAACGAATAATGACACCTTCAAGAGAACCACTGCCTCCAGGTTTCAATATGATTTGCTTTTTGATTTGAGTGTCGATGCGAGGAACGGCCAGTTGCGTCAAGGCTACTTTGTTTCTGTCACAAAAGCGTTTGGTTTGATGTGGAATGTGAATGATGCCTTGCAGTATTTGACGTGCTGTCACCGTAAACCATCGTAAGACTTCTTTGAGACTGACTTATAAGAAGATACCGTACAAAGCACGAATCAATTTGATGGGAAGATGAGACTGAAGGGACGTCATGTTGACAATGTATGTGATAAGGTCAAAGTGACCGAGGTTTCTTTTTATAGATTTTTTTAGTGGTTCATATTGTTATGTCGACGACGAGGACGTGTACACGACAGGTCCTCCGTCTTGACACCAGTCGTGAAACAAATCGGTACGAAATCGTAAATAATCGGGGTGGGGGGTGGGTTTTAAATCCACGAGTAAATAGGCCTGTGGCGCTTGAGTGGCATCATCGTACGCATGAGTCAGCCAATTTGGTTTAAAGTGATACCTTCCTACTCCCGATATTTTTCTTTGAATATCTTTTGGCCTTCGAGAGTGTGACACCAGGAAGGATAGCCACTAGCTTCTTGTTTTAGTTTTAAAAAGGCATCCACGTAGTCTGCAAAAATACCTTTCTGTGTCTCGTCGCCCTTGCGGTATTGTTGTGTCTTGGGAAAGTGGTACATTTCGTACACTTCTAACAGTTGGTATCCAGGACCAGAGCTTTAAACAATTCCACGCCAACCCACGTTCCTGTCAAGGCACGTTCTTCCTGGGTGTGCTGACAAGGTTGGTCTTGGTCGCACGTTTCGGCATTGGTTCGACACAAAAGAAACATGAGTTTCCCTTGGCAATGGTGAGGTAAAACGGGATGGTACACGTCCGTAGGAGGTAAGACTTCGCACTTGATCAAACCTTCGTACTATCGTATGTGGTCTAGGTCAATGTGTTCTGTCATCAATTGGGAGTGTCCTACGGAAAAGAGACAATATTTTCACACGTAAGGATACAGCGAACACACGTCCAAGTATTTGAATTCTTTTCCTTTCTCCTAGTCCACTTGGCACAGCAAACAGGTGGCATTCGTTCGTCCTGCGTACAAACTATCCAGGGGGTTCAGGGGGTCCACCAACTTGTAACTTTCTACGATGCGTTTAAACTCGTGATCGGTTTTCAAACGCTGATCGTACTCGTGTTCCCACATTTCCACTACCTGGTATCCTTGCTGTTCTAACTTCAAACGTCGCTGACAAGTGCTCTGGTACAAGTCTTCCATGGTCCGTTGTTAAAACTGATTTTTGGTGTTACGTTGAGGGTAGCACATGGGACATCCGTGAAATAAGCATCCGTTAAACTCGTACACGATCTGAGGGTTTTCTAAGTCGCAGCCATCCACCGAATGATGGTCTTGTTGCCTCCTCCGTTGCGAGCGTGTTGGATCCATTTGTCTTCCTTTTCGCACAAGTAATGTAGCCAACGTAGGGCTTTGACCGAGTATTGACGTTTGACAAAGTTCGTCGTTTGAGGACTGATGACAGCTAGAGTATTTTCAGGCATGAAGCGTTTTCGGTACACTAAGGAACATGCTTTGGCAATGGTACAAGCTTCTTTCAAAGGATCGATTCCTCCGTGTTTTCCACAGCAACGTCGTAAAATGTCCACGTCAGATCGACAGTACTTTAACATTTCTTCTTGAAAGTCAAAAGGGTCCGAGGCGTAAGTCTGATACCAAGCATGGAAAGCTTCTCGTTGTTCAGTGCGCATGTTATCGGGGTAGTAGTCGTCAGCCTGAGGCAAATGGAGTAGAACGGCATGTTGATTGGCCTCGGTATTGAAAAAGTGGAAAATAACCTTTGGCCATTTCTGTCATTCCAAACGTTTTAGGCATGCGACTCAAAGGCATGGCCAAGTAACACATTGAATCTTTAAACTGTACTTGTCCTACTTGCATATAAATGATTTTGGCTCCGTTTAAAGTCACTTGAGGACGTCCGGTACTTTGTTCCGCATAGTATCTGAGCAGAAATTGCCCATCGTATCCCTAGAAATTGTGAGCCATGACCGTGGCAAGGCGATCACAATCACCGTAACGTTTGATGTCTTGTGGACTCCACGTTTCGTCGATGGGGTTTAGGATCCAATGGGCAAAATCGGCTAGCGTGTTTGACCCTCGAAAGATTTTTTCACGTCATCCAGGAATCCTGTAGCAGTGAGGGCAATGACTAAAGATAGGTTCTTGGATGCACTTCTCGCACGCACGGTGAGCCACGCAGAAATTAGGAATGTGAATACCAGTCTCTTGCATGCATTCGAAATCAAAAAAGATAAAATTCCCTATCTTCTGGTTGGGGTTGGTATTTTTGAATGAAGCATTCGTGCTACAAGTCCATGATTTGGTGACAAATGTGACATCGTTTCTTCCCTCGACAAACGTGAAACTTGGCATTACTGGTACGTATGCCTTGTCCACAAGTATGGCACAATCTCAGAAACTGACAAGTACGTTTCTGCTGTGAATTTTGCATCTTCAAATGTTGTTGTTAACAGGTAAGACTGACAAAAGTGCGCTGACAAACAGGGCAATGCACTCGTACTTGTCCTTTGTCCAGACAAGGTTGAGAGGCCAAACATCCCTCACATTTCGATCCACAATGCTTGTGTTGTTCTCGATTGTTATAACCATAGTCACATTTTTCACAGTAGTAACTCTATCCCAGGAATCCAGTGATACTGGTAATGGTATCAAAATGACCATCGTGATGATAGACGTGAATGTATTTTCCGTCTTTGAAATCGTGGCCTCGAAACAAAAGAGGACCACGCACTTCTTGAGGGTGTACTTTCAAGGTGTAATGTGGAGCCAAGGTACCTTGCAATTTTTGCATTTCAGGAATACCGCAAGGGGTGTCTTTGGATATCCCTGCTTGCTGTAACAGGATTTCTGCTTCACTTCGTTGTTTGGCTCGGCCCAATTTTCGAATAGTTGTCCAGGCTCTTTTCCATTCTATCGTGTCGTTCTTGTTGGCATACGTTTGTCCCACGACGATGGCACGGGCTAAACACACCTGGTCTTGAGGATTGTTAATTTGGACGAGGCTTTTTCAGTACTGCGAAGGCTGTTCACCAATAACATTTTTTTTGCGTTGTCCGGTCCCCTGAGGAAGAGAAACGTGGGTCATGAACAGTGTGGCTTTTCTGTCAGCGATGTGAAACTTGTCGTTGGATTGTTGCACATGTTGAATTTTGTCGATGACTTTGGCAGGTATTAATTATGATGGGCTACTAAACTCGATCCAAACAGGAGACTTCAAATTATCGTGATGAATAAAAAGTCTCAAACAATCGTCTTCTTTGGCTTGACATTGCTGTTTCAGTGCAGTTAACACAGAATCCCACACCTCGGTAATGAACCCTTCTGTATTCTCCAAAGGTACATTGGAGTTGAAATCTTTCAACTTTACGGCATACGTTTAAGCTGTTGTTCTAAATTTTTGAGATGAACGCGTTTCCGTCTCTCAAATTTGATAGTACTTTTCAGGGCTTACTAAGGGTGGTGAACTTTGCTTGGACGTCGATTGCCTGGATGTGGATTCGGGCTCACTCATGTCATCTTCAAAATCACTGGCATCAATTTGAGCCAAGACTTCAGCTACTGTGCTAGGCGATATATCACGTTTCTGTCTCTTACTGTCTTCTCCTTTCTCCACAACATGATGCCGTCTTTTCATCTTGTCTGCAAAAAAGTCAAATTACCACATTTTAAAGACCATAAATCTATATATTCATGTCCGATCCTTGCATTTATAAATGGTCAGTGTCTAGCCTTTCAGTATTCATTTTATTCTCACATTAACCAGAACGATGGAAGAACCTACACAAGTTGAACTTCTCATCAGAGCTTTACGTGGGGTCATACGAAAGTTTTCTTCTGACAAGCCTACGGACTATTCTCCCTTCTTTCGAGATAAAAGTCAAGATACTTGTTATATCTGTAAGAAGAAAGGACATTGGGCTACAGAATGTACAGATGGTGAAAAAAAAACAAAAGAGGTATCAATAGAGACAAAAGTCAAGATACCTGTTATCATTGTAAAGAGAAAGGACATTGGTCTCCAAACTGCCTGAAGAAACAACAGGAGCAGGAGGAGGAGGGGGAGAGAAATTCTGAACAGGAGGAGGAGGAGGAAGAGGTACCCTCCCCCAAGGAAGAACCCCGGCACGTTCACCAATACAAGAAAAGAAGACGAAATGAAAGTGAAGAAGAAGAAGAAAAAGAAAAACATGTGACAGTAAAGAAATTAAAGAAACAGAAAGGGTGAACAGAAAAAACCTATGAACTTTTTAAAGTGGTATTGTGTTATGTCATGTTGTGATATTGAATTGTAATTTTTTTACCAGAATACACCAGAGAGAAAAACACGTAAGTGTCTCTTGGTTTTCATTTTATAGAATAAGAACCAACACTCACACACTCATTCACTCACACGTACATCATGGGCTTAAAACAAAATAAAAAAGGACTTTTGAGTTTTCATCGAATTAGGCAATTGAAATAGTATTTCTTTTCGAAATAATTTGAGTGGCCCTGAAAAGGACAGTTGGTGTTTTGTTTGTTTAAAACAAAACAAACTCAGAAACGGGACGTAACCATCATTAGCTGTCTTAAGCCTTTGCCACGACCAAGGCATACTTCGGGACTGGTGGTTCCTGTCAATTATTTGGTATAAATCACTAACGGTGGTATGGCAGACGTAGTCACAGATAGATTGTGTTGTTTAGCTCAAGAAGGTCTTTTTCTCTTCGGTCGTGATAAAGAAGTCTGATTAATTTGTTTCAGACTCCTTAACTCTAAAATATATAAAAGTACCGTCGTGACCGTTTCATTTTCACTTTTCTCTTTCTGTCCTTGGTATTCTTTCTTCTCTGTTGCTGCTACTGTTTCTTCCTGGTGTTTCCTTTTTGCTTTTTCTTCTTCCCGCTGTTGAATAAGAAAAGCTTGTTCTTCTACATTCTGTTGTTGTAAAAATCGCTCCAATTCTTCTTTTTGTCTCTGCTTAAAATCATTGATGTGTACATAAGAAGAAGCAGAAGGTAACGAAGGTTCCGGAACAAATTCTTGTGATGTTAGGAAATCCACAATATCCCAATTAAAATCAACTTCTTCTTCTGGATGTAGATTTGTCATGACTTTGGTAGTCACTGCTGTCCCATTACTTGGTGTCTTTACTACTGCCTCAGCCCAATTCATCGTCTTCTTAGTGTCCGACATCACTGAAAACTCTGTCGCATCGATTGACTACGTATAGACGCTAGTACCTCTATATAGGGAAGGTGACGTCACAGACTGCTCTCTTCCGATTGGATGACTGTGACTGATTTTTGTAACGCACGTTTGGATTGGTGAATACACTCAATCCGTTTCGATCCGCTCTTCCCTTATAAATAACTGCAGTTCACGGTATTCGCTTCACCTGTTTCTCATGACAAGATGTGGACCAACGTAGAATCTTCTACCCTTGTTTCTACCATGCTATTTCGTACTGACTTACCCATGTATGTCAGATCATCGTGGACTGTCATTCATATGACTGATACAGCCTTTTGGAAGAGAAGGATATATGTGGAGAGGCAAGGTTGTTTAAAGAGAGTTCTCCTCTATGGCCCAACAGTGAGGAGAACTTTAAGGAAAAGAAGAAGATCTGTGAGATGTCCTCTGTGTTAACAAGATACTGTTAACATTACACATAATGGTCCTTTTCAGGGCCACTCAAATGCCTCGAAAAGATATTAGCTTTCTTTGCCTTCATGTTCCCTTTGTCGCTAGACAGACCCATATACAAATACAAATAATATTTCCAATGTTCAATTTCCCTTGTCCCAATAGAGGCCCACCATGTTCAATTTCCCTTGTTCCTATACAAGCCCATGTTCAATTTCCCTTGTCGCCAGAAGGTCCCAAATAATATTCCCATGTTCAATTTCCCTTGTTCCTATACAGGCCCACGACCTTTTGTCCCCAAATAGGACCAAGCTGTTTTTGACTGGATTTTCCATTGTCCCCATAAATCTTGTCGACAAACAGGCCAAAGCTGTTTTTTGACTGGATTTTCCATTGTCCCCAAATCGCCCCATATTACTACGAACATTTGGATCGCATGCAATCAATTGTGCTAATGAAATAATAACTGAACAATTAAAAGATAAATTGCACAACAACTCTAGCATCAGCACATTTCCATGTATTTGACTAATAAGATAAGTTGCATAACAACTTTAGCATTTACACATTTCCATGAATTTCAAAAAATAATTTGCATAAAGAAACAATACAAAACAAAGAATATTAACTGAATTTAAAACTTCGTACCTTAATTATGTTACCTAACGTGTGCATCCAGCAGTAAACCTAATCTATCTCGCAAGACAGACACCTACCTAATCCATCCATTGTTTAATGAGGACAGCACTATTCTTTCTTAGGCTCTCTCTCGGAGCGAAACGTCCCTCTCTCTCTCTCTCTCTCTCTCTCTCTCTCTCTCTCTCTCTCTCTCTCTCTCTCTCTCTCTCTCTCTCTCTCTCTCTCTCTCTCTCTCTCTCTCTCTCTCAGGAAAGTTCTGACTAGAATAGCGACCAAGAATGTCACTTTAAAATGCACATTAGTTTCAAAATGTACGCCTTAAGTTCACTCGGCCAATCATAAATAATGGTTTCTCAAATATTTTTCTACTTCAAACATTTGTTTCCTTAGTCCGAATCTGAGTACTACGTTATATAGCTTTTCATTTGAAGAACGACTGTTTGACGCGGATCGGACATTCAGCTATCTCTTTCTGAAAACCGTTTAAGAATCTCATGTCAATTTCTTTGAATAATAACGCTGACACGTTTTAAGTTTAAAAACTGACTTCGCAGAAATTTTAAAATAAA